>CM038468.1:13239599-13804878 GCA_021464415.1 Lonicera japonica | reverse complement strand
TTGCCAAATTCTTTCGTTTAGGCCTTCAAATCCACGAATTTACTATTAATGGCAGGTTTAGAATTGGCAGTAAGTTAAGTTAGGAATGTCAGATTTGAATTCCGTCAAATCCAGCGCGATTCTTGGCATAACGCTACGGGATCCCATGATCTTTACGATTTTCTATTTTTGGCAGTTATTTTGAATTTTTTAAAATTTATTTCCTTTCTTATAATTTTATTCTCTTATAAGAGGATTTCCTTGTAATCGTTTAAGGCAGACTATTTGAATACCCAAATTCGTTCCATATTTGAAAATCCGAGAAAACATATACAGTTAATGAGAATATCTTATATAGATAATCCGTATCCGAGGTGGATTATCCATATAAGCTAATATGAATATCTACTATATTATATATATATATATATAATTTTTCCTTATAAATGTATGTGTGAGTGTGTATATATTTACATTATTTGATCCTTTTTTCAAGAGTATATCAGTTGAAGTTGGACACAATCAAGTCTTCCAAAGTAGTAAAATGTAACCGGTATTCCTTATATATATATATTATTTTTTTTCAGTATTAGTGGTATTAGTAAAACTAAATCCACTGATTATCCTTTTCCATTTCCAAAATGGGTAATCATTTAATATTATTCAAACAAGACATAACAATCTCAAATTCTAAAACATAATAAATCAAAAGGCATAGAAAGGAACAAACCTGACTATTGATGAGGTGCAACAATCTTTCCAGGTTGGACCAGTGAGGCGTGTGGTGGAGGTGCGTCTACCAGAGAGAGAGCAAGAGAGGCTGTAGGTATTGATGCACCATGATGGAGAAGAGGGTGTGTGGCGGAGGTGCATCTAGCAAAGTGAATGCTATTTCTTTTTTTGAAAAAGAGAGATGACCCATTCTAGAAAGGGCCAACAAATACAAATATAACACAAGTATTCCATACATAATTAATGCTTGGGATGTCATCTTTAAAGAACTATCAACCACAATATTGGCAATGATCATGTTCCAATAATGTTTCTTGGATTCTAATAGTTTAGGTCTCAATTATCAAGCTTAACAAGTTACTCACGCGAAACATATTCTTCCCTTCTAACCAACATGCTTCTTGATTTAGACATAAAACTAACGAATTCCACGAAAAATAATTAGGAACAATACCCTTTTCCACCATCTGTAAAAAGAACATGAAGGCCTTGTGGAAATCCCTCTTAGCGCAAAAGGCATCAACCAAAGGACTATAGCTTCCTAAATTAGGCAAGCAACCTCTTCCAACCATGTCCTCCAAAAGTTTCGATGCACCAACAACTTTGCCCTGCCCGCAAAATGCATCAATTAGAGGATTAAACGTTGACGCAACAGGAAAATAGCCCTGCACAACCATCTCATTCATCAGCTCAAATGCTTCTCGAACACAATCTTCTTGGCAATATCCATTGATCAAACTTACATATACAAGAGCGCATGGTACAACCCCTTCTACTTTCATTTGATCATAAACCCTCTTGGCTTCCTCAATACCACCCTCTTTACATAAACATATTATCCTCAAGCTTCTATCAACAGCTTTAGGAAATAAGTTTCCCATTTTGGTCAAATATTGAAGGGCTTCATCCCATCGGTTGTCCTTATAGAGACCATATAGAATGCTGTTGTAAGGACTAACACGACCCCCAAAACCACCCTTACTCTCCTCCATTAGTTCCAAAATCTTAAACCCATCTTCCATCCTTCCACTTGAACAAAAACCACGGATTAGCATGTCATACGTAGCGAAATTCCAAATGATCCCAGCCGTTTTCATTTCATTGAACATGTCAAGAGCTGAATCTAGTGAACCTAATGCACAGAAACCATAGATCAATGCGTTATACGTGTCTACGTTGGGAATGCACCCTTTAATCTCCATCTCCTTTAAAAACCGGCACCCAACTTTAGTTTTTCCCAATTTGCAAAATCCCGTGATTAGGGTGTTATAAGCCACAATATCAATTCCACCTCCCTTGCTCTCCACCCTTGCTAAAATCTCAACAGCTTCCATAGCTCGGCCTTCCTTACAAAGGATCTCCACCACCTTAGTCAATGTAACAACATCAGGCACAAACCCAAGATTGAAGCTCTTCTCTAACATCACAAGAGCTAGCACCCAATTCTCTTCTCGACAATAAGCGGATACCATATCATTAAAGGTCACTTCATTGGGCTGCACCATCTCATTCATCAAGCTCCTAGCTCTCCCAACTTTCCCATTCTTGCAAAGAGCATGAATCAATGTGTTGTAAATAACTGTATTGGGCATCACACCTCGATTCTTCATCACTTGCAAAAGCTTAAAACCATCCCCGATCCTATTAGTTAAACAAAGCCCCTTCATCAAAATCCCGAAGGTGTAACAATCACCTTGAACACCACACCCCATCATCTTTTTCCTATAAAACTCCCTAGCTATGTCAATATCTTCCTTAACCAGAACGTCGAGTATCGAATTCAAGAGTTTCAAACTCGGGTTCTTTCCAAACTTGGCAACCAAATCAAGAACCTTAACAACTTGTCGAATCATTCGAGCTCGTCCAAGACCACGGACAATGGTAATGAAAATGTCCTCGTCCGGGGGAGAACCAATTGAGCCAGGCATTTCATCGAGCAGTTGGTGGACAGTATCAAACCGGCGAAAAGTGCAGAGTTTGTGGACCAAAGCTCTATAGGTGGATTGGTTAGGAGTGAAAGTGGGGAGATTGGTGGTAGCCCATCTGAAGGTTTGGAGGGCCTGAGTTGGCGATTTTTGTTCTAGTATAAGATGGGCAATTTGCTCGTGAGTGGGAACAGGTGAGGAGGTTGAGAGGGGTATTCTTGTTTTGGTCAACATGGTGGGCAGCAGTCTTGAAGGATTGGAAATGTTGGCCATGAATTTATTAGCATTGCTTGAGCATGAAAATTATGCTTTTTCAATCTTTAAAAAACGACAATGATTTTCGAATCTTAAAAATGTATAAGGGATAAAAAGATCGAGTTCACTAGTAGATATACAAACATATCATTAATTCATTACCAATAATTAACTTAGATTAAAATCTCGGTACAAGCAATCTCTCTTGATGAACGATGTTTAAGAATCACTACGAATGCCTTGGACTCAGGTAGTCTCCCCTCACCTAAATTTTTGTATCAAAAAAGAAAAAAAAAAAAAAGATTAGCAATTGTATCTGGATTGGACAAATTGTAGAGAAAAAAAATAAGAAATTGAGAAGACACTATACAGTGGACAGATGAATTGGCGGAGAAGCAGAGCACAAAACAGTTGTGTCGGGAAAAAGGAACAATTCCCAAAATAACACTACCAATCTACCCAAATTATATGCACAACTTAGAAAAACTACCTCACTAGTCACCAAGTCAACTAGAGTTTTTGAATTTATTAAAAAAAAAATTAGAAAATAACACAAATCTGATTAGTATTAACATAAACAAACATATCACCAAACGCTAAATTTTCAATCTTAATTTGTGCAGTGTGGTTTGCCCAATGGTAGGTAAACCCCCCCCCCCCCCCCCCTCTTTAAAAAAAAAAAAAAAAAAACCCTCTTTCGTTCTCGATCCAGTGGGAGACCCGGGTCCAAATCACTCCAGTTGCATTTAGCAGAACCCTTTCCCCTTAGGGTCGTGTAGGATTTCGGTGTCCAAAATTTTTCAATCCTAATTTGAGACTCACTACAATTCCATTCAAAAAAAATAAAGGGCCCTTTTACCTCATAATCTAACAACGCACAAATCAAATACAAAAAAATGTTGCAACAAAAAAAAAAGAAAAGAAAAAACACTACTCAAACTCAATCTATAATCAACAAATCCTTTTTACAAGTAAAAAATTTAAGGCAATATTATTAGAAAAATACCTATACAATGTATAAACCAATCTGGAATTAAGAATGCAATTGGTTAAAATTTTTGACTTCCACTTAAAACTCAACTATTAAAATGCATTGATTGCATACAAGCTCAATTACAAAGAACAAAGCCAATTCGAAACACAATTTATGGCCTCACACAAAAAAGAAAAAAAAATAACAAACACAATTCAAAATATGCTAGACTGATATTTAACATCATTTATCAAGAAAGTCTAAAATCTTATGTCCTCAATGTAGATAGCAACCAGACCAATAAACTAACACATAACCACAAAACAAACTCGCTAACTTACTAAAACTGTATTTTTCAGGCATCAAGTTTCCTAAAATTGTACATTTAAGTCGTCAAGCATCCAAAAGCGAACTGTCAATTCAAAGAAGTAATGTCAGCACCAACAAATTCTCATCCAAAAATGATGTTTAACACCAATAATATGAGAGAAAGGCAATCAAGTTATGAGACAGGAAGATGAACACAAAAGAAAATAATAAGTAAATGTAACTCGCTGCAGTTCTTGAATTACATGGAACATGAAAAAATTGGGCTAAGACAAGTTGTACCATAGAAATTGAAGCAGAATACAAGTGATTTCAAGGGAAAGAATTCATGTGATTCCAATGAGTATTATATATAAACTGAGCGTAAAGACAAAATGACATTGAAGAGTTCCTCAACACAAAGTGATTTAAAAGGATACTATTGCATTGCAATTTTCCTCAATATTTTAGAGGAAAGTGAGGGAGATTTTTGATGTAATCAGAGTATTGCCCAAATCTTGGCATGATTTTTTGGTTATAGATTGGATTATCAAGGGAAACAAGAAGGCCAAATTTTTGTGGAGATGTTGTTGCATGGCGATAGCTTGGTCCATGTGGCAAGAGAGGAATGCAAGGGTGTTCGAAGATAAATCCTCAGAAGTGGAGAAAGTTTGGTACAAAGATACAATTTGTAGCTTCTTTATGGGCAAGCTCTTTGAATCTTTTTGGTTCATTTTCTATATCAGATCTCTTGATAGATCTCAGTGCAGAGAAATTTGGGGGATCGGTGCCTATCGTGGCAGAATCTGTTTAGTTTTTAATTTGCTACCTTTTGTATTCTGTGTTCTGTTTGTTTTTCTGGGTTTTATATTAAGTGGACTGCTGGTCCACTATCTTGTCCCATCGATTGTAATGCTTACTTTGGTTATCAATAAAAGCATTTTTGTTTCTAATCAAAAAAAAAAGGATGCTGAATTTACCTATGATAAATGTCAAATGCTCGAGTAATTTCTATATGAAAAATACATACATATATGTATATATAGCTAGGCTAAAGAGGGATTCCTTATCTTTAACAAAAGAAGGGGGTGTCCATTTGGAGGGGTAAAAGGATGAATTTTTCTATGAAAAATTGTTAAGATGATAGAAGATCACCTCCACCAAATTTCATTAAAAAATTCCATCAAACATTTTATGGCCGAAAATGCAAATATACATCAATTTTTCATTACACCTACTTCTACATTATATTTTTCAATGAAATTTGGTCAGGGCGATCTTCTCATCATGCATATCACCTCTACAATTTTTCATAGCAAAAATTCATCCATTTACCCCTCCAAATGGACATACCTTCTTTTGTTAAAGAAATAGAATCCCTCTTTACAGCCTAACTCTATACATACATATATATGAAAATACATAGATTGAGACAGACTTGATTTCAACTCCTATTCAAGAGGGGCTCTTGAACAAGAGTAGTATCTATCTCCACCTTCATTCTTACTTGGCACAGAAACCCACCCACATAACACATGAGAACAACAATCCCACAAAGGCAGATACCAAATGCTTTAGTAAATAATGGTGGTTCTTGGTAATAATCAAAATAGTAGTCTATAGCAAGAGGGCCATAACAAGAAGAAAATTATCCCCAAACCAAATCCTTATTAACACAAGTGAGTCTGAAAAATTAGGCAGAACTAGTGGAGTCTTTTTGCTTTTAAAGATTAGTGCCTATTGAGTACATTCAACAGGATTTTACGTACAATCTTTTAATCAGACCAACCAACCACTTGTAATAATAAACCAATAAACACAGCACAAAGAATAGGGGGATGATTATTTTTACCTCTTAACACTGAATAGAAGTAAATCGTAAATCAGTATTAACTATTAAGAGGTAGAATTGTAGTGGCTGTCTTACCTATTTAGCAACTAGGGGGATGTATGTGTTTTACCTCTTAACGCAGAATAAAAGTCCATTTAGTATTAAGAAGTAAAATTGGTATTTGTTTTCTAACATTTTAATGCTTAATTATATTAAAACTCAGCAGTCCGCATTAAGAGGCCAAGTAAAGTGCTAAATGCTTAATCTAACTTTAATAAAATTTTGTTCCAATAATATCCCTATCATTTTCCCTTATTATCTATCGATATATATATATTGCATTCAAGCGAAATGAAATTGAACATATTTCTTGAAGCTTCCGTTCAACATTAAACATTCAGTGTTCAATAATCAACAATCAGAGGCTAAAAAACAAAGAGACCCAATAGAATACAAAAACCCCAAAATACAAAACAGGATGGTAGAGATAGAGGGTTTGTTTGTCTCCCTGTAATACAATACAATAGCCTACCTCTGTTTGATTTTACTCCTATAGACCCATTTCTTTAAAACAATCAACAGAGAGAGAGAGTTTTACTAACCTGTTTACATCAACACGCTTGAGACTTGAGAGAGAAAGTGAGAGCAGCGGCAGTGAGAGGAGTGAAAATAACGGACGATTGAGTTTGGGGTAAATGATAGGGGCGTAGGGCCGTCACCATTCAACCGAGACATTTAAATACGCAGTTCTCGTTATTTTTTTAAGAAAAATTTTGTTATCTTTAATTTTTTTTTTTTAAGCAACCGAATGTAAATTTTTTATCACTAATTATTTTTAAAGTTTACTTAATAAAAGGTGAGTGTATTCACGTTCGCTCAGCCCACTTAGAGAAAATTTATTAGTAAGAATTTGTCTAATATTAGGTAATGGAGTGCCAAGATGTTTGATGTAAGTGCACTCACGTAAACTAGACTCAAATAAGAAGATTGTTTTGCTAAGCACTCACCTAATATCAAGTAATTAATATTAAAATGTGTTTTTAATTAAAGTCTAGAATGAGTATTTGTAATAAATTTGGGGTATAAATAATACCGCCCTTATTTTTTACTATTGTGACCATGGAATCAACATATCTCAATCGCATCTATTGTACGTCTAATCGAGAAATAACATATATTAAAGTATCAGATATGTGTATGCGTGGCTCTTTTAATGCACTTCTTTCTTTTCCTAATAGTTTTTTTTTTTTTATACAAAGCGATAATTTCATAATACATTTTTTTTATACAATTGTTAATTCACAACCTTAATAACTAATATAATAAGGGTGGGCCCAAAAAGGGTCCAACAACCACATTAAAGTGAATAAAATTCAGGACATTCCTATTACGAAGACATAAATGGTGCGGACGAAATACAAGTTTGTTGAATTTTCATACTTGTTATTTTAACAACATTTTATATGTATTGAATATTATTCCTACTTTCCATAACTTAACTCTTGGCTTTAAGTGTTTTGAGTTAATTATATTCTTGTCGATATGAAAAAATTGGCTTTTTAAGGTATGCCTAAAGAGTTAGGATTTTGATTAGTATATTACTCCTTCAATACTTGTATTAAGAGGATAGAATAATTTGAGAGATAAACCCATTGTAATATGTTCATTATATTAATACAAGGCAACCCCGAGCTCTGGGCTCTATTCATAGAGGAACAGTCCTTATTCACATAAGGAGCGAACCTCCTCTATATATCTTTGTCCTGTCTTCTCTGTTTAAATCCCAAAAAGCATCATTTTATTTGCTACATCTTCCCCATTATTGCTCAATCATTTGAATGTGTAATTAAAAAAGTATGTTCTAGATTTTTACACCAACAATCTTCATCTTTTATTATATAAAGGGAAACAATGAGAAGATGAGAAACAATGTTAGAGATAGTGAGCTTTTTAAGATATTATATTATTGTACTTTTAGGTAAAGGGTGAAATGTGATATCTTTCTAATTATTAGAGTATTTCTTTATATTCTTATTGTTGTACATTTATTGAATTTCTCATATCGATTTAATTCAGTATATGTCATTTTAATTTTATTAATTGGTATTAGTTAAATTACTGTAAAATTAATTGATATGTGGTTAAATTCACTCGCTAGCGGTCTTAATAAGCTATGTTGGTTTAGAATTGAGGAGCAACTTAAATGCATTGAGTTGGGTAAAGCATGGATCATTTTTGATATGTTACTGAAAAGGACCCAACATGAGGCCCTTTGTTTTCATTGCATTTGCTGGGTATAAGGCTGGATGCTTTAATTTGTTGATTTTGCTATTTTGATTAATTGTGAATGAAATATTTTGTTGCAAGCCATTTATTTTTGTGTACTGCATGTGTATTGTCTCCTGATAAATTGTTGTGGATCGACTTGAGACGGAGTTAGTTTTGATCAATAGACGGTTTAATTTATTTTAAGTTGTATTCCTATTTTTAAAATTATATTGAGTGGGTGAGGACTTTATTAAGTGGGAAAAAAGTGAACAGTAACTCTTATTGATTTATGATGTTGCTAAGTCTAAGGGGACCATGCATGTGGGTCCTATTTCTAGTAAAGCTGAAAATTGGCTTATTTATATTTGTAAAATGGACATATATATATATTAAAAAAAAGAGGGTTGGGAAAACGGGTGTGCAAATTGATAAAGCCTCTAAATTAAATTGAACGAAATTGTTCCGATATGATCCAATCCTAACTGATTAGATTTTATATTTTTCTGTTAGGTTCCAAAAATTTAAAACCAAAGCAGGTCTGATAGGTTTGTCAATTTTATGGGGTCATAACCAATAAAAATTAAAAAGCAACTAGATACATGTGTCCTATATTCATTGGTTTGATGTTTATCCAATTTGTTTTATTTTTAAACAAAAATATGAGTTAAAGTGATGGACATATATAGGAAAATTACAGATTCCCTAATCTTAATCCATAAAAAAAACTATAATTCAGGCCTAAGACCATTTCTATTGGTGTTTTTTATAAATTTATTCTTATCCTATAAGTTATGAGATTTTTAATAGATTTCTATATCTATGTGAGGATTCAATTGTATTGATAGAAAAGTCATAAATAAAGAAAAAATTGTACATTGCTCTAGTAATAAAAATAATTATTTTAACAATAGTATTACCTTTTAATATAATAGGCCCGGACAAGTTATCATAATCTTTACAGATGAACTCTTTTACATTATATATATATGTATGTTTCATTAATTGATTTCATTTAATTTGATCATCTAGATAGCTGATCAATTTATATATTTATATATATTTTTTTTACTTTCGTGTATAAATGATCCGAGTCTGTAACTCATGTATAGATAAAAAACTAATATGGATAAGGATAATAAGAATATCTAGTATGAATAACTCATATCAATTGTAATAAGCATTTAATTTATATAAATATATATACACATGTACCTATATATTATGAGTTTTTTTCATGTTGCTCAAAAATTTCGTAGGCCTATGTTGCATCGATCTACGTTGGCAAAGTAGTTCGGCCTCATACCTACTCCACAATGGTTTAAAGCCATGATCAAACATTAGATGTATTCATGTACCACTTGTATTTATACAGTAAAAAAAATCTACTATTGTTTTCAAGTCTCTTGTAATAAAATATATCATCTAAATTAAAATATTATGTAGTAAAGTATTTTTTGAAGACTGAATTAATTCTCATATTAACTTTCAACAGGGTAATTAAAGAGGCAAACATATGCATATTTCATCCAAATCAAAATAATCTAATAAAACATGAATAATAATGATTGAACCTATTATCCAAACAAATACAAATAAAGATTTAGATAATAGATTTCTAAAAAGATATAATTAATAAATAGTATAGTATTCGTTCAGTATTCACTCGTTTACACTCCTCGTGCAGATATAATGATGAAGTTGCGGAATGAAATTTAGAGCACTTGTATCATGTTTGATGACCCTTCAATCAAGGGCGGATTTTTGAATTCGAACCCTCTATCTAATATTAATTTTTTTGCCAACCCCCCCTCCCCTCCCCCCCCCCCCCTCTTGGTTCTCTTCAATTTCACCTCTTTTTTTTTTAATCTTCTATTCTGTTCTCTTTTCACGTATTTAAGATTAATTTTAAATATTAATTAAAGTTAAGTTTATGATTAATAATAAAATATTTTTTTTTTTGAAAAATTTGTGACGGTAAAATTTTCAATAGTTTTCCGTTTAATTAATTTTTAACGCATCATTTTTACATAGCGTATTTATTATGAGAATTCTCAATCCGACCTTAACTCTAATTGGGCTTAGTGATATAGGATAGTAGAGTAATTGTTCGTTTGTGTTGGAGTTGGACCTTTGGAAGAACAAAAAAGAGGCAAAAACAATGAAAACTTAAAAAGCGAGTTAATTCAAAAGAAGTTAGAAAAATGTACCGGGTCAAATGGCATATTATCTCAAAGTTGGAGCCAAAAAAAGAATTTAGTGTGTGTAATTAAATGTTACTCATATATTACTTCAAAAAAATAAATGTTACTCATATATGTCATGGTCCTTAATCGTTTATTTATCTAAAATAGATTAAAATAAATCGGGTCATATAAATTGATCATATAGTCATATATGAATTGAATTTTTTTAATTATTTACAATATGATTTATTTTTGTGAGAAATTAAACTGTACGTTTTTTTAAATTATACATTAATTAAATTGTATAGATAATTATTTGAGTAAACAATTCAAATGCCCACTACACTTTCGATATGGTATTAATTTGGTCATCAAACTTTAAAACGAATTATTTTAGTCATTTAACTTTAGAGTAATTTAGTTATTAAACTTTAAAATGAATCACTTTAGTTATCTAACTTTGGAATGAGTATCACTTTTATCATTATATCCAACTCTATTGTTAAATTTGATTCATTTGCATGGGCACATAACTTCATATAAAGAATGTTTTGATCATATTTTAATAAAACAATATTTTTTTCGATAATTTCATCCAAAATGGAATACACGCAGTGAATAAAATATAATAATATTTTCAACAAACAGCATAACTTGTGTTATTTTATAGCTAAAATAATCAAAATACACTTAAATAAAATCTTAAGCCTAACACATAATTTTATTCCGTTCAATTTAACAATTAAAATTATTCGTTTTAAAATTTAATAACCAAATAATATTTGATCAAAATATTTAATCAAAAATTTAATAGCTATTTAAATTATTTACTCTAATATTTTATCAATAATATTGACCAAAACAGACAATCTGAGCTCTGAAATCTGAATAGAAAATCTGAAAACAGACAAGCCCACCTCCAAACGACCAAAACCTCGTAAACCTCTCTCCCTTCATCGTTACAACTTACAACCCCCCTCTTCCTCACATCGCCGGCCCTGTCCTATCCTAACTGAACCCTAGACTTCCCCGCCGCTGCAGCCTCCTCATCTGCTATTGGGTTTAAGGAAACAGCCCAGGTGCAATTTCAACCTAATTTATTCCTCTCTTTTTTTTTTCCAATTAATTTGTATTTTTTTTAATGGCTTTGATGATGAGTTGGATTTTTCTGGTGCATTGTTGCTTTGTGAAGTTTTTTGCTGGTTCAATGAAGAATATTATGTAACTATTTTCTAGTTAGGATCATTGATTTTTTTGGACTTCCTCTCCATTACACTTTTGGAATGGGGTCTAATGAGTTAAGCATAGGAATTTTTTTATGAAATTTGATGGAGACGATCTCTATAATGTAGTACATTATCTGTACAAAATTTCATCAAGAAATTCAAACCGAAAGTGTGAGTAATAACAATTTGATATATATGTTCATTTTCGACCATTGAAATTTTATATGATAATCTCTTCCAATTTCTAAAGTGAATCTTTTGATTAAATTTTGTGGATATGATCTACGTTGTATAGATATCATCTCGACCAAGTCTTATGAAATACTTCATCCATTTAGCCAGAGTTTAACGAAATTGGTCTGAAAGGTAATGAAGAGTAGGCAAGTGCAATTTTTTTCTCGTAATCCCGGTTATTGTGGAATTGCGATCTTTTGTAACTATTATTAGGGTTTGTAACTATTATATACACTTCAGAAAGAGAAGAATAGAATTATCAGATTTATTATACATACACCTCACTTTCAACTCTCTAACCCCTTTTTACGTTGTTTTTGTTTGTTATTTTCAAATGCGCGGAACATACTTTGGGTCTGCTTAATTACAAAGTTGGAAAATAATTAGAATTTGGTTGAGATGTATTACATATTTTCCTTATTTTTCATGAATTTTTTTCTCTATGATAAACTGAAAACGTAATAACTCGATAAATCACTTACCTCATTTTTCTATTATTGGTCAAAATTACTTGTTTTCTCAATCATTTTCCACTTCACAATGAAATGCACGCTTTGGGTTAGCAATTAGTGTATGGAACTAGAGAACACATACGGTTTTCACTTTGTTTCAGTTCATTGGTGTATGTATCGGACCAATATTCTCATCATAGTAGTTGTCACGGGGTACTGCTCCCGCACCCATAAGGTGCCTGACCCCAGTCCCATCGGGCAGGGCTAGCCCAACTCCAATGGCCAACATGCTACAGATCGTAGAACAAAGCATCGGACATTAAGTGTTGGCACGCACCTGAACAAATTAAAGAACACATTAGTACTGCAGATAGGGTCACATCGCCTTGCCTCCTGGTGTTAGGCTTCTCACGCAATAGGGTCTAACATTAGTCTAGTACAAGTGAGAAACAAATTAGCATGCAGTTTATTTATTTCTTCACATGGTATTTAACTTTGATTCAAGTTCAAGGGAGAAACACGTTAGCGTTAGCATATTATTTTGCTTACGTAGTTTTTAGAAATGAATAAACTTTGATTTATTATTTAGTGTTATGTTCTTATTGAAATTGTATGGTTTGAAGTGCTTAAACTACAGAAGCATTTTGCTATAACCCAATTGTAATTAAAAAGAAGGCGGGGGTGGCAACTAGTGTATGAAAGTAAAGAATACATATTTTTGTTGCCATAATTTTATTTTTTTTTGTTTGTGGGTTCTTCACTTGCAATTAACAACTATTAGTTCATCACCCACGCGAAAGGCACTATCTACCATTGAAAAAGCACATTGCAACCTGAACCACACAGTCTTTTATCCCTTACTACATTTTTAGGATTCAAAAACCATTACCCCTTGTTACATAGTTTGCTTCTTTGGGTTCTCTATTCTACTATTTTTATTAATTTCGAGTTTATTGCACCAACTTTTTTAGATACTTTTATTGACATGTTTTTGTAATAGCAGGATTGCAACGTAAGGTTGGCCCACACTGTTCATTGGCATAATACCATATGCGTGGTGGTGCACCTAACTTTTTCTCCAAATGCTGACCCACAAAACATACAATTCTTGTACAATTCTCATCAAATGGGAAGATGAAAAATGGAAAACTAAACTCAATCAGACCCTCCATTTTCTCATCAACCCACAGTTCTAAACCCTTTGTTCCTCAAGATCATAACTCTGCTCCGGTAGAAAATAACTCCCCTTTGTACCCACCAACTGTCTCTTCTATAGCCTCTGCTCTGCAACACTACATCAACTCAGAGAACCCTTCCCATGGCCAAAAGATCCATTCCCATATCCTCAAAATTGGGTTCAAACCCAATACTAACATCTCCATCAAACTTCTCATATTGCACCTCAAATCTTCTTGTTTGTCTTACGCCCGCAGGTTGTTCGATGAATTGTCTCAACCGACTCTATCAGCTTATAATTACATGATAGCAGGTTATATAAAAGCAGGGAAAGTTGAAGAATCTTTTTGGTTGGTTCGGAAGTTGGCTTTGTGTGATGAAAAGCCTGATGGGTTTACATATTCCATGATTTTGAAAGCATCTACTTTTGACAGAGTTTTGTCTTTGCCGCGGAGTATAGGAAAGCAAGTTCATGCGCAGATAGTGAAATCTGATGTTGAGGCTGATGATGTACTTTTTACTGCACTAGTTGACTCATATGTTAAGAGCCAAATGGTTAATTATGCAAGGAGAGTGTTTGATATGATGTTGGAAAAGAATGTAGTTTGTTCTACATCTATGATTTCTGGATATATGAGACATGGTTCTATGGAAGATGCTGAGGAAATATTTGAAAAAACGGTGGATAAAGACGTGGTTGTTTTTAATGCAATGATTGAGGGTTACAGCAAATCAATAGAAACTGCTAAAAGGGCGATTGAGGTTTACATCAATATGCAACGTTTGGATTTTAGGCCTACAATATCAACGTTCGCGAGCATCATTGGCGCTTGCTCTGTCCTATCAGCATTTGAAATTGGCCAACAAATCCAAGGACAACTTATGAAGACTGTATTTTTCAAGGACATAAAAGTAGGAAGTGCTCTTCTAGACATGTACTCGAAGTGTGGAAGAGTGGAGGAGGCCAGAGGAATTTTCGACCATATGCCTGAAAAGAACGTATTTTCATGGACTTCCATGATTGATGGATATGGGAAGAATGGAAATCCAAATGAAGCGCTTGAACTCTTCAACATAATGCAAAGAGTTTATCGCATTGAGCCCAACTATGTAACCTTCCTTAGTGCTCTCTCAGCTTGTGCACATGCGGGGCTAGTTGCTAAAGGAAAACGAATCTTTGAAAGTATGGAAAGTGAATACAAAATGAAACCGAAAATGGAGCATTACGCTTGCATGGTTGATTTATTAGGCCGTGCAGGAAGTTTAAATCAAGCATTGGAGTTTGTTGCACAAATGCTTGAAAAGCCAAACTCTGATGTTTGGGCAGCTTTACTTAGTTCTTCTAGATTGCACGGTGATGTAGAGATGGCAAATATAGCCGCAAATGAACTTTTCAAGTTAAGTGGTGATGGCCGGCCGGGGGCATATGTTGCTCTGTCCAATACTTTAGCAGAGGCCGGTAAATGGGACAGTGTTAGTGAGCTTAGGGAGCTAATGAAGGTAAGAATGATCTCAAAAGATACTGGCTTCAGTTGGGTTGGTACTGATGGTGGTTTAGAAGGTTTCCATGCTGGGCGACAGATGTAACAGCACGTTTTAAGCAAAGGGGAGGCCAAATATGTGCTAATTGTTGTACAATATCGTTCACAAGAATCAGTTAGCCAATCATTTCTTATTTATTCGAGGGCCTTTTGATTTTGCCCCCTATTATTTGATGCAAAATTACTTAACCCCAACTTCCATTTTCAAAATTATTAGACTTTGCCCGTTGCATGTCTTGAATCTAAAAAAATCACATAAAAATGGAGGGCAATGTCTTATCTTTTCAACGTAATCCTCTGACTCAACCCCTGTTTTTATATAATTCTATAAGATTCCCCGTATGTAGGGGTATGAGTGCCCTGTCCCACGATCCCATTGCAGGTCACAGCATGATCCCATTGCGGGTCACAATGCATGTGCATGCCAGAGTTTGTGTCTCCAATCTCCATTAACAAAACGTGCAAAAACAAAAATGAGGAGTCGCCAATATGTTTTTCCTGAAAATGGATAAATTGACCGGGTTGACAATCCACGGGATTAATCAAACCTAGGAGGTTGTGTACCAAAGTATTAGTCTGGGGACTGAGTTACAGATAGAGAAGATGCTTGGCACCCACACCACCCTTTTTGTCACTTCCTCTGATGTGAATACCATCCAAGTGCAGAAGCGTGTCATTGATGTTTCGCGTGCGTGCCTAAGTGTGTATACATTCCCTTTTTCATTCTATTACAATTTTATCATGATAATTCTTCGTCTCTTTTAAGTTTCAATTAATTATGAAAATAACCTTTTGGAAAATTGCAATTTTGACCGCCAAACTTTCCAGGTTACTGTTTAGCCTGAAATCACACAGAAATAGGCTATGAGCCCTAGATTCGGCAATGAAGTATTTCTGGTTTTGATGAAAATGGGTTTTGGAGCAATCTGGCATTAGATTACCACTGAACAGCGTGGTTCATAGGTGTCTAGGTGGATGAAAAATTTAAGATCTGAGAGGTCCTCCCCCAAAGGGTGAGATCACTCGGATCTGGTCTAGTTTGAATAAACCAGTTGGGGAATTCATAACCAAATGAAAGAGGAGCAATGAATCAATTAAACTCAACTTGAAATTACAAGAATAATCAAATGAAAGAGAAGAGCATTTTCTTGTGATGCTGCACATTGTTTGATTATTTAATCAATGAAAAAAGGTTTATTCTAATTAATAAGTTGTTACAATAAGATGCCTAGTCAACTTAGGTATGCCTAGTGACATACCTAAGTTGTTACAATTTAGTCTCAAAGGGCATTTCACAACGATTGTGCATCACAAGCATACCTTTCTTTTTTTTAAAAAAAAAATATTTTTTGTAAATTGTTAAAGGCCAATTATACCATTGTCAAAAACCTTTTTTCCTTTTCACCCATGGTAGTCACAAGGCATCACCAACCACCGCCATCGCTGCGGGTCTCAGGTTGTGGTCCAGCAGTGGGGCAGTAACAGGTGGCGGCAGCCGCTGGTCAAATACATATTTTAACAATAAAGAAAATATAGGATGAAGGAGGTATTTTAGGTAAACAAAAATGCGTACCTTATTTTGAAATTTAAATGTAAAGTGTCCATCCCTTAAATTTAATTTTAAAAGGAGCTCTTGTGCTACATTGCCCTATTGAAATATATGCATATTAGTTATGTTTGCTCCCCTTTAGTTATGAGGAAAACGATACTAGTATTAATGTATACTCATCGTTGTGTAAGATTGTAAATATGCCATTTTTTTTTTGGGTACATTGTGTGTATACAGCAGATTCTCCTTACAAGAAATTGCTTCGAAGAATGATTCAATTGCTGAGAAACTAAGCCAGCCTTAATTGATATACACTCTAGGGACCTTGTTAAGAGGACGAAAATGTTTCAGACCATTGGCGATTTGTAATACACGCAACTTGTGAGTATCTAATTCTTGGAAAGCATCATTTTCGCATCTTTATTTTGGTTTGTAGTTTCTGCAATTTCTGATACGTGTGTGTTTATTACTTCCTCATAACTTCAACTTCTATTTCAATTCAACACATATTTAATGGAAAAGGGTTTAGAAATAATTTGGTAATGTGTTACTGTGTTAATGGTCTCTCTCTGAGGTGAATCCAGCCCTAGGCCGCCAGGCCAAAGTATCTACGTTAGCGCACCCCTCCGAAAAATCCTTAATCTGCCCAACTCTCTCTCTCTCTCCAACCCATCTCGTCTACTTCTTGAGAAACCTAGTTTAGGCTCAGTGATCGACCTGTTTAGATTGTTCATTTAATCTTTTACTCAATTTAATTTCAGACTGGGGATAACGTTACCTTAGTAAAAAAAATTGGTGGAATACAATACTATACATTTTGTTCCTATTCGGACTGTAATTCTTAATCTCAGTGTCACATTGTAGAGTATTAGTACAGTAAGTGTAAAATAAGATACAAACAAAATCAAGGCTTCTGACATATAATCCTAGTATTCATCAAAGCAAGGAAATCCTGACACCAATACAATGAATTACACAAAGGAAATTGTGTAATTTGCACAAAAGATAACACTAATCAAAGTATCAAACACAACTGTTAAGCCCTATAACTTTTGACTTATACTTGTAAAACAGTTGAAAATAGGGGCTTCAAGGATCCGGTCTCTGAATTTGGAAATTTTTAAGATGCGGTCCATCGCTATTTTCTTAAAGGATGTTGTCCCAGGAAACAACATCGGCCAAACAATATCTCCCAGCTGCAACTGGTATCTCCCGGTCCTGCAACTAGGAGATACTGGTTGCAGTCAAGAGATACTGGTTGCAGCCAGGAGATATGATTTGGCAGATAATGTGAAACAGTATCTCCTGGAGACAGCTCCCTTTTAAAAAATAGGCCAGGGACTCCATCCTAAAAATGTTTGAATTCAGGGCCTGGATCCTAATTGTTCTTGAAACTATTATCCTCTGTTATGGACTAAATAAACAACGACAGAAACTAATTGAAAACACTAATTATTATCCTCAGTTGCAATGAATTACGCAAGTAGTTTGAGACTCTGAGCAGATGGTACTTTGTTCAGTTTTCTACTGTGACAATAATAGAAGGTTTCTGTTAAAAGAACTCAGTTATTACAAGAGAAAACAGGGTATAATAAAACCTGGTAGAGAATCAAACTAAACCAAACAACGGCCAAGACGAGAGAATACAAAAAACCAGCAAATAAAGTTGCAATATCAAAACTAAATATTCAACCTACTTTCTCCAACACCAGCAGTTTAGCAGATTCTATTTGCAGTCACTGTCCCAGTTCTTCAATGGCATCCGCAATGCGAAGATGCTGTGATCGGCACTAGCAAAACAAAAACAGAAGGAATTAAAACTAACCCATTTGTTAAAATTCAAATATCAAATATGTATATACAGAAAGCCTGCCGACGTTAATGAACAGCAGTAAGCGGAAAGAAACAACTGGATTCTCATACATAGTTGATAGTATATATAGTTATATACCATGCTTTCGTAATCAGCCACTGCGCTTATTCCCTCCTTGACCGGTCCCGTCGTTCAATCCCAAACCAGCAGATGGAACATGCATTTAATTTGCGCTATGAGAGGCACAGTTTAGAGGAGCCTTTACTGGAAATACGTATGGTTGATATCGATATATGCGGTATATGCATACTAGTGAACTGTGGAAGAGAAGAATATTATTCGCATACCCATTCGATGAAAGATGAACCCTTTTTCCGTCACAATTCTCCAAGACTTCACCTATTTAGATAAGATGGATATATAAATTAAAAGATACAAAATAAAGTTACACTAAGTACATAGTACAAAAATTCCTCGGAGAAACTCACACGGAACTTCTAGTTAAGGGCGTTTTACTGTTTCAAAATCAATGTCGATGACAGTTTGATATGGCACAGTCTTGAACCACTCAACCTGTGTTTCCTTTAAAAGGGGGCACTCGCAGATCTGCAGCATCTCTAATTTGCCGAGCCGTTCCATGTTTGGTAGATACTTTAGTTTCTTGCATCCAACTAGGATGAGTTGTTTGAGAAACAAGAAGTTCCCAAACCATTCTGGCAAAGCTTCCACTCCAAAATCATGTAGCTGTATCCGAGTTAAGGCAGTGACGTGCTGGAGTGCCCCTGGTGAAGATTCCTGTTGCGGGTGCCTGAACAATTCTACACAAATGAGTGATGACCTTAGATTTTGGATACCATTGAGGCTCGGGAACGAATCGAGCTCCTTTGAGAAAGGGCCGATTCTTAATGTGTTTAACCGAGTCAAATAGCCTAAATCTTCTGGCAAACTGTTTAATTTGTTGCAGCGTATTACTTCTAAAAATGAGATAGAACAATGCAGTTGTTGCAACTCTGGCAATGAGACCAGATTACTGCAATTTTTTATGGTCAAATTTTCGAGAGAGGGGAAGGAATTTAGGGTTCCACTTGGAAGAAATGCTAACCCTTCACAATCTTCGGTCTTCAAATCTCGAAGGCTATTGAGACCCTCAGGCAGAATAGTTAGTTTCAGGCTTCTATAAATTTCGAGTGATCGAAGTGATTTGTTAGGGACAACATGTGTTAAAATGGGGCAATCTTTTATAGAAAGCTCCGTAAGGTAATTATTGATCTGAAACAGTGAATCCGGTAGAGTAGTGAGCTCTAAAACCTGTTTAATGTGCAAGACCACAAGAGTAGTCAAGGATTTTTGGCACATATCTTTGTTAGCTGCGAACTACTATTCACTTGAGAAATTATCAATAGTTTTAGACTTGGAAAATGGCTTGGAACGGCGGTCAATTTAGGACAATGCTTGATTGTCAAGTTCTCAAGGCGAGGACACATTACTTCTTTTGTTTCCTTCCATTCTTCCAAGTTGGGCAGCGCAAATAGCTTCAAACTTGCCCAAAATGGAAACGATACTACTGGCTTACTAGCATCACCATAGAATGATGCATCTATGGACTTCAACTCATCCATTCTGGTCAACAAGATCCCGTAGATGCGGTAGTTGCCCAAGCATTGGGATTTGCTTACACTTCTTGCTGTCAATTAAACTTCTCTCCACCAAATTGTCAATGTTCATCATCCACGAGGGGAAATTATTGCCCATGCATTTAATAATCGTTAGGCTCTTGAGATTCGAGTGAGGTTGTAGGCCTTCCAAAACTTCCTCGTCGTTCATATTGCTGTTCTTGTGATCAATCCACACAAATGTCAACTTGCACAAATCTTTCTTTGTCAATAAATCTGCCTTTTGAGCTTCTTCTCTACAAGTCACTTCTTCAAGATTATGTATCTCTACTTTACCCCTTAGCTGTTTCAAATGCCCAAGCTCTTCAATTCGACAACCTGAGAATCGACTCACTTTACATCATCCGAATACAATGCTAGGTGTCGAGCACGAGGAATATCATTCAGATTTGAATCCTCTGAACTAAAGCTTTTGTGTTTTGAAATAGATTTTCCAAGATCGTGCACAAGATCATGCATTTTACAACTAACAATGTAATCATACTTGTCCACTTTTACATCTTGGAACAACGAATTCCATAATAAAGCATTAAAAACCTTATTACCTACGTCATCCATCATCTTGTTACTCCCCTCGTCCGGTTGAAGGAATCCCACGACCATCCAGAGTTTAATTAGTTTATTCTTTTGTATATTGCAATCCTTGGGAAAAATCGAACAATATGCAAAACTCCTTTTTGACCTATACCTGAATCCCAAATCATGCTATCTTGAACTTCCAACCACTCGTTTCTCTCATTTTTAGAAAACATCGTGCCCCCAATGACCTTTGCTACTAACGGAGCTCCTTGACACTTCGCAATTTTAAGTTCGATGGCCTCCAATTATAGAGTTTCTAGAGCTCCTCCAACTGCAAATGCCTTTTGCTTGAATATAGATCAACAATCATCTTGTGATAATCCTTCCGAATCATGCGGTTCACAAGTCCCCACAACATACCCCACCCCTCGCTTACGAGTGGTGATAATAATGCTGTTTCCCTTGGTTGTATTAACACCCAATAAACAACTCTTAAAACCCTCCCACTCAACTATCTTCATTCCATACGTCGTCAAGTATCAAAATATATTTCTTCTCTCCCAGCTCTTTTTCAAGGTCTAGAAGTATGATAATTCAATATTATTTAGTTTAGTTATTTATTTATGTTATTTTATTTGTGGTAGAATCCCTCCTTGATAGGTATTTTAGATAAATTAGGATATTATTCCCTATATAATGTCCTGGTATTCATTCTTTATTATCATGGAATAAGAATAATCGTTCTCTCTAAATTAATTTGGTATTAGAGCAGGTTAGGAAAGAGTTAGGAACTCCATAGGCAGAATTATTTCAGCCAAAAAAAAAAAGAAAACCCTAGCTGCCAACATATTTATTCACGCTAGAAACCCTAGCCGCAAATTACTACGGTGCAACATCAAACCCTAGCCTTTCAATCACACACCACCCACATAGTGGTGCTCGGAACTTTCATATGAGCTCACGGCAAAAAAACTCTTCGGAAAAAGAACCCTCACACGCCTACACGCGCCGCCGGCTTCTGTGCGTGGATCTCACGCGCCGACCACCATAACCGCGCGTGGTAGCACGTGGAAGCTCCGACCACTGCCAAAATCTACCGACCAATTCGTCTCACTGTTCCGCACCATGTTATGGTCTTGGTTTGGTTAGTTTGATCCGATTTGGTACTGTTCCGGTTAATCTGCCACTGTTCCGATTAGTCTGCCATTGTTTCGGTTATATTGCTACTGTTCTAGTACTATTCTGTCCCTATTCTTGGTCTGGTGAGTTTGATTATCTTACCATATGAACTATAAACTTGCTATGGTGGGTGCTAGTAGTCCGGGTCTAACAGAATCTTCTAGTGGTTCCACCATAAGCCCGTCGTCTACGTTCACAGATACTATCTCGCAATTTGCTACTATTTATTCGGTGAGTGAAAATCCTGTGGCTAATATTAGTCACAAATTGAATGGAAGTAATTACCTCGAATGGGCACAATCAATGAGACTGTTTATTGACGGCAAAAGAAAATTAGGTTATGTGAATGGTGAGGTAGTACCACCCCAATCTAACGACCCGGGCTTTAAGTCATGGCGCGAGGAGAATTCGATGGTTACCTCGTGGTTGATCAATTCTATGGAGGCTGGACTTGGTAAACTCTATATGTTCCTGCCGACCGCTCGAGATATCTGGCACGCGGTTAAGGAAAGATACTCGGATCTAGACAACTATTCTCAAATGTTCGAACTCAATAATCAGTTGTGGAAGATGCAACAAGGAGATCGTGGGGTTACAGCATACTACCATGACATGATGGCCATATGGCAAGAGTTGGATTTGTTTGAAACTGAAGAGTGGGAAAACCCGAATGATAGTGCTCGTTACAAGAAGAAGGTTGAGCGAGGTCGGGTGTTTGTCTTTTTGGCTGGACTAAACAAGGACCTAGACGAAGTTCGGGGTCGTATTTTAGGCAGAATACCTTTGCCCACTATCAGAGAGGTATTTTCAGAGGTACGAAGAGAAGAGGCTCGACGATCTATGATGTTGGAAGACGAACGGGAGCCCCGTACAGATGGTGAGGGCTCTGCACTGGTAGCCCTTGATAAAGCCGTAGACAGTGATAAGAGGGGAGGAAAACAGAAATTGTGGTGTGATCATTGCAAGTGGTCAGGTCATACTAGGGATAGTTGCTGGAAGCTTCATGGTAAACCAGCAAATTGGAAGAAGCGTGATAACAAAACGAGGGGAGGAACTCGAGCATTCCAAGCAAGCAATGCAGATTCAGTGCAACCATCTTCCTCAGAACCACTTTCATTCACAAAGGAACAACTTGAGCATCTGTGTAAAATGGTTCAAGCCCATTCTTTAGGAAACTCTGACTCCTCCTGTTCCATAGCTCAGTCAGGTAATAAGTTTACCGCTACAATTGCCTGTATCAAATCCCATAGCAACTGGATATTAGATTCAGGGGCCACTGACCACATGACCGGTATCTCGAAATTTTTTTCGTCATATACTCCGTGTGCAGGGAATCAAAAGGTTAAAATTGCTGATGGTTCTTTCGCTGCGGTTGCCGGCAAAAGAACCATAATCGTCTCCCCGTCTCTCACTCTTAAAGATGTCTTACATGTCCCTAATTTATCGTATAATCTTATATCTGTCAGCAAATTAGCTCTTGATCTCAATTGTCAAGTTAACTTTTGGTCTTCTCATTGTGAATTTCAGGATTCAAATTCAGGGAAAACGATTGGGGTTGCTAAACAAGATGGAGGTCTCTACTTCTTCAATAATGGGTCTACCTCTGGAAGGCAAGACCAGCAGACTTGTTTTAATTCTATTTCTGTTTCTAGTGATAGTCAGATTTTGCTATGGCATTATAGGTTAGGACATCCAAACTTTCAGTATTTAAAGCATTTGTTTCCCAAGTTATTAATGAATCAAAAATTGCTTAAATTTTCGGTGTGAATCTTGTGAATTAGCAAAACATCAACGTACCGTTTTTCTGTTTCAACCATATAAGAAATCACAACCTTTCACCTTGATTCATAGTGATGTTTGGGGTCCCTCTAGAGTGCCCACTTGGTCTGGCAAACGTTGGTTTGTGAGTTTCATTGGTGACCACACTAGAGTATGTTGGGTCTTTCTCTTAAAAGATCAGAAGTTGGGAGTGTGTTTCAAAACTTTTACACCATGATACACACACAGTTTCAAACCAAAATTAAAATTTTTCGAAGTGATAATGGGAAGGAATTTTTTAATAAGATGTTAGGGGATTTTTTCATCACAAATAGGATAATTCATCAAAGTTCTTGCACTTATACTCCTCAACATAATGGAGTTGCCGGAAGAAAAAATAGACATCTACTTGAACTTGCCTGAGCTTTAATTTTTTAAACTAAAGTTCCAAAATACCTTTGGGGAGATGCTATTTTGACTACTATTTACCTTATTAACCGGCTTCCAACACGAACTTTGAATTTTAAAGCTCCCATTAAATTGCTTTCTGACATATTTCCCAACACTTGGCTATTAAGGGATATTCCCTTAAAAAATTTGGCAGTGTTGCCTTTGTTCATAATCATGACCCAAAATATTCTAAACTTGATCCAAAGGCACACAAATGTATTTTTGTAGGCTATCCTACAAATAAGAAAGGGTACAAATGTCTTGACCCAATTTTCAAAAAATTGTACATCTATATGGATGTCACATTCTTTGAGGGGCAATACTATTACAACGACTCCCATCTTCAGGGGGAGAGCAAGAGTGAAGATGGTAGTTGTGGTTTCAATAATTCGGTAGTTGATGTTTTATATGAACAAGCGCCTAATGATTTTAACACACAATCTGAGAAAATAAA
This sequence comes from Lonicera japonica, assembly GCA_021464415.1. Classification (NCBI taxonomy): domain Eukaryota; kingdom Viridiplantae; phylum Streptophyta; class Magnoliopsida; order Dipsacales; family Caprifoliaceae; genus Lonicera; species Lonicera japonica. Next base: position 13,780,402 of record CM038468.1, on the reverse strand, counting down.
TGAATTAAATACTGAAGATACTGGTGTTGGTAATGGTGAACAACCAGGGCTAGTGTCATCCCCAAATCTGATTACTACCGATGGACCAGAGATGTGTGCAAAACGGTATAAAGGTTTTGTTTATTCTAGAAAAATTCCAGAACAAGGAAGGAAAGAAACCATCCCTCAGCAACCCCAAGAATCCAACCTGGAGTTGGATCATAATACTCACGATGACTCTTTCGAGATACCTGAAGGTAGTTCTCAAAACAATACCGAGTCAACCCAGTCTAATCAACTGGATCTTCCTATTGCTCTTAGAAAAGGAGTCAGGGCGTGTACAAAATCTCCCAAATATCCCATTTCAAACTTTGTGTCATATAAAAATATCTCATCGTCTTATTCTGCATTTATCTCTTGTGTGTCGAATATAGTTGTTCCTAACAATGTTCAGGATACTTTAAATGTTTCGGAGTGCAGAGAAGCGGTGTATGAGGAGATGAGAGCACTGGAGAAGAATGCTGCTTGGGAGAAAGTAAAACTTCCAGAAGAAAAGACAGTTGTTGGTTGTAAGTGGGTATTCACGGTAAAGTATAACTCAGATGGGTTACTGGAACGGTACAAGGCTCGTCTGGTGGCTAAAGGCTTCAGGCAAACGTATGGAGTCGACTACTCCGAAACCTTTTCTCCAGTAGCAAAACTAAATACAGTTCGGGTTCTTTTATTGGTTGCAGCTAACTTGGACTGGCCTCTGAATCAGTTATATGTAAAGAATGCCTTCTTGAATGGAGACTTAGAAGAGGAAGTTTATATGGAACCTCCACCTGAGTTTACTGAGAAATTTGGGACAAAAATTTGCAAGCTAAAGAGGTCTTTGTATGGCCTTAAACAATCCCCTAGGGCGTGGTTCGAAAGATTAACGAAGTTCCTCAAGGGCCAAGGATATAATCAAGGGCAGTCTGACCATACTCTCTTCACAAAGACGTCCACAAGAAACAAACTTTTTTGTTCTCATTGTTTATGTGGATGATATGATTTTGACCGGGGATGACGTTGAAGAAATGAGTTGACTAAAGCAAAATCTTGCCAGAGAATTTGAGATTAAGGACCTTGGCGACCTACGATACTTCCTTGGAATGGAGGTGGCCCGTTCAAAGAATGGTATTGTAATCTCACAACGGAAATATATATTGGATCTTCTGTCAGAAACTGGGATGAGTGGATGCAAGCCATCGGATACTCCCATAGAACTAGGGACCAAGCTAAGAGATGTTAAAGACGGTGTTCCAGTCGAAACAGGAAGATACCAAAGGTTGGTTGGGAAACTAATCTACTTGTCTCATACGCGCCCTGACATCGCTTTTGCCGTAAGCATGGTTAGTCAGTTCATGCACTCGCCGTGTGAAGAGCATCTAGAGGCTGTGTACCGTATTCTTCGTTACCTCAAAGGCTCCCCAGGGAAAGGTCTGTTCTTCAGGAAGAACGATAAAAGAGGGATAGAGGTGTACACCGATGCTGATTGGGCTGGATCGGTTACCGATAGACGGTCCACGTCTAGCTACTGTACGTTTCTTTAGGGCAACTTGGTTACATGGAGAAGCAAAAAGAAAAGTGTTGTCGCTAGAAGTAGTGCAGAAGCTGAGTTCAGATCAATGGCTCAAGGAGTATGTGAGGTTCTTTGGCTACAAATGGTCTTAGAAGAACTCAAAAGGCCAATAAGTGTCCCGATGAAGCTATACTGCGATAACAAGGCTGCTATCAATATTGTCCACAATCCGGTATTACATGATAGGACAAAACATTGATAGACACTTCATCAAAGAGAAGCTAGAAGGTGGAATAATATGTACTCCCTTTGTTCCGTCTAATCAACAAGTTGCAGATATTTTGACCAAGGGTTTGTTAAGGCAACCATTTGAATTTTAAGTGAGCAAGTTGGGCATGACGGATATCTTCGCACCAACTTGAGGGGGAGTATTGATAATTCAATATTATTTAGTTTAGTTATTTATTTATGTTATTTTATTTGTGGTAGAATCCCACCTTGATAGGTATTTTAGATAAGTTAGGATATTATTCCCTATATAATGTCCTGGTATTCATTCTTTATTATCATGGAATAAGAATAATTGTTCTCTCTAAATTAATAAGAAGTATAGTGTTCTTGCTTTGTACTTTGCACTTTGTTCCTTTAAGAGATTCCAAGATTGCTATTAGAAGGCTTTTGGTATCGAACTTATGAGATACACATACCCATATTCTGTGATTGAAATGTTTCATTATTTGTTCATCATTGTATATCAGTTTAGCCAAAGTTTTTTCGAGTCCACTAATTCCCACTATGGGAATAACAGAAAGAACTTCCCGATTACCAGAGTTGATCAACATTTTCACTATTTTTTATGCTTCATTTTCCCTTCCAATGACTCCTAAATTGTCAGGGAAAGAATCACTCTCTCGATTTAAAGTGACTCGAAGAGGAAATGCATCTACACCTCCCCTTTGGAGCCCAAAATCGATTGCTTCTTTGGTAATCTTTTCCAAGGATGTACCAACGTTCTTGATCTTATGAGCCATTTTATGACGAAATGCAATGGGGTTAGAGAATGAGAAGAATGAGAGTACCTTTCTTGTCATTTGATTTTTGATCTCAACCTTACGTCGAAGTATTTCGTAACGAAACTCATCCAAAACAGTATCAGCATCATCGACTAAACCTTTAAGCCTCTCCATCCATAGCTTCACAGCCTCTTCTTGCACTTGTCCGGCCTCGGCATCATGTAGAATTGCTCAAATCATGGTTAATGATTCACCAAGCCTATCAGGTTCTTTCTTGAAACCCCATACAAGGCTAATCTCTTCACCAATTAGTGAAATCTTCTTTGATTTTCCCTCTATGAAAACATTTAGTAAAACATAAGCCATTTTTGCCTTTGCTAATATATGAAAGAGAGAAAGATGTGTGTGATTGCAGCTTAGAAGTTCACAATTGGAAAATAAGTGAATGGGGAGCTTGGTCAATATGGTAATTACAATATTTAGGGTGCCGACAAGGTCTCGCCACATGGCGGCTTATGATTAGTGGTTGGCCTTTCTCTCTTGGCTTTTACTTGAAGACGGCAGCTTATTAAAACTTAAAAGAGATTGAAGTTTCTCGGGATATATGCTTGTTTGTTCACATAACATAATTTGCTCAATAGTGCCCTTCTTATAGGGTTATTTTGACTTTGGTATTGTTTAAGGAATTACTATCTGTAATTTAATTTATGCTTAATAATATAATTTATATTTTTATTATGAAATTTTGTATATTAATTATCTCTTGAAAATAAAATTAGACTATCGATTTGAGACATTCAATAATAATAATAATAATATTATAAATTTAAGATGAAGGGCGTTTTACGATTCCGAGATTTGGTATTAGCTTGACTCATAATTAAGAACATGCGAAAGAGAAAGATGCAACTCTTTATTTGGAACAAAAGGGTTGGGGGTCTTTTTCATGTGAAATTAGAATTATTACTTTTATTAATTTTGTTATTGTTAATTGGCGAGAAAATACTACTATTAAATTAATTCTATCATTGTATCATATTGATAATTGCATTTTATTTTCTTCAAATTTTTCAAATTTCGGTTCAGTTTTACGATACTAGACACGCAGCATACACAATTGGAGTGCATGCTTTATTTTTATGCACGCATATATCTAAGTCAAAATGAATTTTTAAGTTTTTTAATAAATAAAGTTGCCAAATGGCAAGGTTTAATAGATTAATTACCTTAATCAATTATAAAATAATTGAGCAGATCTCAATTTTTCATTAAGCATTTTTAACTACACGCTATGGTTCAGTGGCTTGGCTATCACTGTATTTGAGCTCTAGGGTCGATCGGGAACTCTCCAAGTTGATTCCTGGCAGCGACATAACAATTGTGGCCAGTGGTAGGCTTAGATTCACGAGTGAGAATTAATTGAGGAGGATGAAAGCTGGTTATGTTAACTATGTTAGTTATCCTGTGCACGAGAAAGGAATTTTTTAAGATGCAGCCTTCTAATTCTTTTTTAAAGAATGCAGTCCTTATAAATATTGTATTTGTATATATATTTTATGATAATCAAAACCGGATAATGAATGATAAGTATATATATTTTATGATAATCAACAACACTATAAAAGTCGCATTTTTTATGATAATGAAAGGTATGTTTTATATATATTTTTTGGCTATCCGTATTGACAAAGTAATTATTTCTTTGCTATATTATATAATATTGCTTTGAGAAATTGTATTGTATATTTTTAATGATGTACATTACTTTATGAATAAATATATCTGCTTTGACTATAATACCACCTTATATTTTATAACACTAATAATGATCAAATCAGTGGACTTGGTTTTAGGAGATATAATGACCAACAAAAGGCCTAATCACCTCCATGTGATTTCCCCATGAATTGATTTGTTTCTTATAATAATCATGTTATAAGTAATAAGTTTAGGTAGACATGAATATCTGATAAAAAATTTGAAATATTAAATGTAGTCACTAATCTCTGCTAATGGTGCTCGTGGTGTGTAGTTGTTACTGGCCAATCATTATTTTGATAATGTTGGGAATCGACCTTAGGAGTACCAAGTCGATCCTAAGGTTATTCCTGTGGCAGTCTTATACCACTGGGTCAAGAGGCTTGGTTAATACTCATATACAAGACACAGCTTTATACAGTGTTAATATACACAACGTAATTCAAAAAATTATTATTTTCTTCTTGACCTGCTATATAAGGCACTGATTTATACAATGCTAATATACACAACGTAATTCAATAAAATAGAATTTTAATAAAATAGTTTGAAAATGATATATTAATCATAGAAATGATTTACATTATAAGGGCTCCTCCCAAGATCTTTCCCATTATAAGGACACCTTATTTCTACCTAACACATGGAGAGTTTCCTTTACGATTTTTGTAGCTAACAAGGACTGTGCAAAAAAGTTGCGCATCATAAGGACACTCCTTTAGAGTCAATGCCATTATACCCCTGTTAATTAATGTTTATAACTCACCATATTTAGGCCTCACTAACTACTGTTGCCAGTCACAACCGTCCACCAGCAAAGCTCCTGCAATCACTATCGGAGCTCCAATGGTGATTGTCGATGACGCACAGTGGTCCCAAGTGTGGCAATCAATTATCGTGTTACCATGGTTAAATATAATTTTTTTCCTTTTAAGGAAATAAGATATGGAAGGAGGGTCAGTAAATAAACCAACTATTTGTATTTTGAAATTGAAATATAAAATGTTCTTGCCTTCATTTAATTTTCAAAGGAGTAAACGCTTGTGCGTTAGCCATGATCCAAATTTCTAAGAAACCACAGTCAATTTATCTCTATTAACGTGCTTCAAAAACATAATTTATCAATCATATGGTAATTGACCTTTTAAGTCCGAAAAATTTACCTATTATCTCACTTTGATATTTAGTGTTTCATTTGATTTATTTTGGTTTTTAAAATTTGAATTGAGTTGCATTTCCATCCAAATTTTGATACACCGACAATTTTCCGTCCAGAACACGGACAAGACATCCTATTTTGTACAAAAGTGCAATTTGGCTCAAGTTTTTGAATCACATTGTAGCAAATGAGACATTAGGGTTTACCTTTTGTTCCCCAAAAGTTCACATGTTGTCTATCTTTGAAATTTAATGTTCCATTTGATGTATTTTGGTCCTCAAAGTTGAACAAAGTTCCACTTCCATCCAAAATTGGATACCCCGTCAATTTTCTATCCAAAATTAAATACATTGTCAATTTTCCGTTTAGAAAACGGACAAGGCATCCTATTTTGTACAAAAGTGTAAATCGGCTCAAGTTTTTGAATCACATTGTTGTAAATGAGACATTAGGGTTGACTTTTTGTTCCCCAAAAGTTCTCATGTTGTCTCACTTTGAAATTTAATGTTCCATTTGATATATTTGGTCCTCAAAGTTGAACAAAGTTCCACTTCCATCCAAAATTGGATACCCTATCAATTTTCTATCTAGAAAATGGACAAGGCGTCTCATTTTGAATATAAGTGCAAATCAGCTCAAAATTTTGGACCAAGACATTACGGTCCAAAGTAAGAAAATGTAAAATTCAAGGAAGTAAAAGGTCAATTAGCCATCATATTCATCCACCCATGTGTTCGAGAAATAAGAACTTTTGCTCTTGTTCCTTATTGGCATAATACAACCAAGTGTTCAAGAATACACTATATTCCCCCTAAACTTTTTTTCTTTTTGAGAGCATCAACTTAATATGCACTTTGCTAGGATATCAATAGGAAACATAATTTTATTTCACTGAGCTGTACAAATCATTAAGCATATAATTACAATAAGGTTATATGTGACGTGAATGTAACCTCTTCATCGACTTTAGCCACCTCGAATGATTTTGAATTTGAATTTAAGAGTAGGGCCAGACGTCGTCTCTCTCTCTTTCTCCCTCCAAGTATATATACGCTTAACCCGCTCTCAGTAGCTAAATGGATTCCCCAACACATTGATGATAAAATTCTAAAGCTAAAGGCTGGCTCATCGTACACCCTCCACATAAGAATCGTCTTGTATATATATATATATGTAGAGAGTGAGCAAAGGAAAATAATTATCATATTCATTCCTTCTCGGCTATTACTACAAGAACATCTTTGATTGACCACCTCTGTTTTTCCGATCCCCAAGATCCTATATGGGAGATTATTGACTGAACATCGTATTCATTCATTCCACATAAGAGATTTTTGGTTCTCGGATCCAAAATTTCGCTTACTATGACTGAATTATCCGAAGCCTGCTGCATTTCTCCTATCCAAGATCCTTGCGAGAAGCTACTACCTCTTTGAACTTGGGCTCCTAGAGCGACTTCTTTGTATGGGAGACGCTTAGCCTACAAACCCAAAAAGCAAAGATTTTCATCTAATGCCTATCTATATAATTATGATCCATGAGTTAAAATCTGCATTGCAAGTTTTATATATTAGGGTAAATTTGTTACAAAGTTGGAGAATGATTTAAAAAACTACTGATTTTTATGAGAAATTGGAAAAAGAGTTAGAGCGATTTGTTCAGATGTTCTCCAACTTTTCCTTGTTTTCCATGGGAATTTTTTTCTTACCCACCACCCCAAGTGCTCGTATAGTTTGAGTTTTTGATTGTTCCAGGAACCTAAAATGTAATTTCACATGGAAAGTTTGAGCCTACTTAACCTATCATTTAAGCTCTTGAAACGAACTATAAGACTCCTGGTGTGAATTTACCAATTCAAGATTCTAGGAACGAACCAAAAGTATCACCGAGAATTTTATTCCAAGGAAAACCCAAAAAGAACAGAACAATTCACCCAATGACTCATCTCTTTTCCCCACTTCTCGTAAACAGTAGTAATGTTTTCAACTTTTTTTATCAAATGCACCCAAAACTGAAGAAAATAGAGAAAAAACTGCTGTAAGAATTTTGAGAAGAAAAATTTGTTAAAAACAAATTTGTTTTTCATGATGTAAATGTTTCAGACAAGTTTTCGCAGAAGGTACCTGAATGTCATGAATCAATAACAATGTTGTAAGAGATCTGGAATCGACCTGTGTGGTAGAATCTACCACTCATTCATCAGCCAAAATTAAGATCTGTAAAAATAACCCACAAATTATCAAACATCAATACTGTCCAAGCTAAGAAAGGAAGAAAAACATAATTCAACCTAATCAATGGTCAATAATACAACTTATGTACTATTGTAGGATCTGTACATTGATAATGTCCCGAATAGGACATGGGACTCATAATTTAAAACTGAGGGAGTACTTTGTTTATGTACTTGCTACATTGGTATATGTGCTCCTGCAATATCTATCTTCTATTATATTAAATGTGATGGGACGTGGCGGTTATTTTTTGGTACACACATGGAATTGCTAAATTACCTTGTATCTTTTAGAACCCAAAGTAGTACTTGAACAAGGTCGTGAACCCATGACCTCATAGAACCAAGGTCGTGAACCCATGACCTCATAGAACCACTAGACAAATGCAATCACATGTTTTTAATGTGGTTAAAAATCTACATAATACGAGGAATCACCAAGTATAATATTACATATGCGTCAGAGTATACCACATGTTCTAGTATATATATATATGTGTGTGTGGATGCTACTTACTGAATCGAAAGATTCCAAGGGATTGCTTTCCAAGTGACACCTTATAACAGCATTTCCTTCACGATTAACCAGTGTTATATTCACCAAACGGTTGATGTCAAGGCCACCATCAATAAGCTTATTTTCCCTTCCTTTTTCAGGAACTTCATTGAACATCCACAACTCTGAACCAGGTGCTAAAGAGGCATCGAGTACCTAGAACAACATAGCAGAGTATCTATTGATACATAAGTTTAAACCAAAAGGCAAATATAGCAATGGAAAAAAACTTGATGACAAAGGCTGTGAGCTGAATGATGGTGCTGTGTAGATATTGTATACTCGCAACAAGCTGGGGAGGATTACGGGTATTAGATTCCCTTTGTAAAATTACCATAACCATATCTTCCGTATTTTGCCTCCAACCGCAAAAAAGTATCCGTTTGGCAGATTTTGGAACAGCGGAGTCTTTGGGTAGATTTTGTCTCCAGACCTGCAGCATTCAGGCGAAAGAAAAAAGGGGAATCAGGGGAGCTTTGATTGGATAGAACTTACCACAATCATATCATCAATGTCCCTCCTCCATCCGCATAGCAAAATCTTCTGTGGCTTTCTTGCTGGTCGAACAATGTGTATGAATGGTTCTTCTTTAAGCTGAATGACCAAATTGATTATATTTACGTAAGTTTTATTACTTACAGTATGCCCCACTCATTTATTTTCTTTGGTAAGCACAAGAGACTTTCCTTTCAAGAGTGGCCAGCCTACAAGAATAAAAATAAATTGAATGGATAATTTGATTTGTAGATTTGTACTCACATCCTGATTGTATCTCGTCTGTGCTACCGACCTCTCCTGTTTGCTCTGCCTTTAACTGGTCTCTAGGGTACCGATTTTCACATATGATATTATTTTTTTCTATTCATTGTATGCTTAGCATGCACACTTAAGGCACAAAGTTATCATTTTCTATATTTAATTGAAAGTACTTTTGAATTATTTCAACAAATTACGAGTTTAAATCTATTTACTGATGAAAACACACATGACACTTTTTTTGGGTTACATAAAATTAAGGGGTAATTAGCAAAAATGATCCTTGAAGTTTGACCAATGTCTCTTGCTCGTCCCTAAAGTTTAATTTTCAGTTGAAGTATCCTTAAAGTTTTTAATTTATCCCTCACTCATCCAAAACTGGATGCACCGTTAAAAAATTAGACGGAAAAGACACGTGGATGGACGAGCGAGGGACAAATTTCAAAGTTCAGGGGTTATTCTCAAAGGTTTTCAAACTTTAGAGGTTATTTTATAAGGTTTTCTGTCCAGTTTTTAATGGAGCATCCAGTTTTGGACGAACGAGGGACAAGTTAAAAACTTTAAGGATGCTTCAACCAAAAATTAAACTTTAGGGACGAGCGAGGGACAGTCAAACCTCAGGGTCATTTTTGCTAATTACCCTAAAATTAAGTTTGCAATCCTTGTTTTAATCATTATTTCGTATTGTGGTATATTTCACATTGCTTTATAATTACACCGATGACACATAATAATATATTTGCTAAAAAATAAAAACAAATCATGCAAAACAAATTTTCATTAATTTTTTTGAATTGCAAAGTTAAGTTTGCACACAATATAATTTTATACAAAGTTAAGTTCCCACAAAATACAATTTTAGTCAAAACTCTTATTTTAAAATACAATTGATAAATATGAAGTAGAGCGTACACTAATGAAATAAAAAAAATAAGCCCTCATTTCCAAAAAATATTCTCATGTTGGGGTTTTTTACCCATATCCAGAAATAAAAAAAATTGACTTATGATATGATATACATGGTCAAATATAAATGAAAATCATTAAAAAAATTATGTTTTGTTTGATGTGTATTAAAAAATATATTAATAAAATTGTTGGTCGAAAAACAACCCTAGAGGGAGGGTGAATAGGGTTTTAAAAACTAAATGCGGAATTAAATTTTTTTTCAAAATGTTTAAGTAAAATAATTTAGTTAAATAAGTTTATCAAGGAAAATAATCGATCAAACAATCAATTCAAAAAATAAGCAACTTCAATCAATAAATATAACAAATAAATAAAGAGATTGAGTTAGAGAGATTGAACCAATTTGAAGCTCAAGACTTTTTGTCCTCACAGTTCGGTTTCTTCAACCATACGTCCGCACTCAGTTAGTTCCCTGAGAATTTTCACTGTTCAATCTTCTTCGGGTGAAGATCAAACCTCAATACAAATGTTGTTATGCACACAACACTCACAATGTAGCTACGCCCACTACACTTACAATGTAGCTATACTCACTACATTTCTCACAAAATATGCCCTCTTGTTCTACAAAGAGACAAACTCTCTTTTGAAATGAAGAATAAATTATTTGTGGTAATACACACCAGTACAATAACTCTCAAGCGTATTTAAAAATTACAAATGAAGCTCACACTAGAGTTATCAAGATTGATCAAAAATCTATAGCTCAAAAGATGAAAAATTGATCAAAATGTGTTCTTAAATCTTTGTGTATTTAAATATATGAATAATAGAGTATTAGAATGATTCAAGTTATGTTAAAACATGTCTAGGACCTTATATATATATCTTGCAAAATCATATGGCCGTTGGGGATGATTAAAAGAGGTTTTCGGTCAAAGGTATACATTTTCAAACGTTCCAACACCTAGTTTTGACAAAGCATTCAAATTTGTTTTGATAATTTCTCCCAATTTGACCGTTGGATCATGCTCAAATTTTAGTCAAAATTGCTAAGAGATGTTGTATAACTACTGTAAAAATTTCAAAATGATCGGAGTTCGGGAAGGCCTCAATCTTACCGTTAGATCAAAACTGTGCGAAAATTAAGCGAATTTTAAATGTAAAATAAAAACATTTTTGCAATTTAACAATTTAGTTCCAAATAAAATTCTAATGATTTTTGAACCTCAAAGATATGTTTCTAAGATACCTATTATTTTTATTAGAGATTAAAATATGATCATTTAAAATTAATATGAATTTATTTTGAAACTCGGTCTTTGTAAAATGATGTTTTTCAAATAAATTCAATTTCAAGCTTGTTTGAATCAATCTTTTAAAAGATGCATGAATATGTTTGAGCTATAAGAATTTGATCAATAAAATAACTTTACATAAATCTTAAGCATTTGTTTCACTCAATTACTGAATTAACAAGTGTTCGAATGCTTTGATTTGTTTCTTCGGATTGGTCTTCATTTGAAGCTTTTTCCTTGAAGCTTTTCATATAGTCTTTTGATCTTTTGTGCTTCATGATTTGCATTGAAAGATTTGATCTTCCTTGTCTTATCCAATTGTGATCGAATAGTGAAAGATTGATCATTGTCATGTTTTTTCTTGAATTTTCCAAGTAAATGAACTGTACTTATATCAAGAAAAGAAACTGTATGATATTTATGTTATTAAATTACATATGACTAATTTATTGTTATTATCAAAATAAGATTAAGACCTTAGGTCAACAATCTCCCCATTTTTGATGATGACAATAAATTGATGTGTGTTAACAATAAGAAGCATAAATAGCATATAAATGTTGTGTTGTGAGAATCCGCAAATGCGACCCCAGTTTGTTCTCAGCCTCTGGTTTGGGAGTCTGAAACATCGGAAAGGATTCCGTTGTTCCATTTGCTTCTATATGTTGATAATTCATATCGGGTGTCCCTCTATTCTATTTCTAGATGCAAGATGGTTCGTTCAGAGTCGCCAGTATGTTTTATGAGAAAACGGACAAAATAGTTGTGTAAGAGGAAAGGTATATGGAGGACAGATAAGCCTTTCTTTACACGTTTGTCTACGAAACCAGGATTCTATAGGGTTCGGGAACTATATTACGGTTTGGGAAGGTGTTAAGCACACATTCCGCCCTTTCGGTCTCTAGTGGTCTTATATGTTTATTCTATGTTGGAAAACTTGGATGCTTTTACTGATATTCTACTGCTTTCTGAAAATAACTAATGAAAACCTGATTTTCGAGCGCATTAAGAATCTACCATAACCATGTTGCCACTTCGCTTACTAGGACAGGAATCGACCTGCTCGGTCAGGTCGCGGGGTGCGGGGTAGCGCCCCGTTAGAAAAATCGATTTTTAAACAAGTCTACAATAAAACTAATATACAAATATTTTATTTAATTACTAGAAGAGACTTTCGTTACCTTCCCGGCGATAATAATAAGAATAAGAGAGAAAATATAATACAGCAGAGAAGACCTCTGACGGATATCAGGTTTTCCTCTTAGAAATATTTCCGGCGGTCTGACTCTAGAAGGTGGCACTCCGGGTGCCAAGATTAGATCCGAGACTCTTGCGGAAATAAATGTTATCACAGATGCTTCTGGAGAAGGCTTTAAAGATTATAAAATATGAGAGAGAATAAGGCGCTTTGGTGTAGAAACCGTGGCGAGAAGTCTTCCTCTAGAACCCAGGGGGTGTTGGCCTATTTATACTGCAGGATTGTCAGGGAGGATTGTCGCACGACATTTCCCCCGAAAGCGCATGTCTCGCGCGACAATGTGTACTCTGTCGCGCGACAAACGGCTGAAGTGATGTTTCTGACAGACTGATGTGTCAGAGAGTGGATGGTCTGGTGTTAGGAGTGATTGTCGCGCGACAATGTGATGTGTCGTGCGACAATCTCTCTTAAAAATAGGTTTGTTGGCCAACAAACCCTTTTGGGGTAGTTTCGGGTGCTCGGGTGAGTTCCAGACCCAAAAACAGTAGTTCTCGTAAGTAGTTAGGGTTCTTGCGGGGGTCACGGATCGAGGTGTCTACAAATGTAAATGAATAATATGCTCCCAAATTACACATGATTGATTTATTGTTATTATTAAAATAAGATTAAGATCTTAGGTCAACAAAAATCAAGGCCGCAAGGGGTTCTGGCTCAAGGGGAATGGATATTTTTTCTTTAAAATAAAAAGTTGTGAGTTTAATTTTCCTTATTTTCTTTTCAAAATACAGCAATGATAATTCATGCATGTCAATGATATTAAAAATGTGTTATCCAATTATTGATCAACATGTATTGGAGATTTAAGTTTCTTTTAACTCAAAATTTTTAAATTTGCATTTTTTTAATTGAACCTAAGCTATAATATACAATAATATCGCATCTTATATAAGAGGATCCTAAAATACCATTTTATTACGCAATATCATTTACCAAACTTTAGAGCTTAACAACATTATGATAAATAATAATATACTTTACATTATTGGCCGTAATTTTTATTTTTTTCCTACTAATAAGACTGTACAATACTATCAATTTTTTGATTAAAAAAAAGAAGAATAAAGTAATTACATGGTATTTGTTCTACTAAAGTTAAGCTTAAAATGATCATTTCAAGAACATACGTGTAGTGTGCGGTTTTTTATACCTATTTATAGTTGTTGATCTTTGCTCTAAAGTACGTGAAATTTTACGGGCTTTTATGCTGCTTTTAGTTTTAATACATGGCTCTATCTTGAAAATATTTACTGCATGAATAAGAAATCTACTGACAAAGCATTTTGCATCCAGATTTATTACCTTGATAAAAGCTGCCAGATATATTACCTTAATAAAAGCTACTATGGGGCATTAGTACATTTTTCATCAAATAATTAAAATATCGAATCTCAAATGGCTACATAGTTTAAATGGAAGAACATGATGAGTATCTTATTTACATCTATGTTTAATCTAAGAAAAGGAGGAAAAGACCCATAACAAATACAACACATCAAGTACAATTGGTTATTAGAATGATCTCTTGTAATTTACACAGGCACGCATACGTACACACAAATGATAGTTGCAAAAAATATCCATTGGAAAATGAAGAACATCAATCTAGCAACATATATATATATATATATACAGTTTTGAAACAATTAATGGGCCAATTGTAACACCCCGGGCTCCAACCCTAGCAGGATATTGTCCGCTTTGGGCTACATGGTCTCACTCACCCCCACGGCTTTGTTCTTGGCAGGGATACATGATCCCACTCACCCCCAAAACGCGTCCTACAAGTTAGGTTCCCAGGTGCACATATATGGGTCTCAAGGTTTTCCCCACTTTTCGATGTGGGATTTACATCCTCCCCCTCAAGGGGACCGACGCCCTCGTCGGCACACCATACTCTGTGGGGTTTGCTCTGATACCAACTTGTGATGCCCTGAATCCCGTTCTGAGATTTTCACCTCCGGGACCCGATTAATTACGGATGTCGTGTGCGACGACGGGTTTAAAATATAAAAGTCTCAACATGTTAAAAACCTTTCTTGAATAAAATACCGTTTGATAAAATTTTGGGCATGTGGAGTTCATTTAAACAACAATCCATCCTATTATATAAAATCATTTCCGTACAAATGGAAATCATAACCAACACTTTGAAAACCACTCCACATCTAAAAACTCTTTGTCAACCCCATACAGTACATGTTTTACATACCCAAAACCAAAGTCAAATGTTAATACAAAGTTCATTTACAAATAATCTAGAAACCATAAGATTATACCAATAATATTGGAATGTTACATATTTATACATCAAATCCAAAGAGCTTTCCAATTGGAACTATATGGTGGTAAAAATGAAAATCACTGTTGAACATAAAACATATGAGTGTATATCAAATTGGTGTAGATATGATTCATTTTTCTCTATTATTATGAAGTGTTTGGCAACCTAGTTACATGCTTTAAAATTAGAATTGGAGCAAAAATTACCCTATTTTAAAATTTGGAGTTTGATTGCCAAATACACCCTAAAAGAACACTGTTGTCAACCATTAATTGATTTGGTCATCTCTACATTGTAAAGGTTATGCCCTTTGAAATTAGACAAAAGATTAAAGAATCCATTTTTTCTTAAAAAACAAAATAAAGAAAAGGACATATATTAGTAAGTAAAGGATTCTAAAGAAGCTGGAATGGTAGAAGATGATTAAACGCATTTCGGCAAAAGCTTTATGTGCATACTTGCAAAACTAGTGAGATGCACTAGATTATTCAAAATTAAAGTTATCACATAATATTACATAAATTAAATAGGAAAAACATAAACAATATCACTAAAAAAATACAAAAAATTGAAATCAGTAATCCTTGAGAAAATGTTTGGACATGTCATAACACAAATGCTCTATTTAATAAGGTGAAAAATAGTATAAAAAATAATGTATTTTTGTGACAATATAGTGAGATTAACTCTTGCATTTTGACTTCTTTCATAGAAATTTTTTCGAGGGGGTGGTGAAGAAAATTTTTCACAAAATATAAAGGAAGATGGAAGACATATTACTTAGAAAAATGAGCATGAGATATAGATCATCTCACGCAGCCATAAACTTATTTTCCTTCTTCTCATTTAAATTATTATTATTATTATTATTATTATTATTATTATTATCATTTTTTATATCATTTTATCATTTTATACGTTGTTATTATCTAAGAGAGCCTAATTAATGTAAAATAATTATTGTAGTTACAGAACATAACAACTAAATTAAGCGGAAACAAAAGCAATTCTGATTAATGTAACTTCTTCACCTTTGAAGTTATTAATTTCAGGCATTTTTACAAAGTCTTTTATGTACACCATCTTCGAATCCCTAGTATGGATTAGTAGGCTTGGAGAAGACAAAGAGTACAAATGAATTGACCATAAAAACAAAATCAAGGAAACGAGAGGGAAACTTACTATGAAGATCGACTTATAGATTAAAAGAGGAATTTACTTGAGAAAGCAATATACAATACCAGCATTTTTCGGTTATTCCATTCAAGAAATCAAAACATGATGAAACTAAAAGATATAAAGAGTATCAAGTATATAAGGAGACACCTTTTGGATTTGGTTAGAGTAACCCGTGGGTAGATGAGGATGTATAATTTATCTCAAATTTAACTATATATTAATTAACATAATTAAAAACAATTTTCATTTTCCTAAAAAACATTGAATGTGAAAAGGCACCCCTGGAGATAAACGTATAGAAGCATGAGCATTGAGGGAAACCAAAATAAATAAAGACTTTAAATAACATTAGTTTCGGTTCATGTGGCCTAAGATGGAGGCACTTCCTTCATTTTACTTAGATGTATATAGATAGATAGTGTGTTGATTGGTTACTGAACTCTTTCTCTCTAAAACACACGCTCTCCATCTATATAAGAAAAACTTTCTTCCTCAAAGCTTAGTTATGGAGCTACACAGAACATTATGCTAATTGCTTGGTTTTACTTTCTCGCTACAACCCGTAGTAGGGGACGAAAGTTTCCAAGTGACTAAATAATATGCTTGTCTCTCTCCACGATTCGCCCTTACATTGGGAACCACGATTCGCCATTACATTGGGAAGATGGATTTATTGCTGTCGTACGCAAGTGATGATTATCTTTATGAAGCTATTTTATTACAACATCATGGCAGAGCTTGTCCGGAATTCGAAGAATCTGATCAGCCTCGATGGCAAGACAACTCTCAAGAACATATGGCTTACTATTTCGAATATCTAGGAAAGCAACAAAAGCCATCAAGCGCTTGCAAGACGCCACGTACAAAAAGCAAAACTCGAAGCGAAAATGCAAGACCTATGACTTATGTCGGATTGAAGATTTATTTTTGATGCTGATGTAACAGTAGAGGTCTAACTAACTTTCTTTTATATTATTAATTAAAATTAGCTATAGATATTTATGATTTGATTTCACTAATTAGAATTAGCTATAGATATTTATATTTTTGTTTCACTAGATTTATCATCCTTTTTTTTATTTGAATTGATTTTTTAAACTATACCTTTGGATTTATCACCATTTTTTTTATTTGAATTGATTTTTTAAGCTATACTTTAAGCTCCTTTGAATCGAGAGCTTCTTATTACACTTAAGAATTCTTTACAACTCTTAGATGGTTTACAAATGAGAGGTCCTAACTCTTTATAGACTTCCGCCTCCTCAATGGATGGTGGAGATTGAATCTAATATATGGCCTAAATGGAGTGTCCACAATATTTTAGGATATTACAAGATTCCTTACAAATCTATACAATTTTAAAATATTCCTTGACTAATTATAATATCTAAAATTTTACAAGCTTTCCCAGGGTTTCTCCATCCCTTCCATTTATCTTGCACTTTTCAGCGTGTTATGGAACCTTCTGCAATATTGTTCATCTACTCTTCTTTAGAATCTTCTAAAATATCCTTAAGCATTAACCATTGGTGCCTCACCTTGTGACCGGAACATGGACGCCAATTCATTCTAAATTTGACAGCACATGACACTATGTTGAGTTACGCATAGGCTCAAATGATTATTATAAAGTGTTATTATATGTTTAATTTGTATATGTGCTTTTTAAAAGATTACCATATTGCTAGATAGATTATTTAATTCAAGAGTTTAAAACTGGACATAGAAAGAATTTGGTGGGAGACCTAAAATGGAATCTTTAACCTACTTGCCTCGTAGTGATAGTGTAATTAATTAGTTCTACTTTCATGTTTAGTGTTGACCGGCCAACTCTAGCAAGTGATTAGTAGGCTCCACAATTTTAAGCACCACACATCAATAGCTCACCAAATATAAAAGAGATCAATGAAAGTGTTACCGAGAAGTTTTAGGGGTGTAAATATCACCCGCTTAAAATTATCGGTTTTCTTACATACCTAAAGAATAGGGGTGGCTTTGGTACAGTTACCGTACCAAAACTCCTCTACCAATTACTATATTGAAATTTCGGTATGCCATAATTTAGTACTATTACTGTATCAAAATTTTGGTATTTCGAAAATTCTATTCGATACGGTATGGTAACCGTACATTAACAAAAAATTTATCCTACTTTTTTTTTAATAAGATGATGAGACTTTGATAGTAATTAGTGACCAACTATTATGACCTAAGCCAATTTTATGAGGCAATTCAATCGGGCTAGAAATTAAAGCCCCAGAACTATTATGGGCCTTAAAAGAAGGGGTTGAATTAGTTTGGTGCACATTGGTAATTTGTATTAATTTGGTAGTTTGGTACACATTAGCAACATGTATTCTTAAATGCACTCACAAATTAAATCTTTTCACCTCACTAAAATTCAAAACCAAGTCAAGCATAACATAGAAAATAGCGTAAAATACTTTATTCTCACCCAATTTCTATGATAAGAAAAAAATGTCATTACTAACTTCTTTTGCGCGAGTTTTTTTTTTTATCCGTCATCTTTTTTTTTAAACAAATTAAAAAACCAACATAACTATGAAGCAACCATCTTATAAAACAACCCCAAAAAACATAAAAAGGCAGAGCTAACCAATTACAAGGTGCATATAGATTTTTATATCCAGTAGGAATTTTTGGTTTTATTTTTGACTTGTAATTTTTCTTTTGGTAGTGTACTTGATTTTAGTTTTTCAAATCTTACGCGCCATGGGATTTTAGGGTTTTGTTCTGGTATATATAGATCCCTTTAAACATAGTATATTTAATTAACTTATCTATATTTGTTTAAGATTCTCTAAATCAATGCTTTTAATTTTGTCTAAGTTTAGTTGCTATGATAATTATATAATTTTTTTTTATTTTAAAATATTTACTATTAAATTGTTCTTTACCAATATTTTTTTGTTCAATGGATTGCGTTATTTCTTTACGGATATGTCCCTTTTCTGCACCAATAAAAGAAATAAATAATATTAAAAGTACGTTAAACAATCAAAGCTCACAGGCGGAGTAAATCTCACAGATCCAAGCAGCCTTGCGACATCACAGAACCTCCGGCTAATTCGCCGGCCGACAAACCTTGCTGGGCAGTTCTTTCGTTGCCCTGCCCACATCTGATCAAAAAAGCCCCTTCCCTCTTTCTTCATCTCGTTATTAGGTATATATATTGTATTATATCCTTTGATCTATCTCTTCACTATCTTTAGGGAATTTTTTCATTGTTTTTCCATATTATTACAAAAATAGTTTATGCAAACTTTGTTCTAAAGTCATTTTCATTTGTTCCTTGTGTGTATAATTATCTTCAGAGTCTATTCTAGGGCAATTGAATGTCCTGCCAATGTACAGATTTGTCCAATTTTAGTTTTTGTCGTAAGGCTTCTAAAAAAATAGAACAAAAGGCTAATACATGACCTCTGCTTCAAAAGTTAGGAAAAGGCAATTATTGTATTCTCGGGGACACTAAATGCGTCATTAGTGTTCATTTGAATTTGCGCGTAACTAATTTCGTTTAATGGTTCATGTAATGGCAGAAGGATGAGAATGATGCATTGTGTTTGAATCTGTTGTGGAATGAGTTTGCTTCAGTGCATTTAGGGAAATGGCTGAGGTTGCAGTTGAGTACCTTGTTGCGAAGCTGGAGGATTGGATTTTCAAGGAGACCAACAAGCAGGGTGCAGCTGAAGCAACCAAAATTAAGGATGAGTTCAATAGAATTAAGCCACTCCTCAAGTGCGCAGATTGGAAAAGGATGATTGTGGACACTGATATAACTGACACGTTTGTTACGGATGTCATAGGGTTGGCATGTGAAGTAGAAGATGTGATTGACGATGACTGCTATAGTAAAATAGGGGCAAGAGAATTTTCTCTCTCTTCTCTTGTGGAGATGGTGGGCGAATCCTTAAACTACTTTATGGATAGTAAGACCAAATATAAGCCCCATCCAGGCATTGCTTTCTTGCATAAGAGGGTCGCTGCGAAATTGAAGGAAGTAGATGTTAGGAAGCATGTATCCTTGTTCGGCTCTCTTAGTGAAAACAGAGATGAAAGACATGTGCTGCATTCACAGAGATTTGCAGAGAATTTGCCTTTAACTCACATGGTTGGAAGGGATAAAGAGGTTAAAATGCTGAAAGATTGGCTTCTTGAGGAGGATGAAGATACACCATCTCTTGTTGCAGTTACCGGAATTGGTGGGATTGGCAAAACTGCTGTTGCAGCTACAGTTTATGAGATTTCAAAGCCATATTTTGATTGTGCTGCATGGGTTTTTGTATCTGGTCAACCAACTATAGCTATTCTAAGAGAAATGCTTATGGGGTTTTCTAGGACTCCATTTGAGAGAGTGGATGAACGGTATTTGGATGAAATGGATGAGAAAGAATTGGGAGAGAGGGTTTATAATTTCTTGGATGGGAAGAAGTTCTTGCTCGTTATGGATGACTTAGATACATTAGATGCTTGGGAAAATTTGAAGTATTCATTGCCTATGAAATGCGTAGGAAAGGTATTCATAACGACTCGACAGCCAGCATTCCCTGCTGTTCTTTGTAAGCGTGTTCTCCAATTGGATCCACTAAATCCTAAAGGTGCTTTTGAATTGATACGCAGAAGAGCTTGCTTGCAGCATTACGAACGTGGTGAAGTGCCCTGGTCTTCTTCAGCAGAACCAACAGTAGAGAAAATTTTGCACTTCTGTGGAGGCCACCCCCTTCTTGTTGCAACCGTTGGGGAATGATTACAACAGCCAATATTGAGGAACCTGGCGAGTGGGAAAAGGTTCTCTTTATTATGAAGGAGGTAGGTGAGTGTTGGCCTCAATTCGACATGATCCAGAAGGTTCTTGTAGTAAGTTACTTTAACCTACCACCTCTTCTGAAGTGCTGCTTACTTTACTGTACGGTTTTTCCGTGTCATTATGAAATCTCTTGTAAGAGACTGATTCGAATCTGGGTTGCCGAGGGCTTTATAGCAAAACAACTTCTTGGTATGACAGAAGAGGAAATTGCAAAAAACCTCTTGGAAGACCTGATTCATAGGAACCTACTTGAAGTAGCAAAAGTGGGCACAAATGGGAGCTTATCTCATGTAGGCTTCTTCAGTTAGTGCAAGATTTTATCCTTGAACTGTTGAACAAGGATCATTCTTGGATCATGTCCAACAGCGTTGAACGTATTTGGTCATCAGAGGCAATTCGTGTCCTTGCAGTGCATGGTGTGATCAACAATTTCGTGCCCACATCGAATGGAAGATCAATCCGTTCACTACTTTTTTTCAAGAAAAATGGTCATTCTTCTCCTAGAACTCCCTCAATTTTATTGAACTCGCCATTAAATATCAAATATCTGCGTGTTCTGGAGTTGCAAAATAGTCCAATTGATGCCTTGCCAGATGCAGTTGGAAATCTCGTTTTATTGCGTTACATAAGCTTGAGGGGTACAATGATTAATAATTTGCCCCCATCGCTAAATAGTTTGCATGAACTACAAACACTTGATATCAGGGACACAAACGTCAGAGCCTTGCCTGCCGGTTTTGATGGCCTTAAGATGTTAAGGCACCTCCTTCTTTCAGGTTCATTTAGCAAAAAAGTGGTGAAGCTTAATGGGGATATCATGTTTTACAACGATCTCCAAACACTTGCAGGTGTCAAACTTACACAACAAATTGCATTAGGGTTAAAATACCTTCCTCAACTCTTAAAGTTGTCTGTGGGTGAAGTAGAAGGCAAAGAAAACTCGCTGCAGCTCTCTAAATCCATCGACCAGATGAAAAACCTGAATTCCTTGACGGTAAAATGTGCTTGGAGGAAGGGAATTCAAATCCAAACATCAAATTCTCTTGAAAATTTAGAAAAGTTGCGCATTGGCGGTTGGGTTAAGGATTTGCTTGGTTGGGTTTCTATGCTGAAGTCCCTCAAGCATCTCTACTTATGGGACTGTATGTTTACGAATGATCCCATTTCAAGTCTCCAGCATTTACCCAGGCTCACTATTCTATCTTTGTGTAACGTATACAGAGGAAACAGTGTTTGTTGTGGTGATTCAGCGGGCTTTCCTAGTCTCAAGAAGCTGTCACTTGTCAAGTTCGAATTGCTTGAGGAATGGACAAACATAGAGGATGGATCTATGAAGATCCTTCAGACTATAATCATAAGTAAATGTCCAAGACTAAAGCAGCCACCCAAAGGGCTTAAAAATCTCGTTGATCTCCAAATATTGCAGATTAAGGACATGCCCCCAGAATTTGTTAGAGAGGCTAGAGAACTATCTTTACACGCAGCCTTACATTGTTCAGTTTAGGCTTGATACACTATTTAGTTCAAATAGTGGGACACATATACCATATTTACTGTATCACATTTAGCTGTTACTGCATAAATTGTTCGTGCCTTTTGTGGCTACGAAATGTGAAGGAATTTATAGATAGTGTGATCCTGTTTGAGTTCTACATGCCTAGCTAACTTCTGGTTATCTTCACAATTTTCATTTTCATCTATTGTGTTTGATGTACACTCTTGCTATTGGAAGATGCTAGTTTGATTTTGAATTAGGGTCAATGCGAATTTCCTTAATCTGATAAAAAAACAAAATAAAAAATACATATTTCCCTTAATATATGAAAATTTGTTTCTATCTTTCTCCCTTTTATTTATGGCTACCCATATTGGCAAAGCAATTATTTCTTTACAAGAGCATTGCATGTTTTGAGAAGTTGTATTGAATGCTTTTAAAGTTGTACGTTGCTCTTTGGCAAAAGTACACCCTTACTTATTTGTTTTCTTAGGCATTTGGTTGGTCTACTGAGAATATTGTTTTGATTTCATTTAGTTTGTCTCTGCCATGTTTTGTGCTGTTTTTCTTTTACATTTATGGAAGGTTGTGCTTTTGAACCGAGTTCAGCTGAAGCTGAGGTTGTTTGCACAATGCAAGGGTTTTAACTAATGAATCCTTGTATTTCTTACTGTAGAATTGAATCTATTTCTCCGATTCTTAAGAAGAAAATTTTCTTTTTATGTCGCCTGTTAAAAATTTATTTTAATTTTTTGAGGTGCCTCAAAGAATTAATCTTTCTAAAAGGTGACAGACTATTTATACCGGACGTCTTAACTAATTTCATCACTTGATCCGTCAAATTGTTCACACTTAAGAAAGAGCTCGTTCAATCAAAAGTTTTAAAGCCGCACAACATGCATATAAAAAAGTAGGCATGTCAATGGAAAAAAAAATTCGGATAGGATCACTTAACTGAACACTAAAACATTGATATATGCCAAAATATGTTCGAATCAGATTTGAATAAGATAATATCCAATATGTTTAAAATTTTGATTACATAATAGTTAGTTTGTGAATATATAAAAAATAATGAAACTGAGATAAAAGTTAAACCTAAGAATAATCAAATTTCTTCTTTTATTGTAACAGAAACGTATTTAATGCATTTTGAGCTATAGTTATTTTTTAATTGCATTAACATTAAGGTGGTAGATATAAATAGTAATGAATTTAAGTACAATTGTGTGTCTTGAATCAAATCGGATTGCAAACAGATCAAATCGACATATATTCATATCTAATTTGTTAATCAAAGGTCTAATGGGTTTGGATCGTATTTGGATATACGGACCATATGTCTTAATCCATAAGTGATTAAACGAATCGAATTTTGATACAAATCCAGTCCATTGACATACCTAATAAAAAGTACAAAAAAATTTACTACATACAACTTATCTATACTATATATAAAAGTACGAATAACTTTAAATGTTTTTCCTTTTTTTTGGTGAAGACAAATATGCCCCTTTGATTTTATACAAAAGATTTTAAGATTTACATTAAATAATATAACTCAATATATTTTTATATTAGTATTACAATTCCAAATAAATTCAAACTCTATTCTATTTTGCTAAAATAATTAAACAAAATTTTAAGTTAGATTTACATTAAATAAAATAGTATTGTATTTTATATTAGTATTAGTATGCCAAATAAATTTAAACTCTACTTTATTTGGTTAAAATAATTAGACAAGTTAGAATTTATTTTAAATTATATATTATGTATAAGACTTCTATATAACTTCATATGGCAATAACAATAACAACAATATATATAAAAGTACAAATAACTCAAGTATTTTTTCATTTTTCTGTAAAGACAAATATGACTTTGATTTTATACAAAAGATTTTGAGATTTAGATTAAATAAAACAGTATAACACCATAAATTTTTATATTAGTATTCCAAATAAATTCAAACTCTACTTTATTTTGCTAAAATAATTAAATAAAAATTTTAAGCTAGATTTGCATTAAAAATAATTAGTATAAAATTATAAGTGTATAACTCCATATATTTTTATCTTAGTATTAGTATTTCAAATAAATTTAAACTCTACTTGATTTGGTTAAAATAAATTAGAATTTGTGTTAAATTATATGTTCTATATAATATTTCTGTATAACTTCATAACAAACTTCCCAAAATTAGATTGTTTTAAAATTAGAAGGCTTTGAGGTTGGTAAAAAATTAAAAATCAAATGACTTTTACAATTAGTATGTTTTATTTATTTGTTATAATTTTTATTTCATACTAATTATTCAATTCTTAGTTATATATATTTATTAAGGAATTTAATAACATTTGTAAACTAAAACCATGTGCAACGAATGTGCACAAAAACTAGTAATTATAAAATGCATGTATAATTAATTGCAAAAGAAACTCATTTCTTATTCATCTTTTGTTACTTTGTCACGTCAACATTTTATCAGGTAGAGGTTCAAACAAACCTTGCATAATGCCTAAATAAGTTAGTTTCATTCCAACTGAACTGGTTACTTTATTTGAATAATTATCTCGTGCTAAATTGATGACTTGTGGGGGACAGGGCATCATTTTTCTTAAAGTAATCTCATTCTCTAGAAATAATAATGCAAAATGTTTGTCCTTAAAATAATCACATTCTACAAAAATGCGAACGCAAAAAGTTCATTATTTACATAAAATTTGATAGCTTTAATGAGCTTTCTTTTTGTTGCAAAGAGTTCGTTATTTACATAAAACTTGATAGCTTTAATGAACATTCTTTTTGTCCGAAAATTTTCTAAAGAAACTACTCCCTCTGTCTCAATTTAATTGTCCAATTTTAAAAAACTAAAATTTAAAGAGACATAATGATTATTCTAAAAGAAAATGACTATTTCCAAAAATGACCTTTATTTTCCCCCTAATAAAAGAGGTGGCGGGACCCACAAAAAAAATGGTAATAGCTTAAATGGTAATATTGAAAATAATAAAAAGTGTTCTAATTAATGACTTGCCAAATATAGAAAGTGGACAACTATTTTGGAACATTAAAAAATAGAATAATGGACAATTAAATTGAGACGAAAGGAGTGTTAATTTAATTGAATACAAATACTTAGAGCACCGCGTATCCTTTTCATTGTGAATTGAAAGTTATTGTTTGATTTTTCTTTCTTTTCAAGAAAAATACTACTCCTTATATCAAAATAATAGACTCTGACTTTATATTTTCCAAATATTTTTAAATTTTAGCGTCATCTTTTTTTCGAGGTATAATAAATATATTAATATATCTTAAAATATGGTCTCCTTCATATCAGATTTTGGGAAATAACCTTAACGGTTGTAGAAATGCGCAGAGCATGACTTCAAATGCCTATGGCACTTACCATTTCACATTTTCCCTCTGCAAGACTCTTCTTTTTCCCCATTAGAGCCTCCATATAGCATTGTTATGCCCAGTTTTACTCAACCCATCTGCACAGTCTCTACCAATACCCTAAACCAATCACCCCCAATAGAAAAACATTTTCACATATTTTCCATGAATGCTCGGATCAAAGAGCACTCGATCCTGGAAAACAAACACATGCTCGCTTTATTGCCTCTGGGTTCGAGCCCACCGTCTTTGTTACGAATTGCTTGATCTAATTGTACATAAAATGTTTAAATTTGGAATATGCTAATAAGGTGTTTGATGGAATGCCGCAACCAGACACAGTTTCTTGGAACGCGATGATTTTTGATTATACCAGGGATGGGAACATGATGATGGCACAGTGGATGTTTGACACAATGCCTGAGAGGGATGTAATCTCTTGCAATTCGCTAATTTTCGGGTACTTGCAAAGTGGTAGTTTTCGCAAATCCCTTGATGATTTTGTATAAATGGGAAAAGAGGGCATGGCATTGGACCGGACCACTATTGTTGTTGTTTTAAAAGCATGTTTAGGCTTGGAAGACTATGATTTGGCGATTCAGGTTCATGGGAAAGTGGTCCAAATGGGTTTTGACTTATATGCGGTGACAGGAAGTGCAATAGTGGACATGTACGCGAAATGTAAGAAACTAAAGGTCTCTATACATTTTTTCGACGAAATGCCCGAGAAGAATTGGGTTTCTTGGAGTGCTTTAATTGCTGGTTGTGTTCAAAATGATGAGTATTTCAGTGGTTTAGAACTATTTAAGAAGTTGCAAAATGAGAGAGTTAGGGTTAGTCAATCAACTTATGCTAGTGTTTCCAGGTCCTGTGCTGGTTTATCTGCATTAAGATTTTGTTCGCAATTGCATGGGCATGCAGTCAAGAGGAACTTTGGATCTGATATCATAGCAGGAACTGGCACTCTGGATATGTATGCAAAATGTGACAATTTGTCCGACGCCAAAAAGTTATTTAAGTTGTTGACAAATTGTAATTTACAATCTCATAACGCCATAATTATTAGATGTGCTAGAGGTGATCAAGCATTTGAAGCATTCTAGAGATTATGTCTTATCCTAAACTCTGGATTTTGTTTTGATGAAATTAGCCTATCTGGTGCATTTAGCGCTTATACAATGATTAAAGTGATTGAGAGGGAGTCCAAGTACACGGATTAGCAATTAAGAGTAGTTTTTGCTCCAATGTTTGTGTGGCAAATGCCATTATGGACATGTATGGAAAATGTGGAGCTCTGGTTGAGGCTCATGGTGTCTTTGACGAAATGGAAAGAAGCGATGCTATCTCTTAGAATGCAATCATTGCAGCATATGAGCAAAACGGGAAGGAAGAAGAAACACTATCACTATTTGTTTGGATGCTCCGTTCAAGTATGGAACCTGCTGATATAGTTGATCCCTTAATTCGTTCCTTGGATATAAATAATATTTGATAATATTTAAAATTCATTGTTTGTGCAACAGTAGAAAAGCTGGCAAATTTTGGTGCAAAGATGGTGATTATCGGTAATTCGTCAAGATGGGCATCAACAACCATGGAGAAACTAAATACCATTGGATTTGATCCCTCCCTCTTCGTAGGAGCCATCACTAGTGGAGAATTGACATGTCAGCATCTTGAAAGGTTAAGCGTCATACAATTGAAATTCTCAATTTGTAACTCCCTACTATTGGAAATTCGGGTTCGCGGGTCGAGTTCCGGTTGTGTCAAGACACTTATGACCAACCTGAAACAAACAGTTTAACTAATAGTATCTTCTGGATTAACTCGAACACGACATGCTTAATATACAGGTTACACGACACGACACAATTACCCGTTTTATAAGTCGCGCGTGTCCTGTTAAATAGGTAATATGAACCAATTAATCTGATAGCATAAATTGGTTGTACATAACTATCTAACTTTAAGTCTAAATGGTTCGATTGCTGGTCATTTTGGGGTTAGTGGTGTCAAATTTACTAAATTGAACACAACCCTTTTATTAAACGGGTTTGTCATGTCCGACTGAAATTTTGACCTGAACCTATTTATGTTTGACCCTAACCCGCAAACTTCGTATCAAGTTCGTGTCATGTCAAATATTGCTAGTCCTACTACTCCATCCGTCTCAAATTGATAGTCCCACTTTCCTTTTTGGAATGTCTCAAATTGATACTACTCCCAGTGGGAAATAAATTGTATCCTTGACTATTGATTAGGTTGAAATTAGTGTTATATTAAACATAACCAAGGTCAAAGTGGGACTATCAATTTGAGACAAAGGGAGAATTTTTCATTTTTTGGTGGTGAACGATCATTCTCTCCCTAGTTTATACTTGGTAAACTTGAAATACCAAAAAAAAAATTAATCAGAAATTTCAAGAATTTGAAAACCAGACCTACAAATACTAGGGTGCAACAACAATAATGGTGGCTATTGTGTTTACATCCTTGGTGTTGTGTTCGTGTCCTTGTATTAATTTCTTGTTGTGTTGAGTCGTGTTAGGGAAGAACACAACCCAAAATCACAAATTGGCATTCTAATAAAAATATTATCATGCAAGGGCAGTGTGTGTCAGTGAAATATAAGTAAATCTTATACTTCGTTCTTATTGCTAATAGGCAGTTGAGAAATACAATGAAAGAAGAGGGAAGATATGGCGTTTAAATTAGATTTTGAAAATGCATATGATCTTGCGAAGTTGGGACTCTTGTGTTCTGTTTTGGAGAGAAGAAAGGGATGTTTAAAATATACTTTTGAAAGATCAAGTTCCTTTTGTGCATGGTCTTTGTTGAATTGATCTTGTATTTTTATTGAACTGTGCCATTGTTGTAAGGCACATAAAATCCTCATTTTTAACCTTGTTTTGTTGGTTTGTTCGGTGGACTTCTAACCATTATAGCTCTATAGGCTTTACCTTTGCTTAATTAGTCTTCTATTTTGGTGTTTTGACCATGTGCATGTTACATCAAACCTTTGGGGTGGGCTTTTTTAACCGCAAACACTTTTTCACTCGTTCATGCTATGACATGCTAGTGCTCATGGCCTAGAGTTTCCTGACAGAAAAGGGTGAGATTAGAAATCTGCAATTTGCCCATCTGCAATAGATGTATTAACTAGAAGATTTAATTTACTACTAGCCTATGGGCACACTCTACGCGTTTGTTATTATACTTGGTACCCACGATGATATTCGGTCCAGTGGTAATTAAATGTGTTCTTCATGCTTAAGGTCAAGAGTTTGCAACAAATTGCACGTACTGATTTTGTCATTAGCAACCAACCATGAATAGTTGAGGTTTATGAAAGATCCCAGCTGTCCGTATCATCTTCAAGTACAGGGAAATTCATTCTGCATATAACTGCTTGTGGGATTAAATAATGAAAAAAAATTAGGATTCGGTTCTAGAGTTTGAACCATTTTTGGATGCGGTCCCTGTAGATATTGCATTTGTGCTGAGAATACTAGTATAAATTGGCGTAGATACTGTATTTGTGTCGAGAATTTTTTTATCTGTGCAGAGAGATACTAGCATCTAGAACGAGAAATTAGTATCTACCGCATTGTATCATAGTCCTAGCTAGACGCAAATACCAAGAATCAGTATATCCAGGGACAAGTTAAAGGACCGCATCCCAAAAAATTTCAAACTCAGGGACTGGACTCCAAGAGAACTTTACGCAATGCCTCGCTTGATTGGCATATTTTCAACTGCTATTGGTCGACAACTTTGGGTTTAGGCACAATGTCTCTTCTACATCTCATAGCGGGAGCCATATAATCACATAAGTGTAGAGAATTAGGGCAACAAACATGCATTGTTAATATTTATATCTATGTATTGTACATGATCTTACTGCTTAGGTCACATTGTATATGATCTCACTGCTTAGGTCACATTGTAGATGATCTCACTGCTTAGGTCACCAAAAGGGAAGAAGCCCTATTTTCTTGCTTTTCTCTTGTATATATAGAGAGGTTCTCTCTTCAATAGAAATATGAATTCATTCTCACATCTCTCACATGGTATCAGAGCTATATTTGTGAGAAATCCCTACTGTGTATCAATTCCAGCAGTGCATAACCCTAGCCACCCTTAAAACCCTAGCCGCCACCCATCTTTTCTTCTATAACACATCTAATCATCCTTCGTTCCATCACACCTACCATACGACGGGGCTCGGAATCCCTAGACGACACCTCGCCGGAAAACTCAGCCCGAAATTTTTAGCCACGCGCTCCCACGGGCCACCATTGTTCCACGCGTGAGATCCACGCGCCACCTTCACCGCAGCGTGTGACGGCGTGTGTTCACTCCGGTCACCACCAAAAACTCCAGTTTACCTTGTCTCACTGTTCCAGCCTTGGTTTGGTATTTATCAATCCGAAATCGCTTGTTTTTGTCTACTTTGGCTCGGGATTGTTAAGGATTTGTTTAGTTGGGCACTGTTAAGGTATTAACTTGCTGCCCAAAATTTCCAGAATATTTTTAGAGCTGGTTTCTACTGGTATTCACATTGTTTTGGTATTTCTTCTGCCTTTTTTACTTGTGATTATTCCTAATGGCTGCTCAAAGTACTGTGTTACCTAATAAATCCCTCATCAATTTCACAAATACACCCATTATCTGCTCAGAAAAATTAACTGGCTCAGGAAATTATATGTCATGGTCTGCCTCAGTGGAATTATGGTTTGTCGGTCAGGGTTTTGAAGAACATTTGCTCAAACGGGTTGTTGATATCACTGAAAAAGACCGTCCACAAAGGAAACAGATAGATGCCTTTTTATGCAATATCCTCTGGCAGTCTATTGATCGTGCTATCGTGAATCAATATCAACCGTATCGTACCTGTTCTGAAATTTGGCAAAAGGCTAAGAGACTTTATTCAAATGACATTAATCGTCTCTATATTGTTGTCTCTCGTATGAAGACGATTAAAAAGCAGGATCATGATATGCAAGAGTACTTGGGTCAAATTGAAACTCTTCAGCAGGAGTTTAATGAAATGATGCCTATCTCATCTGATATTGTGAAACAAGAAGCTGATCGTGGCAAATTCTTTATGGTTCTTGCACTTGCCGGCCTACCTAGCGAACTCGACTTCTGTTCGTAATCAAATTCTGGCCAATCCTGGGGTTCCTGCCATGGATACGATATTTGAACAGTTAATTCGCATCTCCGCGCCTCTAAGCGTCCCTAGGGACCCTACTGCTCCCACTGATTCTGCCATCTTGGCCTCTCAAGTTACTCATCGGAAAGATGGCAATGGCGGGCAGAGAAGTCGTAATCGCTCTCGTCCCAAATGTACTCATTGCGATACTCTGGGTCACACTGTAGATCGCTGTTACAAACTCCATGGTTATCCGCCTAAAGTGGCTAACATTTCACAGTATGATTCTTTCTCTGGGGATCCCTCTGGGACTATGACTGTCTCCGCTTCTGAGTATGCTAAGTTTCAGAGATTTCAAGCGAATAACCAGACATCCGCCGTAGCCTCAACCAGTCAAGCTGGTACTTATACTGCATGCATTTCTCAGTCATCCTCAATTGGGCCATGGGTTCTTGATTCTAGGGCTTCCGATCATATGTCCGGTAACAAAGATCTGTTTTCCGTATTCATTACTCTAGTACATTTGTTGATGATTTTTCTCGGTGTACTTGGTTATTTCTAATGAAAAGTCGTTCTGAAATTTTTTTCCATATTTCACACTTTTTGTTCCGAAATTAAAACCCAATTTGGTGTCACTATTCGTACTCTCCGCAGTGACAGTGCACGGGAATATTTTTCTGCCCCATTTCAATCTTTTATGAATTCTCAAGGTATACTTCATCAATCTTCATGTGCACATACTCCTCAACAAAATGGAGTGGCTGAGCGGAAAAATAGACACTTGATTGAAACTGCTCGTACTCTCCTTATTCACAATCATGTTCCACAACATTTCTGGGGAGACGCTGTTCTAACCGCTTGCTATTTAATTAATAGGATGCCGTCCTCTGTTTTGGAAAATCAAGTGCCCCATTCTTTGTTGTTTCCCAACCAACCTCTTTATTTAGTTCAACCTCGTTTCTTTGGCTGCACTTGTTTCGTTCACGACCCCACTCCTGGGAAAGATAAGTTACATCCCAAGTCCCTTAAGTGTATATTTTTAGGGTATTCTCGCTTGCAAAAAGGTTATCGTTGTTTTTCGCCAAACTTTAAACGATACCTCGTGTCTGCCAACGTCACCTTCTTTGAGACAACACCGTTCTTCTCTTTAGAGCCCGCTACATGTCCTCCTTCTCCTATTAATGAGCCTTCCATATCCTTATGATAACTCCAGTCCTCAACTTCACCCACCACCATTACTCACCTATCATCGTCGGCCTCGACTTGTATCTGTTGAGCTCACCGAGACTGACTCTCTCGCTGAACCTATACCAGAGTCTTCAACGAATCCCACGGCTTCATTTCCTACTCCTGTTATGCCTCCGGTCCCAGCTCCAGCTTCTGACTTGGATCTTCCCATTGCCGAACGCAAAGGTATTCGTTCTACACGCAATCCTCATCCCATCTACAATTTTGTAAGTTATCATCGCTTATCTCCACAATATACTGCCTTTGTATCATCTTTGTCTCCTATTTCTACTCCAAGAAATGTAGGAGATGCTCTTTCTGATCTAGGTTGGCGGCAGGCTATGGTTGATGAAATGTCTGCCTTACACTCTACTGGCACATGGGATCTCGTGCCTCTTCTTCCTGGTAAATCCACAGTTGGGTGTCGTTGGCTTTATACGGTCAAAGTTGGGCCCGGTGGAAAGGTTGATCGTCTGAAAGCCCGGTTAGTTGCAAAAGGATATACCCAGATCTATGGGCTTGATTATGGTGATACGTTTTCTCCAGTGGCCAAAATGTCTTCAGTTCGCTTATTTATTTCAATGGCGGCTGTTCGTCATTGGCCCCTTTATCAGTTGGACATCAAGAATGCTTTTCTTCATGGCGAATTACAAGAAGAGGTATATATGGAGCAACCTCCTGGGTTTGTTGCTCAGGGGGAGTCTAATCTGGTGTGTCACCTCTGTCGCTTTCTTTATGGCCTAAAACAATCCCTGCGGGCTTGGTTTGGACGCTTTACTTCGGTTATTCATCAGTTCGGTATGACTCGTAGTGAGGGTGATCACTCAGTATTTTATTCCCATTCGTCTCCTAACCAATGCATCTACTTGGTCGTTTATGTGGACGATATTGTGATTACGGGAAATGACCAGAAGGGCATACAGAGACTTAAGCAACATCTATTTCACCACTTTCAGACGAAAGACTTAGGAAAACTTAAATATTTTCTGGGAATAGAAGTTGCTCAATCTCAACAGGGTATCAGTATCACGTAGCGGAAATATGCCCTAGATATCTTAGAAGAAACGGGCATGATAAATTACAAACCCGTAGAAACTCCGATGGATCCAAACGTCAAACTCCTACCTAATCAGGGGGAGCCATTGTCAGACCCTAGTAAGTATCGGAGACTTGTTGGGAGACTCAACTACCTCACCGTAACACGGCCTGACATTGCATTCACGATGAGTGTACTTAGCCAATTCTTAAGTGCTCCGTATGATAGTCATTGGGAGGCAGTTATTCGTGTTCTGAAATACATAAAGAAGGTGCCAGGCAAAGGCCTGCTGTATGAAAGTAGAGGCCACACTGAAATTGTTGGCTATTTTGATGCTGATTGGGCAAGGTGCCCCTATGATAGACATTAAACAAGTGGGTATGTATCTTCATTGGAGGAAATTTGGTCTCATGGAAGAGCAAGAAACAATCAGTTGTTTCATTATCCACTGCCGAGGTAGAATATCGAGCCATGGCAAAAGCAACGTGTGAGCTTGTTTGGATGAAACAGTTACTCCAGGAAATAAAGTTTACAAAGATTCAACAAATGCAGTTGATATGCAATAATCAAGCGGCTCTCCACATTGCATCCAATCCTGTCTTTCACGAAAGGACTAAGCACATCGAGATTGACTGTCACTTTATTAGAGAAAAATCCTTTCAGGAGATATCACTATTAGCTATGTGAAATCAAATGATCAACTAGCTGATATCTTCACTAAGTCTCTCAGTGGACCTCGAGTCAATTACATTTGTAACAAGCTTGGAACATATGACTTGTATGCTCCAGCTTGAGGGGGAGTGTTAATATTTATATCTATGTATTGTACATGATCTCACTGCTTAGGTCACATTATATATGATCTCACTGCTTAAGTCACCAAAAGGGAAGAAACCCTATTTTCTTGCTTTTCTCTTGTATATATAGAGGGGTTTTCTCTTCAATAGAAATATGAATTTATTCTCACATCTCTCACATGCATCATATACACAAATTTATACACTAATCATTAAACCCTAGGATCTATATTATTCAATAAAATCGATAGAAGACATACCTTGTATGATGTTTTGAGTTAATGAAACGAACACGATAGATCTGATCCTTCTGTTGTTGTCGTCCTAGCGTAGAAAATACGACGCCTCTACGGTATGCACACACGAACGAGATTAGACCTTGCTTGGTGTACTAGCACCTTTTAGGGTTCTCTCACCTATTTCGAATTTCTTGCCTCTACAACTTCCCTTGACGGCCAAGAAGAATAATGGTTTCCTTTTAAAAGGGAACCTTAGCGAGAAACCCTAAGCAACAAAACGAATTAAGCCCAAGTCCAACTTGGTCCATTTTCAATTCGTTTTTGATCCAACTCGTTTTGGTGTGCGACCCTGTAGGTTTATACTCTTTGGCAGTATAATTAAAAGCCCGTTTTATTATACAAATAGTAAGCGGTCTCTAGTAAAACATTACTACTACCCAAAAGGTATAAAAGTCAAAACGACACAACCTTAAATTGATATACCACATATTAACTCTTTTTGTCAACCGATATCTAGATTGAACACAAGACTAGGCATGTGTCATTCTTGTATAGTTCAATCTTTATTTCTTGATCTCTAAGTATAATTAATCTTATACAAATGACATATCACTTGTGCATGGCCATGCAAATATTAATTATACTTATCAAGGGGCCCAAAGATATCTCTCTCATTATATGAGAGTGACAAATCCCATTTTGATCAACCACATATCTCTACATAGTTTATAGTATGCTTGATCATCATCTTTATAATTACTCAGTCAAGAGCAACGTTTGATGATGCCTGACATGCTAATCCCTATGTTGGTAACCATGACGATCTCAGGTCTGAGGATAATACGATATCACTAATGGGGAACATCACTGATGACATTATATAACACACCTCGCAATGTCCCCAAAACGGGTCGGTTCAATACTTTGTTCCCTAACAAGTATCAGTGTGTTCAGCTTGATATCTCCATATCCATGACTTGTGGAGCATAGTCATCAGCTGACCCATACTCTAATCATTATATCAATGTGATCCTAGATTATTGATACATGATTAGGGACATCTAAATAATAATATTATAACATTGCTAGCATCCCACAATGAACTCACGTACTTGATGAACTAGTATTAATATATATTATTTATCAGAGAATATAAAGTAAAATAAAATAAACTTTATTAATGACAATAAGCATAAGATGTCCAAGTACAAATCATAATCTATGAATAGTCCTAGGACATATCTCTTTCAACAAGTTCTTTCATACCGCCAACTTTAACAGCTTAAACAATCATAGACTAGTCTAGAATTTAGTATTGGTGGTCCACATTTACGTGATCCATCATTTGACAACGAAATATCATTTTATTAATTTTGGGGATTTCCCATATATGATCTCATAATATTAAAAATTTGTGTTGCATCCCAATGTTTTGTGTATATGTTCATTGTTTTGACTTATGCTTGAATGTAAACACCCTTTTTTCACGCATTTATTAAATAAACAGGAGAGAAGATGCTCGGTTTGCTGCACTAGCTTTCATATGACTTGGAATGACCGAGTTGCTATATCTCTGGAGGTATGCTACATGTACACTTAATTTTTTTTTCCTTGAAAACTATGCAAGTGAATTTGAATACAATTTTCTCAATTTTCTATCTCTTAATTTCTAGTAGTTATGCTTCTCAAATTATGCTCGCTTGTCCTTCACCTTGTATTCTTTTCCTTTGGATTTTGTTTGTCTATCTGTTTAAGGCACGTGGCTCTCCTTTTGCAATTGAGTAAGGCCAAATAAGCACTTATCCTAAAAAGGGTTATTATATTAAACTTCAGAATTTTGAACAGCAGCCCTTTTCAAATAAACAGTTTTCAAAGGAAAAAAGAAAGCTATTTTAACTTGGTAATTAATTTTGATACGAGGTCTGAGAATAATGGGCATTTGGGTAACCAAAGTTTTGGGATTCAATATCTTGAGTACTTTGAATTTAACTACATTAGAATGAAGAACACCTTCTTGTCCAATCTGCATAAACTTTTGGAAATTTTGTGTGAATTTCATGCTTTAGGGCTTTAGGTTAAAGGTTGTGGAGAATGTTGAAGAAGCTAAGTTCGTTTTGGCCCACAGGACTGAAGGTTTGGGGCGTTCTTCCTATGCATCATGTCCCATGAAAGTTGAGGATCTTGAGAAAATATTGATAATTCAGTGTTATTTATTTTAGTTATTTATGTTATTTTATTTGTGTGTAGAATCCCACCTTGATAGGGACTCTAGGTTGATTAGGAGTTGTGTTTATTTCCTATATAAGGTGCGTTGTTCTCTTTGTTTATTATTATGGAATAAGAATAATAGTTCTCTCTAAATTCTATATGGTATCAGAGGTAGGTTAGGAACTCCATATGCCGCCTAGGTACAACTAAAACCCTATGTCCGATTAAAACCCTACCAACGCCTAAAACCCTAGTCGCCGCCACTATTTTTGCTCACTGCCGTGCGTAATAGGTGAGACTTCCCGGAATCAACCACGCAGGAGTGGTCGGAATTACCAGACGAGCCGAACCCCGAAAGCCACGCCGGAAACCGACGTCTCACGCGCCACCGTTCCTCTGCGCGTGGATCTCACGCGCCGTCAGTCTCCTCCGCGCGTGGAGGCGCATGAATGCTCCGATTGCTGCCAAATTTTCCAGGTTCAATCGTCCCACTGTTCCGCTGCTTATTCTGGTACTGTTTTGGTCCTGTGGTACTGTTTTGTCATAGTTTTGTGGTACTGTTCCGGTTTGGTATTATTCACTTGGTATAAATACTGTTCAATTGGTATAAGTGCTGTTCAATTGGTAGTGTTTTGGTACTATTCAGCTGATTGGTTGGTTTGGCTAGTGTTTTAGTGTTAGTTGCACCAGATTTAGTGTAACGGGCTAGTTTGATTGCTTGCGGTGTTCTTGTTCAGATTTGGTTTTATTTAGTCCTGAGTTTGTTTAGTTGTTGATCCTCTGGCAATATGAACTATAAACTTGCTATGGTGGGTGAGAATCCGGTAGCGAATATCAGTCACAAGTTGAACGGAAGAAATTATCTCGCATGGGCACAATCAATGAGGTTGTTTATTTACGGCAAAAGAAAATTAGGTTATGTGAATGATAGTGCCCGTCACAAGAAGAAGGTTCAGCGATTTCGTGTGTTGGTCTTCTTGGCTGGACTAAACAAGGACCTAGACAAAGTTTGGGGTCGCATTTTAGGCAGTATACCCTTGCCCACTATCAGAGAGGTGGATCATGATACTCAAGATGACTCTTCCGAGATACTTGAAGGTAGTTCTCAAGCTAATATCGAGTCAACTCAGTCTGATCAACTTGATCTCCCTATTGCTCTGAGAAAAAGAGTCAGAGCGTGTACGAAATCTCCCAAATATCCTATTTCGAACTTTGTGTCATATAAAAATATCTCACCCTCCTATTCTGCATTTATCTCTCGTGTGTCGAATGTGGTTATTCCTAATAATGTTCAGGATGCTCTAAATGTTCCGGAGTGGAGAGAAGCGGTGTATGAGGAGATGAGAGCGCTGGAGAAGAATGCTACTTGGGAGAAAGTAAAACTTCCAGAAGGAAAGACAGTTGTTGGTTGTAAATGGGTATTCACTGTGAAGTATAACTCAGATGGGTCAGTGGAACGGTACAAGGCTTGTCTGGTGGCTAAAGGCTTCACTCAAACGTATGGAGTCGACTACTCCGAAACATTTTCTCCCATGGCAAAATTAAATACAGTTCGAGTTCTCTTATCAGTTGCAGCTAACTTGGACTGGCCTCTGAATCAGTTAGATGTGAAGAATGCCTTATTGAATGGAAACCTAGAAGAGGAAGTCTATATGGAACCTCCACTTGGTTTTACTAAGTAATTTGGATCAAAAATTTGCAAGCTAAAGAAGTCTTTGTATGGCCTTAAACAATCCCCTAGGGCGTGGTTCGAAAGATTAACGAAGTTCCTCAAGGGCCAAGGATATAATCAAGGGCAGTCTGATCATACTCTCTTCACAAAGACGTCCACAAGAAACGAACTTTCTGTTCTCATTGTTTATGTGGATGATATGATTTTGACAGGGGATGATGTTGAAGAAATGAATCGACTGAAGCAAAATCTTGCTAGAGAATTTGAGATTAAGGATCTTGGTGACCTACGATACTTCCTTGGAATGGAAGTGGCCCGTTCAAAAAGTGGTATTGTCGTATCACAACGGAAATATATTTTGGATCTGCTGTCAGTAACTGGGATGAGTGGGTGTAAGCCATCGGATACTCCCATAGAACTGGGTACCAAGCTAGGAGATGTTAAAGATGGTGTTCCAGTCGAAACAGGGAGATACCAAAGGTTAGTTGGGAAACTAATCTACTTGTTTCATACGCGCCCTGACATTGCTTTCGCTGTGAGCATGGTTAGTCAGTTCATGCACTCACCATGTGAAGAGCATCTAGAGGCTGTGTATCGTATTCTTCGTTACCTCAAAGGCTCCCCAGGGAAAGGTCTGTTCTTTAGGAAGAACGATAAAAGAGGGATAGAAGTGTATACCGATGCTGATTGGGCTGGCTCGGTTACTGATAGACGGTCCACGTCTGGTTACTGTACGTTTCTTTGGAGCAACTTGGTTACATAGAGAAGCAAGAAGCAAAATGTTGTCGCTAGAAGCAGTGCAGAAGCTGAGTTTAGATCAATGGCTCAAGGAGTATGTGAGGTCCTTTGGCTACAAAGGGTCTTAGAGGAACTCAAACGGCCAATAAGTCTTCCGATGAAGCCATACTGCGATAACAAAGCTGCTATCAGTATTGCCCACAATCCGATCTTACATGATAGGACAAAACATGTTGAGATTGATAGGCACTTCATCAAAGAGAAACTAGAAGGT
Source organism: Lonicera japonica (assembly GCA_021464415.1). Classification (NCBI taxonomy): domain Eukaryota; kingdom Viridiplantae; phylum Streptophyta; class Magnoliopsida; order Dipsacales; family Caprifoliaceae; genus Lonicera; species Lonicera japonica. The sequence goes on along the minus strand of CM038468.1, from coordinate 13,741,403 downwards.
GGAATTATATGTACTCTCTTTGTTCCGTCTAATCAACAAGTTGCAGATATTTTGACCAAGGGCCTGTTAAGGCAAACGTTCGAATTTCAAGTGAGCAAGTTGGGCATGACGGATATCTTCGCACCAACTTGAGGGGGAGTATTGATAATTCAGTGTTATTTATTTTAGTTATTTATGTTATTTTATTTGTGGGTAGAATCCCACCTTGATAGGGACTCTAGGTTGATTAGGAGTTGTGTTTATTTCCTATATAAGGTGCGTTGTTCTCTTTGTTTATTATTATGGAATAAGAATAATAGTTCTCTCTAAATTCTATAGAAAATATTGGAGAAATATACAGCTAAAAAAATCCCAATGGTGGTAGCAAATCTTGATTTTGTAACTGTTGAGGCTAGAGCTTTGCGTGTTATGGCTGGTAAAGATATTGCTATTAGCTAGTTGCAGTTTTCTTTGATTACTTTTTGAAACTATTAGGCAATTTACATAAATGTCCATGGTTGCATTTAGTGTTTTCTACTTAAGATCTATCAGTATTGTATGTTTGAAAATATAGAATAAGATGAAAACTGATTTATTTTCATTTATCTTGTAGAAAGAACTATTCTCTCTTTTTATAGGCAAAATACAACAAGGAAAGAAAGGAAAAGAAGGAAACCTAAAATATACAATTAATATCTACAGCTATAAATTACTATCTATCTACAGCAAATATTTACAACAATACAACCAGATTTCTAGGAACAAAATTAACTCTCTAATCACAGCAACATATTCCTAAAAATTAGGATGTAATTTATTTGATTTGATTGAGATTCTCAACACTCCCCCTCAAGCTGGCTTGAAAATGTCATCCCTGGCTAGCTTGCTTACTAAGTCATCAAATTGTTTCTTTCGTAATCCCTTAGTGAGTATATCTGCAACTTGTTCAAATGTAGGAATATAAGGCATAACAATCAGTCCGTTATCCAGTTTCTCCTTGATGAAATGTTTGTCAACTTGTACATGTTTAGTTCTATCATGAAGTACCGGATTGTGAGCAATAGCAATGGCAGATTTATTATCACAAAAGACCTTCATAGGTAAAGGACTGGTGACTTTGAGTTCTTCAAGTAACTGTTTAATCCACAAAACTTCACAAATACCATGGGCTACTGCTCTAAACTCAGCTTCAGCACTACTTCTAGCCACTACATTATGCTTTTTACTCTGCCAAGTCACAATATTGCCTCCAACAAAAGTACAATACCCCGAAGTCAATCTCCTGTCAGTTATACTACCTGCCTAATCTGCATCAGTAAACACATGTACTTGGAGATGTCCTCGGTTCTCATATAGCAGTCCTTTTCCTGGAGTCCCCTTTAAGTATCTTAAAATTCTGTACACGGCATCAAAGTGTCTTTGATTTGGTGAATGCATAAATTAACTTACCATGCTGACTGCAAATGCAATATCAGGACGAGTATGAGAGAGATAAATTAGTCTCCCAACTAAGCGTTGATACTTTTCTTTGTCAATCACCTCTTCTGAGCTAGCTTGTTGGAGTTTCAAATTTGGTTCTATAGGTGTTTCAAATTTGGTTCTATAGGAGTTTCTGCGGTCTTGCATCCAAGTAAACCTGTTTCACTTAATAAATCGAGTATATATTTCTTTTGAGAAATGAAGATACCTTTGTTGGATCTAGCAAACTCCATACCATGAAAGTACTTCAAGGATCCCAAATCTTTAATCTCAAATTCACGAGCTAGAGCTTTCTTCAACCTCTTGAGTTCTAGGCTGTCATCACCGGTTACGATTATATCATCTACGTACACTATTAACACCGTAATCTTCCCTTCTCTCGAGTGTTTGTAAAACATTGAACGGTCAGCTTGACTTTGAATATATCCTTGAAGTTTGACTACCTTTCCAAATCTCTCAAACTAGGCCCTAAGAGATTGCTTAAGGTCATACAAGGCCTTTTTTAATCTACAAACTTTTTTTGTTCCCAGCTTTTCTTCAAAACCAGGAGGCAAATTCATAAACACTTCTTCCTCTAAATCACCATTTAAGAGAGCGTTCTTTACGTCTAATTGGTGTAAAGGCCAATTAAAGTGTACTGCAAGAGAAATTAATACCCGAATGGAATTGATCTATGCAACAGGTGCAAAGGTCTCTTGATAATCAATTCCATAGGTTTGTGTGAAACCTTTTGTAACTAACCTTGCTTTTTATCTTTTAATGTTGTCGTCGGGCTTACACTTGATTGTGAAAACCTACTTGCATCCCACTGTTTTCTTCTCCTTGGGTATATCAACTATTTCCCAAGTTTTATTTTTCTGCAAAGCATTCATTTTTTCTTGAACTGCTGACCTCCACTCTAAGTGTCCTAGAGTTTCATGTATAGTTCTCGGAATAAACCAATGAGAGACATTTGAAGTGAAAGCTCAATATTTTTCTAAGAGTTTTTGATAGGATAGATATTTGGCAGTGGGATATTTGGTGCAATTTCTAACACCTTTTCGGTTTGCAATAGGAATATCAAGATCAGAAAGAGGTAAAGGAGTGGTATTTATAGGAAGATTACCTGAATACTGAGGACTAGGAGGTGATGATTGACCCTGCTCAAGATTGACTGGAATATTCTCAATATTAGACTTAAACCTGCGTCTAGTATAAACACGGGGCTCAATGGACATAGGTAGTAGAGTTTCTCCCCCTATTTGTGATGCGTTATTTGGCATGGATAGATCAGTATTTCCCTCTTTTTCACTAGTTAAAAGGTCTGTTTTTTGACTTACTTTTGGAAAGAAAACAATAGGTTTGGGTTTTGGTTATTCTTGTTGCCAAAATTGGTCTTCACTCGAAATCCCCCCCTAAAGAGAAGTTTTTTCATAAAAGGCACTGTTTTCAAGAAAGTTTACATCCATACTAACACGGATTTTCTTGGTGATAGGATTAAAGCATTTATACCCTTTTTTATTGGGAGCATAACCCTAAAAAATGCATTTTTCGGCTTTTGGATCAAATTTGGATCGAACATGAGCTGGCACATGAACAAATACCGTACAACCAAAGATTTTTTAGGGTAAATTGGAGGTGAGATAAGGTTTTGAAAAAATCACTTTTAGCGTTTGTATAGGTGTTTCATAATTTAAAACTCTAGTAGGCATTCTATTAATTAAATAATAACTTTTCAGAATTGCATCTCCCCAAAAATAATTAGGAACATTCATATGAAATATAAGAGCTCTACCTACTTCAAGTAGGTGTCTATTTTTACGTTCTGCAATTCCATTTTGTTGAGGAGTATCCCTACAAGTTGATTGATGTAAAATGCCTTTTTCGAGCAAAAAATCACTTGAACACTTGTTATAAAATTCTGTGCCATTGTCACTTCGAAGAATACTTATTTGAGTTTTAAATTGGTTTTCAATCATAAAATAAAAATCCTTAAAGATTGTTGCAACCTCAGATTTAAAACTCATTAGATACACCCAGCATAGGCGTGTGTGATCATCAATAAATGTGACAAACCATTTTTTCCCAGTTAAAGTTGTAATCCTAGAAGGACCCCAAACATCACTGTGTATCAAATAAAAAGGCTTTGAGGCACAATAAGGCTTCATTTTATAGAAATTTTGATGGCTCTTGGCCAAAAACAAGATTCGCAATTAAAGGAAATACAATATAATCCTTTAAATAAACCTGGAAACAAATGTTTTAAATAGGGAAAACTAGGATGTCCTAATCTATTATGCCATAGCTTTATTTGATCATGCACAGGGGTTAAATGCATACTACTAAGAAAACCCTGAGTTTGTTTATTCCCAAACTGGTTGTCATCAAAATAGTAAAGATTGTCGGCCAATCTAGCACTGCTAATCATCATCCCCAAGCTCAAGTCTTGGATTTCACAAAGAGAAGCACCAAAAACAAGACGACAATTAGAATCCTTAGATAAAGAGCTCACGGATAAAAGATTACAAGAGAGTTTTGGGACATGCAAAACAGATTGTAAAATAAGTTTGTGTTATGAAATTATTGCTTTGTATAAAAAAGGAAAAAAAATAGGAAGCATTAAGAAAAGAAAGAAGTGCATTAAAGAGCCACAAATACACATATTTGGTACTTTAATATCTATAATTTCTCGATCAAAGGTATAATAGATGTGATTGAGATATGTTGATTCCATGGTCACGATAGTAAAAAATAAGGGCAGTATTATTTACACCGCAAATCTATCACAAACACCCCCTCTAGAATTTAATTAAAAACACATTTTAACATGCCCTTATCTGTCACAAACACCTTTCCATTGCTTGATGTTAGGCGAGTGGCTTAGCAATACACTCTACCTATTTGAGCCGAGTTAGTGAGTGCTTACCTTTCATTAGGCTAGCCTTATTTGGAAAACATATCAGCACTCCATTGCCCCATGTTAAGTGAGTCCTTACCAACAAACTCTCTTTAAATGGACCGAGTGTATGTCACTGCACTCACCTCTTATTAGACAAGTTTTAGGACGTGTTAGTGATAATAAATTTACCTTCGAGAGGTGTTTGTGAAAAGAGGAATATTTATGACAAATATCATCCAAAAATAAAGATCACTGAAAAAATAACAATAACTGCGTATTAAAAGTCTCGGTTGAATGGTGACGGAACTATGATGGGGGTGTATTCAATTTAGATTTTATAGAAATTTTTAAAATTTTGAAAGTCCGTGGGCATTCAATTGGGATTTTAAAAAATCTTTTAAAATCTTATGATATTCAATTAGGATTTTAAAAAGTCTTTAAAAATCTTGTGGTATTCAATTAGGATTTTAAAAAGTCTAACTAAATCTTACGGTATTCAAAAGTCCAATAACTTTGCAAGGATTTACTTATATATGGATTTTGGTGGTGTTATAGAATGTCAAAGTAATTAGGTAGGGTTATGGACTTTTGTGAATAGAATGTCAATGTAATTAGGTAGGGTTGTGGACTTTTGTGATTGCATTTGTGTATATATATGTGTGTTATTCATCCTTCAATATGCAAGAAACATATTTTTCTCCTCTGCTCTTCTCTTATTTTCATGGTATCAGAGGGATAGGGTTCCAATTTGTAGCTAAATTAGCTCAGTTGCATTTCAGTCGCCAGCTTAGTTTTCTAGGGTTTCTAAGTTGTGATTTCAGTTTACCAATATACGGCCTCCATCTATCAACACCGCCGGCGTAGTTAGAAAGGCCACCTGCCGATCGGCCTTCGCCCAGAATCCGGTGGCTGGAATCCCTGCGCGTGGAGCTCACGCGCCGCCCAAAGTCACGCCACCGTCACCACGCGCCGACGCGTGAAGGCGCGTCCGACGTCGGAACACCGTCGTTCGAGCTCCGTTAGGCTCGTCTGGTCTTCTACATCACGAATCCGTGATTTGTTAGGGTTGTCCACACCCGTTTGTCTTCTGGGGTTATTCTTGCACCTTTGGGTTGCTCGTCTCTTGGTTCCAGGAGTAGCTGAGGCTTATTACAGTGTTGTTCTACCTCCTTTTTGTAGTTAAAATTGCTGATATCCTATATTTGAGACTTGTTCAGTGGTTCGCTTGGTTTATCCTTGATTTGTGTGGCTCGTTTTCTACCTTTGGGCGTGTATAACGTATTTCGGTACGGTTTCATCCCTACTTTCTGATTTGTACGCTGTTTTGTGCTCTACTTTGTTCGTGATAATTTTTTTTTTTTGATTCTCGCTATAAAATTATTTAAATATGTCGGAGCAGAAAGCGGCAGTTGTTTCTAATTTAGTGTCTGTAATGTCAAAAATCACTGAACGCAAACTTAATGGCTCCAACTATCTTGATTGGAGTAAAACCATTCAAATTTATTTGCGTAGTATCGATAAGGATGATCACTTGACTAGTGATCCACCTTCAGACAATTCGAGGCAAACGTGGCTGAGGGAGGATGCCCGGTTGTTCTTACAAATTCAAAATTCGATTGACAATAATGTGATTAGTTTGATTCACCATTGTGAATTGGTTAAGGAGTTAATTGATTATCTGGATTTTTTGTACTCTGGGAAAGGAAATATCTCTCGTATTTATGATGTGTGCAAAGCCTTTTACCGTGCTGAAAAACAGGACAGATCTATTATGAGTTATTTTATGGATTTTAAGAAAACTTATGAAGAACTTAATATGCTACTGCCATATAGCCCCGATGTCAAAGTCCAGCAAAGTCAGAGAGAGCATATGGCAATTATGAGTTTTCTAGCTGGTCTTCCGGCTGAATTTGAAATTGCTAAGGACCAGATTCTTTCTAGTCCTGAGATCTCCTCCTTACAAGAAGCTTATAGTAGAGTCCTTCGCACAGAGGGGGCTTCATCAGTTCAGACTCCACCAGTTCTGCTAAATAGTGCTTTGGTTAGTAGAAATAATGAGTCTGAATTTGGGCGATCACAGTAACGTGGAGGATATCAAGGAGGAGGATATCGAGGAGGAGGATCGAATAGTAACAATTTTGATATTCACGCACATGATTCAGGAGGAAGTGTAACTCGGGGACAGGGCTCTGGAGGAATCATTTGTCATTGCTGTCATAATCCAGGGCATTTGAAGCGGGATTGTAGAAATTAAAGCTTCAGAACAGGACTCAGAGAACTCACTCGGCCCATATTGAATCTACCAATGATATGGCTGAAAATTAGTTATTATCCCTGCAGACGAGTATGCCAAATTCTCTAAGTACCAAGAATCTCTAAAGTCTTTATCCCCACCATTCACCTCTGTAACTGCAATTGCCGATTCAGGTAAACCAAATACATGTCTTGTCTCCTCCTCATCCAAATGGGTCATTGATTCCGGTGCTACGGATCAAATAACAGGTAATTCTAGTCTCTTTTCTAACTTTCAGTTATATGTATCCCTTTCTAGTGTTACTTTAGCAGATGGAACATTATCCTCTGTTCTAGGGTCTGGAACAATAACACCAACCCCTTCGCTTCCCTTATCATCTGTCCTGCATTTACCTCAATTGTCCTTTAATTTGATTTCTGTAAGCCAACTTACTCGTACTCTTAATTGCTGCGTCTCATTCTTCCCTGATTATTACTTGTTTCAGGATCTTATGACGAAGAAGATTATTGGTAAAGGACATGAATCGGGAGGCCTCTACGTCCTTGACACACATATACATAAATATGTTGCTTGTTCAGGTGTCACATCAGCTTTCAAGGCTCATTGTAGACTAGGCCATCCTTCTCTTTCTCTGCTTAAGGAGTTGTGTCCGCAGTTTAGCAAGGTGTCTTCATTAGATTGTGAGTCATGTCAGTTTGCCAAACATCATCGTAGTAGTCTTAGTCCAAGAGTTAATAAAAGAGCAAGTGCTCCGTTTGAATTAGTTCATTCTGATGTTTAGGGTCCATGTCCTGTTATATCTAAAACTGGGTTTAAGTATTTTGTTACCTTTGTTGATGATTATTCTCGAACAATTTGGTTATATTTAATGAAAAGTCGTTCTGAATTATTTTTTCATTTTTGTGCATTTTGTGCTGAGATTAAAACTCAATTTGCTACTCCAGTCCATATATTGCGCAGTGATAATGCTAAAGAATATTTATCTTCAACTTTTCAGACTTACATGATTCAGAATGGTATTCTTCATCAAACATCCTGTGTTGATACTCCGTATCAAAATGGAGTGGCAGAGCGGAAGAATAGACATCTTCTTGAAACTGCAAGAGCCCTATTATTTCAAATGAATGTTCCGAAACCATTCTGGGCTGATGCTGTTTCCACAGCATGCTTTCTCATTAATCGAATGCCTTCGTCTGTTCTTCAGGGTAAGACTCCTTATAGTATTCTTTTTCCGAAGAAGCCACTGTTTCCTATTGAACCCAGAATATTTGGTAGTACTTGCTTTGTTCGGGACGTCCGTCCACAAGTTAGTAAGTTAGACCCAAAGTCTTTAAAGTGTGTTTTTCTTGGGTATTCTCGCCTTCAGAAAGGATACAGATGTTATTGTCCGAGTCAGAATGAGTACCTTGTCTCAGCTGATATTACATTCATAGAAGAAACACCATATTTTCCGTCCTCCACTTCCGAGAGTCGGGGGGAGGATGATGATTTGTTAGTATATACTGTCTCGTTTCCTGAACCCGTTACTGAACCAACACCAGTCCGACCTCCAATTCAACAGGTATATTCCAGACAAAGACCTCCTGATCCCTGTCCTCCACCATCTTCTTCTTCATCAGATTCAGAGACGAGTGAAGATCTTCCTGTTGCTTTACGCAAAGGTAAACGTCAATGTACTTATCCTGTTTCTTCTTGTGTCTCTTATGATCACCTGTCACGTTCATCTTGTTCATTCATTGCATCTCTTGATTCTATATCTATCCCTAAAATTGTTCACGAGGCAATCTCTCATCTTGGATGGCGTAATGCAATGATAGAGGAAATGGATGCTTTAGATACAAATCATACATGGGAATTGGTCACTTTACCTGCAGGAAAACAAGCTATCGGATGCAAATGGGTGTTTACTGTCAAGGTCAATCCTGATGGGTCTGTTGCTCGTTTAAAAGCCCGCCTTGTTGCTAAGGGTTATGCTCAGATATATGGAATTGATTATTCTGATACTTTTTCTCCTGTTGCTAAATTAACATCTGTCAGGCTATTTATATCTTTGGCAGCTACTCATCATTGGCCTCTGCATCAGCTCGACATAAAGAATGCTTTTCTTCATGGTGATCTTCAGGAGGAGGTCTATATGGAGCAACCTCCTAGGTTTGTTGCTCAGGGGGAGTATGGGAAAGTTTGTCACCTTCGTAAATCTTTGTATGGCTTGAAACAGAGTCCTCGTGCTTGGTTTGGGAAGTTTAGCCAGGCCATTGAGACGTTTGGCATGAAGAAAAGCAAGTCTGACCACTCGGTGTTTTACAAAAGGTCTGAAGCAGGCATTATTCTGCTGGTTGTGTACGTAGATGACATTGTCATTACTGGGAATGATACTGCAGGAATCCTATCTCTTAAGTCCTTTCTTCATGATCAGTTTCATACAAAGGACTTAGGGACATTAAAGTATTTTTTGGGTGTCGAAGTCACAAGGAGTAAAAAGGGTATTTTTCTATCTCAGAGGAAATATGTCCTTGACTTATTAGTTGAGACAGGAAAGTTGGGGGCAAAACCGCGTAGTACTCCGATGATTCCTAATGTACAGTTGACAAGAGATGGTGAACCATTTGAGAATCCCGAGAAATATAGAAGATTGGTGGGAAAGTTGAACTATCTTACAGTGACTCACCCGGATATTGCATACTCTGTTAGTGTAGTGAGTCAGTTTATGTCATCCCCAACAGTTCATCATTGGGCAGCATTAGAACAAATTCTATGTTACTTGAAAGGAGCACCTGGACGTGGTATCTTGTACACCGATCATGCACACACTCGTATCGAATGCTTCTCAGATGCTGATTGGGCGGGTTCCAAGGTGGATAGAAGATCCACATCAGGCTATTGTGTCTTTGTTGGAGGGAATTTGATCTCATGGAAAAGTAAGAAGCAAAGTGTTGTGTCCCGAACTAGTGCAGACTGCAGAATCAGAATATAGAACTATGGCTCAGTCCGTGTGTGAAATAATGTGGATATGTCAGCTCTTAACCGAAATAGGGATTAAGACTTTGGTACCAGCAAAATTGTGGTGCGATAACCAAGCTGCCATACATATTGCATCTAATCCCGTGTTTCATGAACGAACGAAACATATCGAAATTGATTGCCATTTTGTCCGCGAGAAGATACAGCAAGGATTAATCTCTACAAAGTATCTAAAGACTGGAGAGCAATTGGGTGATCTTTTCACGAAAGCCCTAAATGGGATTCGGATTGATTATCTTTGCAACAAGCTAGGCATGATCAATATCTATGCTCCAGCTTGAGGGGGAGTGTTATAGAATGTCAAAGTAATTAGGTAGGGTTGTGGACTTTTGTGAATAGAATGTCAATGTAATTAGGTAGGGTTGTGGACTTTTGTGATTGCATTTGTGTATATATGTGTGTTATTCATCCTTCAATATATAAGAAACATATTTTTCTCCTATGTTCTTCTCTTATTTTCAGGTGGATTCTTGGGCCCTTAGTATAAATACTAATCCCATTGAGAAATCTCTCCGCATACTGAGAGATTTTCCGTTCTCTGTCAGACGACCAACAGAGCTTGAAGCCGACCTTAACAACAGGCCTTCTTCACCAAGGTGTTTTCTTATTCTTTCTTCATAGTATTGATGTTAATGTCATCATATATGGTTGCAATCAAAAGTTTGGTAGCTTTTGTTACGTCGATGTTATCTAGAGTTAATTAAAGCCAGCATATACTCTCAAAGATGAACTTTCCTTTATCACAGAAAAATCACAATTCAAATCTCAAACAAATGACAACACCCAATTGATTCCTCAAGAACATAAAACTACAAACAACTTCTATAATCAAAAAGCCCTAAAATAGACAAAAATTAAACGAACAGAGTGACATTCTCAATGAAGCTTTACTTTGGCGAATGAAGCTTTACTTTGGCGAGTAAAGCAAACAACAATTAACAGGATTTGAATACCATACTAGTACAGTTGTATGCATCAATTATAACGAACAAAGATCTAGTGCTAACTAGTGATTCAATTTCTTAATTAAAGTAGAATTCAAAGTTCAAAAATTCAATTAATTTAAACTCAATCATCTGTTATTTTCACTCCTCTCACTGCTTCTCTCTCTCTCTCTCGCTCTGTGAAGAAATCCACTGAATTCTCTCTATTTATGAACAAGCCCATCAAGTGTTGTAAATGGGCTAGTTAAACACACACACTCTCTCTCTCTCTCTCTTTGTTGATTGTTTGCTCTGTTTTAAAGATATGGGTCTAGAGGAGTAAAATCAAATAGAGGTAGGCTATTGAATTGTATTACAGGGAGACAAACAAACAAACAAACCTTCTATCTCTACCATCCTGTTTTGTATTTTGGATTTTTGGTATTCTCTAGGGTCTCTTTTGTTTTTTTAGCCTTTGATTATTGATTATTGAACACCGGATGTTTAATGTTGAACGGAAGGTCCAAGAAATATGTTAAATTTCATTTTGCTTGTCTGCTAGTGATGGCAATGAAGGCCACCGGCCGTAAGGCGGAATTAATGGACGGAAACCCTAGGTTAGGATCTCTGCCTCTGATATCATGTAGAAAAAATAGTGTATTGATCTGTATTAATTTACAAGAGCCTCTATTGGGCTTATATACAAGAGATTCAAAGAGTAAAATAAGGAACTAATTAAATTAGGAAATCCTATATTCTCAAATCTTGATTTTCTCAATATTCTGTAATCTTGATTTTCTCTCAATCACATCCCTAAACTTTGGGAAACACCTATTTACAGATCCCAGCAGATCCCGGCACTAATCAGACCACAAATTAAGGAAAAAGCATATTTTTCTACAGTGCCAAATGGGCCAATCCGTACCTTTGGTCTGTGAATAGTAATCCTTACCAGAAATGCTCCCATATATATATATAGATAGCCAATAAAGGAAAATGACGGGGGCATTCTTGGAACAAATTTTATTAAAGTTAGATTAAGTATTTAGCAATATACTTGGCATCTTAAAGCTGAATGCTGAATTTTAATGTAACTAAACATTAAGATATATGAAAACAAATACCAATTCTACTTCTTAATACTAAATGGACTTTTTTTCAGCATTAAGAGGTAAAACACATCATCCCTCTAGTTGCTAATTAGGTAAGACAGCCACTACCAATTCAACCCCTTCATGCTGAATGTACTTCTATTCAGCGTTATGAGGTAAAAACAGTCATCCCCTTAGTCTTTGTGCTGTGTTTATTGGTTTATTATCACGAGTGGTTGGTTGGTCTGATGAGAAGATTGTATGTAAATCCTTTTGAATGTACTCAATAGGTACTTATCTTTAAAAGCAAAATGACACCACTAGTTCTGCCGAATTTTCAGACCCACTTGTGTTAATAAGGACATGGTTTGGAAGTAATTTTCTTCTCAAATTTTTCTTCTTGTGGCCCTCTTGCTATAGACTACTGTTTTGATTATCACAAAAAACCACCATTCTTTCCTAAATCATCCGTATCTGCCTTTGTGGGATTGTTGTCCTTATGTTATGCGGGTGGTTTTCTCTGCTAAGTAAGAGTGAAGGCAGAGATAGATACTCTAGTTCAAGAACCGTTTTGAATAGGAGTTGAAATCAAGTCTCTCTCGGTATATATCTTCGTATATATGTATGTATAGAGTTAGGCTGCAAAGAGGGATTCCCTATCTTTAACAAAAAAAAAACGGATGTCCATTTATAGGGGTAAATAAATGAATTTTTTCTATGAAAATTTTTAGAGGTGATATATATGATGAGAAGATCGCCTCTACCAAATTTCATTGAAAAATATAATGTAGAAGTAGGTGTAATGAAAAATTGATGTATATTTGCATTTTCGGCCATAGAAATGTTTGATGAAATTTTTTAATGAAATTTGGTAGAGGTGATCTTTTCGTCCTGTAATCTTAACAATGTTTCATAGAAAAAAAAATCATCTATTTATCCCTCCAAATGGACCCCCACTTCTTTTGTTAAAAATAAGGAATCCCTCTTTAGCCTAGCTATATATACATACATGTATGAATTTTCATATAGAAATTACTCGAGCATTAGACATTTATCATCGGTAAATTCCGTATCCTTTTTAAATCAATTTGCATTGACAAACTCTTTCTATATCATTGTGTCTTTACACTCAGGACTTATTGGAATCACATGGATTCTTTCCCTTGTAATCACATTAATTCTGGTTCAATTTCAATGGTACAACTTGGCGTAGCACAATTTTTTTCACGTTCCATGTAATTCAAGAACTGCAGCGATTTATATTTGCTTATTATTTTCTTTCATCATCATCTTCCTGTCTCATCACTTGATTGCCTTTCTCTCATATGATTGGTGTTAAACATCATTGTTGGATAAGAATTTGTTGGTGTTGACATTACTTCTTTGAATTGAGAGTTCACTTTTGGATGCTTGACTGACTTAAAAGTACAATTTTAGGAAGCTTGATGACTGAAAAGTACAATTCAGGAAGTTTGCGACTTTGTTTTGTGGTTATGTGTTAGTTTATTGGTCTGTTTGCTATGTACATTGAGGACATAAGATTTTAGTCTTTGTTGATAAATGATGTTAAGGTATCAGTCTGACATATTTCGAATTGTGTTTGTTATTTTTTTTTCTTTTTGTGTGAGGCCTTAAAATTGTGTTTTGAATTGGCTTTGATCTTTGTAATTGAGCTTGTATGCAATCAATGCATTTTAATAGTTGAGTTTTGAGTGGAATGCAAAAGTTTTAAGCAAATGCGTTCTTAAATCCACGTTAGTGTATAATTTGTATACCTATTTTTTTATATAATATTGCCATAAATTTTTTGTGCTTGCAAAAAAGATTTGTTGATTATCGATTGTATCTGAGTAATGGGTTTTTTATTTTTGTTACAATAATTTTGTGTTATTTTATTGTATTTGATTTGTGCGCTATTAGATTAGGTAGTAAAAGGGTCCTTTATTTTATTTTTTAATGGAATTGTAGTGAGTGTCAAATTAGGATTGAAAATAATTAGCTACACGTTTCCATATTTCTGTGTTTTAGATGAAATTATGAAATTGTGTTATTTTAATGTCCGGTGATATGTTTGTTCATTTCAGTGTTGCCTAATTCGTGACCACCCGAATTGAGTGTGCCGACCCCAAACGGGGTACATTAGCGATCCAAAACGCAACTCTAGCCCCCCCTATGTTGACTTGCACAAATATATGAAAAGAGACGTATAGTTTCATATATAAAGATGAATATAGTTACTATTTTAAACTGTCAAGGTTTGATTATAATATTTACATATTTGTATTGAAAATGACCCAAGTGTATGTCCCTAAATAAATCACCACCTGAAATAGGCGTTTCAACTAAACATGCCCCTGCCGCACTGTGTACCAGGCTAGGTAACGTACCATGTACCATACCAATGCCGCGTACAAGCAACCCACGAATTACGAATTAGGTAACGTTAGCTCATGTTGATAGTAATCGGATTTGTGTTATTTTTTAGTATTTTTATTTTAAAAGAAAATTCAAAAACTGTAGCTAAGTTGGTGTAGTAGTGCATAGAATTTGGGAGGATTGGCAGGGGTATTTTGGGAAATGAAACATGTTTTTTTTCAAAAAAAATACTTAGTAGTAGTTAGTGAGGACTATAGCTGTGGCGCAAAGTGAATTCGCCCTATTGTCCCCCATAGGAACCTAGTGGTGGACAAGCAACTGGGATACATCTCTCTTTTAATCTCTCGTCTCTTGGTGGACAATTTATTTTATAATCTTTTATTTTTTTGTCAACTAGTGGACTATTTTATATATAAAATAATCTTAAAAAGGTGTTTGCATTGTATTCTAAATTAAGAAATCGGTACATTTTATCTATAGTTAAGAATACCATTTATTTTTATGTCTCAAAAATAAAGCAGCACTCATAATTTAAGATGAATAGACTATATTTATGGTGGCTTCAGTCTTGAGTGGTTATTTGACATTGAAGTCAAATTTGTTTTTCACTTTACCGACCAAACCATCTGGATGCACATTGCAGAAATTATTCCTTTTCTCCACACTATAGTTTTGTGATCTGCTTTGCAAATTGTCTTCTCAATTTCTTTTTTTTTTTTTTTTTTTTTGCTCTGCAATTTGTCCAATCCAATCCATGTACAATTGCAATTTTTTTATTTTTTTTTTCTGTTTTGGTACAGAAATTTAGGTGAAGTGAGCTATCTCAATCCAAAGCATTTACCGTGATTCTTACGCATCCTCTACCAAGAGGGATTGCTTGTTGTAAGAATCTAATCTTTACCAACTTAACAAACCCTTGTTCACAGTACAATATTAGTAATGATACATGTATATATCTATTAGTGAACATGATCTTTTTATCCTTTATATATTCTTAAGTTTTGGGTGGGATTATGCAAAAGCTAAAATCTTGTGGAGAATCATGGTTTTGGCAATGGCTTGAAGGTTGTGGCAAGAAAGAAATAGCAGAATTTTTGATGATAAAGTCAGTGGAGCTGAGGAGATTTGGGATAATATTATTTTTTCGGCAGATTTGTGGGTTAGGGCATTTAATGTTATTGATTCGGCTCAGAGTTTCCTTTTTAGATTATATTGTTTTAGTTTTTTTGATCAATATGCAAGTTTTTAATTCTTACCGTTCTTTTGTGCAGAGGATATCTTGGCCTCTGTCACTAGTGAATCTGTTTCTCTTATTTTTGATTAATAAGATTGGCTTTGTTTCTTATAAAAAAAAATTCAAAAATCTTTGTCGTGGTTGTTATAAAGATTGACAAAGTGCAATTTTCATACCTAATCAGTGCTAACAAATTCATGGCCAACCTTTCCAATCCTTCAAAACTACTCCCACCATCTTAACCAAAACAAGAGGACCCCTCGCAACCTCCTCACCTGTTCCCACCTATGAGCAAATTGCCCGTCTTATACTAGAACAAAAATTGCCAACTCAGGCTCTCTGAACCTTCAGATGGGCCACCACCAATCTCCCCTCTTTCACTCCCGGCCAATCCACCTACAGAGCTTTGGTCCACAAACTTTGCACTTTTCGCCACTTTGATACTGTCCAACAACTGCTCTATGAAATGCCTGGCTCAATTGGTTCTCCCCCGGATGAGGACATTTTCATCACCATTGTCTGTGGTCTTGGACGAGCTCGAATGATTCAACTAGTTGTTAAGGTTCTTGATGGGGTTGCCAAGTTTGGAAAGAACCTGAGTTTCAAACTCTTGAATTTGATTCTCGACATTCTTGTTAAGGAAGATATTGACATAGCTAGGGAGTTTTATAGAAAAAAGGTGTTCAAGGTGATTGTTACACCTTCGGGATTTTGATGAAGGGGCTTTGTTTAACTAATAGGATCGGGAATGGTTTTAGATTTTGCAAGTAATGAAGAATCGAGGTGTGACGCCCAATACGGTTATTTACAACACACTGATTCATGCTCTTTGGAAGAATGGGAAAGTTGGGAGAGCTAGGAGCTTGATGAATGAGATGGTGGAGCCCAATGAAGTGACCTTTAATGTTATGATACCCGCTTATTGTCAAGAAGAGAATATGGTGCTAGCTCTTGTGATGTTAGAGAAGAGCTTCAATCTTGGGTTTGTGCCTGATGTTGTTACATTGACGAAGGTGGTGGAGATTCTCTGTAAGGAAGGCCGAGCCATGGAAGCTATTGAGGTTTTAGCAAGGGTAGAGAGCAAGGGTAGAGAGCAAGGGAGGTAGAATTGATGTTGTGGCTTATAACACACTAATCACGGTATTTTGCAAATTGGGAAAAACTAAAGTTGGGTGCCGGTTTTTAAAGGATTGATCTCTGGTTTTTGTGTATCAGGTTCACTAGATTTAGCTCTCAACATGTTCAATGAAATGAAAACGGACGGGATCATTTAGAATTTCGCTACGTATGACACACTAATCCGTGGTTTTTGTTCAAGAGGAAAGATGGAAGATGGGTTTAAGATCTTGGAACTAATGGTGGCGAGTAAGAGCAGTTTTGGGGGTCGTGTTAGTCCTTACAACAGCCTTCTCTATGGTCTCTATAAAGACAACCGATGGGATGAAGCCCTTGAATATTTGAACAAAATGGGAAACTTATTTCCTAAAGCTATTGATAGAAGCTTGAGGATAATAGGTTTATGTAAAGAGGGTAGCATTGAGGAAGCCAAGAGGGTTTATGATCAAATGAAAGTAGAAGGGGTTGTACCGTGCACTCTTGTATATGTAAGTTTGATCAATGGGTATAGCCAAGAAGGGTGTGTTCGAGAAGCTTTCGAGCTGATGAACGAGATGGTTGTGCAGGGCTACTTTCCTGTTGCATCGATGTTTAATCCTCTAATTGATGCATTTTGTGGGCAGGGCAAAGTTGTGGGTGCATCGAAACTTTTGGAGGACATGGTTGGAAGAGGTTGCTTGCCTAACTTAGGAAGTTATAGTCCTTTGGTTGATGCCTTTTGTGCTAAGGGGGATTTCCACAAGGCTTTCATGTTCTTTTTACAAATGGTGGAAAAGGGTATTGTTGCTGATTATTTTTTGTGGAATTCATTAGTTTTGTGTCTAAATCAAGAAGCATTTTGGTTAGAAGGGAAGAATATGTTTTGCGTGAGTAACTTGTAACTTGATAATTGACACCTAAACTATTAGAATCCAAGAAGCATTATTGGAATGTGACCATTGCGAATATTGTGGTTGATAGTTCTTTAGAGATGAGATCCCAATCATTAATGCTAGTTGTATGGAATACTAGGGTTATATTTGTATTTGTCGACCCTTTCAAGAATAGGCCCTCTCTCTTTTTTTCAGAAAAAGAAATAGCATTCACTTTGCTAGATGCACCTTCGCCACACACCCCTCTTCTCCATCATGGTGCACCAATACCTACAGCCGCTCTTTCTCTCTCTCTGCTAGACGCACCTCCACCACACGCCTCGCCGGCCCAACCTTGAAAGATTGTTGCACCTCATCAACAGTCAGGTTTGTTCCTTTCTATGCCTTTATACCTATATATTAATCATCCGGATCTACACACACTGTGTATCAACAGATTATGGTTTCTTTTATGAAGATTAATAATGGACTGGGCATTGAGGAGACAAAAGAAATGAGAAAGGAAGGATTAGTTGTTTCTGCCTCTACAAACTTGGTAAACTTAATTTCATGTCTCTGCAGATTTATTTATTTTTACATTTTATTTATCAATTGTTTACTGATTTTATTGCTCCTTTTAGTTTGTGACAGTGTCTAATTTGTAGGTTGTAATTGCAACAACGACTGGATATTATTTGCGGTAACTCACAAATATTTAGTTGGTTCACAAGTAGATTTGGCCAAATACTAAAATTAAGTACATTTCCCCTAGTGCGATTTGGTAATCATGGATAATTTTCCTTTTCCATGTGCTATTTGCTAATTTGATCACATCGACTAATTTTAACCAAAGTTTATCCGGTCAAATTTACAATTGATTTATATTTCTTTCTTTCCTTTTACCTTTGTGCAGCATAAAGAATCCTGGAAATTGGATTTAAGATACAGCTTGTTGAAATGCAAATGGTAGGCTGGGCCGGCTCTGTTTCCCAGACATCTCTTAAGTAGTGAGTTTGTTTTACATTTCAGTTCTTGCATAACTTTGCTTGCTTACAATTCTTTTCAACTATAAATTAGACACTCTATTTGGCCAAGGTTTTTAGTAAAAGTGAATTGTTTAGTAAACTTGTTTCCAGATTAACCCTTGTGCTCCCGTGGGTGTAAATTGGTTTATAGAAATGCTTGTGTTCGAAGACATATTCATCTTTTATTTTATTAGTTATTAAATTATATTAGGCGACGTCTTTTTTTACCCTAATTTTCTTATATGATTAGAGTCGATGGCACTCTATTTAAGTACTCCAAAACCCAATTACGTTTATCAACTGAAAGCAAGGCAAGATATCCCCGATTTCTGCTGTTGATTCCACCACTTTTATTTAACATGCATTGTTATTGCTGTGGCAAAAATATTTCTCCTTATTTGTTTATTCCCCCCTCTGTCCCAATTTAAAAGTTCCATATTGTTCATATGTGAGATGTCCTATGTTAAGAGTGATACTCCTCCATCTGTCGTAACTTAGTTAAAGTGTATACTGTTCATATGTTGAACTTACTATGTTACGAGTGAAGGATTCTCTCTCGGCTTTGAAGGATTCGTTTTTGGCCGGAAAATTATGGGCCAGAATCTAAAAGCAATCGTTTTCTCATTCTATTGATGATTCCCAACATGTGGCTGATGGCCTCATTCTGATGAGCGAGTTGAAAGCATTTTTGTGTGTGTGTGTGTGTGATGGATGAAGCATTTTCAAAAACCACTTTAGGGGTTCTAATTAGATCCAGAGGAAGATGCTAGAAATTATTTAGGTTGCCAGAAAGTTACAATTCTTTTTTAACCGAACATCGGCAAGGACTTGGGATGACAGGAAAACAGCTCACTTGAAATACAGGAAGCTGATTCCTTTCCTAAAAACTCAAACCAAACAAGCCCTAAATGTGTAAATTCACCACTGGTGACTTGACCTGCTTCTCCCTCGGCCGCCTCCTGCTCTACCACAGCAACAGCCACAGCCTCGAGTACTCAAACTTTCGAGTTGCATAACGACTAAATCACTAAACATCCCTCCTCGATTCACATGGTGCTTCTCTGTTGTCCCTTCTTCCATATATTTTGGTCTGCTTCTAGAAATGAAGGGAATCTCTTGGGATCCTCCAGGTCCCAACTTGACGTCGCTTGTTCTTGTTTCTTAAAGCCTCTACTCTTTCTCCTGATGGAGTAATGGTTGTGCGTTCTCAATCTTTTGCAAGTGATACGCGGTTCCAGAATGCTTCTGCATGCTGCTCATCTGTCACTTCTTCCGATTTGCAAGTTCATGTTCAAAAGGGAGTGATTTCTTGCGCAGACGAGGTTAATTAAGGCTTCATGTGGTTCAACCTCTACCTGTTAATTGGGATGTATAAAATAATTCAAATGAATTATCAATGTTAGTGTCTGTTTGCAAGAATGAACAAATGAAAAAAATAGTTCACAAATTCGGGATAAGAATTTTGTATGTATACTTCATACTTCAAAGTATATAATTACAACTACAACATAACATCCACGAAATCAAAAGAATACTTGAAGTAATTTGCTTGAAAATTTGATAGTTCCTACAACCAAGTCTGTTTGGCCATTTCAGATCAGTTTAAGCGGAGACTTTGAACCATTCATAGGGATTGAGATACGAAGGGAATCAGCATAATTTGTGCAATTACAATTATTAATTAGTCAGTTAAAAGGTTTTTGGTCATTTCTCTGAGTTCTCTAACTGTGTTTTCCTTCCAAAACTAAGTTTATTTGCAAAGAATCAATAGAGTTGTGATACAACGTTTTCCAATGAGATTTTTTTGCAGAAGATAAGACTGATCTTACTGGCACTCCTTTGCGGGGGCGACCTAATTGGTACTCCTGATCAAGAGTGACATTAATTAAGAACGGTGTCATACTCCTGATCAAGAGTGACATTAATCGAGAACAGCTCCCCTCCATCTCCTTATTTTATAGCAGTTGGCTCCTACCAAGTACCAACTCGCTCTTTGTTTTATAGCCTCGGAACCAATATTCTGCGAGGATCCTAGGCACATGGTTCACTCACACAGACCTTTGTGGCCATTCTCTTGTACCTTGGTCGAACTAGTTACTCTTGGACCAAGTGAACCTTTCCTGCTTCCAAGAGAGGATTGAGCAAGGTATACCCCTACTGCAGTTATTAATGGACTGAGATAGCAAAGTTACAATTGACTACTGTCAGTTCCAATGTTATTCCTTGCATCAATAGAGTACCACAATTGTTTCAATTTTCTATTGTTGGTGGTTTTATGTATTATGCTATCCAACAAGGGACTTTAAATAATCATTGAAGGACATACTATGAACATTATATCGAATACAATTGTTAAGTTGCCCTCCATATCGAGTGTTTATACGTTGTTTACTCGAGAATTTGTTAGTTCATAATAGCTTTCCGCTATGTTACATTCCCATCTTCCATGTGCGGAGCGGGGTCTTTGTTAACATACTTTCATTCCCATTGCACAAGGGACTGCATCTAGGAAAAAATTACCATAAATATTCCCGCGCTCGTAGACACACATATATACAAAGTACAATAGAAAAATGGGTTACACAAATTGTGCCTATACATTCAGTGATGTAAATTAGAAAATAGAATAATACTGATAAGACATCATGATATTTTCTGATTGTGGAAAGAATTCAGCCTCTTTCTTGAATCTAATGGACTTTCTTGCCAACTGTGTAAAAACTTCAGATCAATTGATTAACAAACATAAAAAGAAGTTTGTTCTGTCGACCTAAAAAGGCTCCATGAGTAGTACAAAGATCATAGCTGCTAATGTGACTTGATTGGTGCCAAAATCTCATCCTATAACGTACTTGCGAAGTACCGCCATTCCTTTTCGCTTGTAATAGTGTGATACAAAAAAGTGAATAGACGCTTGCTAAACATAACTATGGGGGATGGCGGAAGATGGTTCTTGGATTTCACGGAAAACGGAAAAAGATTAAGGTAAAGCAAGTTGTACCTTAGAAATTGATTCCTTGGGAAATTAAAAAATCAAACCCCACTAAATATGAAAAATATGTGGAATCTGGATGCTTTCCCTTGTTAAAAAGAACCTGTTATGAAGAATTGTACTTAAGAGACTCAAACACGACATAATTTCTTCGTGGGTGCAAAAAGCTCATAAACATAAAGGATATGGGAGATGTAGGGCCTGCACTCCGAGAATTCCCTAACGAATAATTTATTTCCCTTACTATTAGTAACTTATATACAAAAAATTATATTTTTCCCTCCATCTAAACTTTTAATTTGGGACTGGGAGTATTAGCAAATGAAATTTGTTTATTAGAAAAAGAAATCATTTCTGAAAAATCCAAAGCACGCGTTTTGAAAAGCCTCCATGTAATATTCCAGGCACATCTCTAAGAATGTTAGCATAGCTTCGAAGTCCACTGCATATAAAAGTCGATTTCTTAATGTGCTTCCTAGTTCTACAAAAAAATCAACAATGATTTCAAGGATACTTCTGGTTTCTTGACCTTGCTCTAATCTATATTATAAAACACAATCTTTAACTAATTTTATTTTTTTTCAAAAAGTATAAGAATCTAATGGTTAAAAAATTCACATGTTACGGTGTGCAATAGTTATACAACATTGGATGAGTTTTATACAAACATGAAGAATGTCACATCAAAGTAGGACAGGCAATATTTGACACGACATGCTAACCCAACACGAACTCGACACGAATTTAGCGGGTTTGGGTCAAGCATAAACGGATTCGGGTCAATTTTGGGTTAGACACGCTTAACCCACAAATTAAACGGGTCGTATTTCGGGTTAACCCGCTAACTCGAAATTGACCCGCAATTAACGCAATTATTTTTTGCAACTATATATATATTTTTTATTTTGCTATTTTGCTTAGACAATTATATTCTTATTTTGAGTTTTGGTAGTAGATGATAGTTATTATGTTTTTGATGATAGATAAACTACTAGATTTTTATGTTTTTGCTTGGGTGATGGAATGCTATCTATGTTAACTCTAGATTATTATTATCATATTATTTTAAATATTAAATTTTGGTATTGAGTTATACTTATTATTACTTATTAAAATTTTAAAACTATTATAAGACAAGTAAAATTGTTTTCACATGAGACTTAATTGTCATTTTAATCTTAATGGGTTAATCATGTTGTATCAAGTTGCATGTTTAATACGACTGTGAGAATCCGCGCTCTAGACTCCCGGCTCTCATGGCGGCGATTTCTCCGGTTTTCTAGTTTTAAATTTTAAAAAACGGTTCGTTTTATTATAGAGAAAAAGGTGACGGTTTGCAAATGAATTAGAGTTGCCGGTTTGTTTACTAAACAAACAAAATTCTGTGTAAAAGAGGAATATTTATAGATTAAACGACCTCTTAAACACAATTAATGCGAAACCAGTTGATTCAAAGAGTTCGGGGATTAAGTTACGAATCGGGAAGGTGTTGGGCATCCCAATTTGCTCTTTCGGTATCTAAGTAGGATATGCGTGAAATTATAATCGAACATTTGCATGTTTATTGATGTTATTGCGTATCGGTCCATAGTTTTAGGAAAAACGGGATTTTGTGGTGGGGATGAAAACTATGTGCTTCTTATTTTACCTTTCGATTTTAGAAATCAATGTGTGTATGATTTGAAAAATGATTTTGATAATGATATATAGTAAAACAAGTGTTTTTGGAAAAATTTAAGGCTTTTTGGAAGCTAATTTAATGTGGAATCTAATATCCAACAATCCTTGAGATTCTTTCGTCAATAGTATACCACAGTTTAATAATTTAAACTGGCATTGACGAATCTAGTACTCTCATATTGAATATTTACGTAAGCACTGTGATTTATAGATTAAATCGGATACAAATGTGTATTAATTTTTCCGTAAATCGAGATTGATAAAACCTAGATTTTATGACATTAACTGATAAAAATATGTTTAAAAATAGTTTACAGGTCGTTATACGCCTTCGGTTTTGAAAACTAGTTTTAAATGTAAAATCTGGACTGATTTTGAGATAAACAACAATTTTTACATGCAATTGATCAATTATAACTGATAAAATAAAGACAAATAAAAAAATTAAAGCCGAATTAAAATAAAAAAAATACCTAAGAGCCTCAAAAATAGTAGAATAGCATTTTATAGCACTATTCCCGAAATCCCAGAACTGACTGATGCCTCAAATGGGGTCAGTGTAGGTGTATTTCTAGCTGTAGAATAATTAATGGATTGGGCTAGAAGTGCGTGTCCACAAACAAGGGGCTTGTCTGTGGACGTCCGTAGACATGGGACGTGTCCACGGACAAGCCCCTGATTTACATATGTGAAGGTTTCACAATTTTGGCCAAATTAGATATCGGATTAATCTTATTTTTTAACATGTTATTACCCATGATAATACCTGCATACTGTCCACATTTTAGAATTTTTGGACATTGGGAAGGCCTCCGTTTGATTTTCCAAGCCAAATTTTCGGTTTTTCCAATTCCTGAATATCCAAGCCTAGGATCAAGCTGATTTTTTAATATGTTATTCCCAGTAACATTTCTTAACTCTCCACAAAATTTCATGATTTTTGAAGGTAGAGAAGTACCAAAACAAGAAAAAAACAAAAAATTAACTCGGAGGGGCGTGTCCGCGGACAAGCCCTTAATTTACACGTGCAATGATTTTTTCGTAAATCCAGCAAAAATAAACATCAAATTATTATGATTATTTAACATGTTGTTACCCATGCTAAGACCTGCCTACTATCCAAATTTCAGAATTTTTGGACATCGGGAAGGCCTCCGTTTGATTTTCCAAGCTGAATTCCCGGTTTTTCCAATTCCCGAATATTCGATCGTTAGATCGAGCTTATTTTTTAATATGTTATTCCCAGTAATATTTCCTAACTCTCCACAATATTTCATCATTTTTGAAGGTCGAAAAGTACCAAAACAAGAAAAAACGAAAAATCAGCTATGAGGTGTTTGTCCGCGAACAAGGGGCGTGTCCGCAGACAAGCCCCTGATTTACACGTGCAATGATTTTTTCACAATTTCGGCTAAAATAAACATCGGATTAATATAATTTTTTAACATGTTGTTCCCCCTTATATACCCTGTCTACTGACCAAATTTGAGTTCATTTGGACTTCGGGAAGGTCATATTTCGATTACCTGAAGTAAACTCTCGATTTTCTAAATTTGCAGAGATCCAGCTGTTGGATTGAGCTAATTTTTGAGTATTTTTCTCATTGTGGCAACGTCTAATAACCCTTCAAAGTTTGAGGATGATCAGAAATGATTAACTCTCCTTTCACAAGTTTTCAGGAGTTTTGACAGTTTTCGGTTCTGGTGGCTTCCGGTAATTCTCGTAACTTCTCATCCGGGTGTCCTTTTGGCTTTCTTCTTTGACCTGTATCACATATATATTGTATGTATGCATCTAGGAATGCTTTTGCATGCACGTGTGCTCATTTTCTTAGAGTTCGAGATTCTTGCAGGGGTCGCAAAATGAGGTGTTCACAACGACCTATTTATTAAGCAGGTTAATTGGGTCGTGTCGTTTAATCTGTAAAATAAACAGATCGTGTTCGAGTTAATTACATGATTAATTAAATGGGTCATGTTCGGGTTGATACAAATACTATAATACTTGTGTGTTGACACAACCCGAACACGATACATGAACACGAATTTCCAGCCCTACATCAAAGCTAAAACACTCACACCAATAATATACACAATAAATTTTTACACACCAATACTTTTGTCTACATTAAAAATGAAATAAATTAAATAAAATTATCAAAATTTAATATTTAAAATCTACAAATTAAGATAAATTAAACAAGATCCATCATGACTATAAATTATCTAAAAAAAATCAAGAAAAAATATTGACTAACATTTAGGGACGTACTTTATGTATTCGTATATTATTGGTCTTCTCAGTTTTTTGTTTTTATGAATGTTTGCCATACATTTGTCCAGTTTTTGGATTATTTTTAAATCACACTGACAAATGTGGTTAGATTATTTTTCATATCTAGCTTTGAGTTTAATTTGTTAAAATATCATACTAGCAGATGTGGTTGGATTATTTCCAATCCCATATACTTTTAGTTTATCCAGCATGAATATATACTGATCTTGCTTTTCGGTTGTTCAAAACATTGGACTAGACAATGGGCTTAAAATAGACTCATTAATGTTTGTCGATTTAGATTCATCAAATGTTGTGTGTTTTTTTTCTTATCCTATTATCATATCTTATCATATCATAGAAAGATATACCTATTCTACCCCCTCACGTGTCTTATTTTTTTCTAAAAAATAATGCTTTTCACCATGTTCGGTCTCCACCAACCACGACTAAAGGACCATTGTTGAACTACCTTGGGAGCTCCAACTACCTTTAACAAAAAAGGACTTGTGTCTACAATCAATGGGGATGGGTAATTGTCCCTTTAATTATGAATATTTGATATTTAATGTTAAATTTGACTTTACAATATTAAAATGTATATATTTAATGGGTGTTTAAAATTTCCGTTGCAGTAGCATTGGAAGCATCTTTCTCATTTCTTTCAGCAGCCAACAATTTCTGAGCCCCCTGTTGAAAGAAATATAAGAGTGTTAGAGTATGAAGTTGGAAGAAGCTGAGTAAAAAAAAATGAGATGAAAAGTTCAACATTTACCACTACAAGAGCATGGAAAACTTCATATGAATATTGGATACTGTTGGTCGAAAAATAACCCCAGAGGGAGGTAAATATGGTTTTAAAAACTTAATGCGGAATTAAAATTTTTTTAAAATATTTAAGTAAGGCAACTTAGCTAAGCAACAATATCAAGGAAATAATCAATTTCAAGTAATCAATCCCAAGATAAGCAAATAAGTAATCTCAAAATACGAGTAATAATATAGCAATAAAAAGAGAGCTTGAGTTAGAGAGATTGAACCAATTTGAAGCTCAAAACTTTTTGTCTTCACTATTCAATCTTCTTCGGGTGAAGATCAAACCTCAATATAAATGTTGTTATGCACGCAACACTCACAATGTAGTTATACACACTACACTTCTCACAAGATATGCTTTCTTGCTCTATAAAGAGACAAACTCTCTTCTAAAATGAAGAATGAATTGTTTGTGGTGATACACGCCAATACAATAACTCTAAAGTGTATTTGAAGATTACAAATGAAGCTCACACTAGAGTTATCAAGATTGATCAAAAATATATAACTCAAAAAATGAAAGATTGATCAAAATGTATTCTTGAATCTTTGTATATTTGAATATATGAATAATAGAGTATTAGAATAATTCAAGGTATGTTAAAACATGTCTAAGACATCATATATATAGCTGAAAAAAATCATATGGCCGTTAGGGATGATTAAGAAAGGTTTTTGGTCAAAGTTATACATTTTCAAACTTTCCAACAGTTAGTTTTGACAAAAAAATCAAATTTGTTTTGATAATTTATCCCAATTAGACCGTTGGATAATGCTCAAATTTTAGTCAAAAGTGCCAAGAGATGTTGTCTAACTACTGTAAAAATTTCAAAATGATCAGTGTTCAGGAAGGCCTCTATCTTACCGTTAGATCAAAACTGGACAAAAATTGAGCGAATTTTAAATGTAAAATAAATATATTTTTGCAATTTAACAATTTAGTTCCAAATAAAATTATAATGATTTTTGAACC
Source organism: Lonicera japonica (assembly GCA_021464415.1). Lineage (NCBI taxonomy): Eukaryota > Viridiplantae > Streptophyta > Magnoliopsida > Dipsacales > Caprifoliaceae > Lonicera > Lonicera japonica. Next base: position 13,714,441 of record CM038468.1, on the reverse strand, counting down.
TCAAAGATATGTTTTTAAGATACCTATTTTTATTAGAACTTAAAATATGATCATTTAAAATTAATATGAATTTATTTTGAAACTCGGTCTTTGTAAAATAATATTTTTCAAATAAATTCAATTTCAAGCTTGTTTGAATCAATCTTTAAAATATGCATGAATACATTTGAGCTATAAGGATTTAATCAATAAAGTAACTTTACATAAATCTTAAGCACTCACTCAATTACTGAATTAACGAGTCTTCGAATGCTTTAATTTGTTTCTTCGGATTGATCTTCATCTGAAACTTTTCATATAGTCTTTTGATCTTTTGTACTTCATGATTTGCATTGAGAGATTTGATCTTCCTTGTCTTCTCCAATGATCGAATAGTGAAAAGATTGATCCTTATCATGTTTTTTTTTTTTTTTTGAATTTTTCAAGTAAATGAACTGTATACTTTTATATCAAGAAACATGTTAAATTACACATAACTAATTTATTGTTATTATCAAAATAAGATTAAGACCTGAGGTCAACAATCTCCTCCTTTTTTATGATGACAATAAATTGATGTGTGTTTACAATAACAAGCATAAATAGCATATAAACGTAAATAAATAATATGCTCTCCCTCAATTTATGCAAAGATGATAATTAAAAAATATTACAAATATTTGAGATAGTTTTAAAACCAAAACTAATATATATATATATATATATATTATAAATAAACCTTTCAAAAGTGTGAATGTGGAAAAGCATTTAAAATCTTACCATAACACCAACACCATACACACATTTTATCCCCCTATGGCAACATCAAAAAGGGATATAGGCCATGCAAAGGCGGTGGATTCTAGATACACGCAGGGGGCGCTGTATATTTTGACTTTTTTTTCTTAAAAAAGACAGCTTTCCAGTTTTGAGAAATATATATATATATATATTTAATTAAACTAGATGTCACAAGCTCTAGTCATACCAAATTCACGACGGATAGTACAAAAAGGATCGTTCGGTAGTGGTTTAGTGAAAATATCCACAAATTGCGATTCGGTGCTAACGAATTCAATATCAACATCACCTTTTTGCACATGATCACGAATAAAATGATATCTTATCTCATTGTGCTTAGTACGTGAATGTTGTATGGGGTTCTTAGTCAAGCTAATAGCACTTATGTTATCACATTTAATAGGAATGTGGCTAAGACTAATTGCAAAGTCTTCTAGTTGTTGTTTAATATATAAAGTTTGTGGACAACAACTTCCAGCCGCCACGTATTCAGCTTCGGCCGTTGAAAGGGCCACCGAATTTTATTTCTTACTTGACCAAGATACTAGTGCGTGTTCTAGAAAATGACATGTGCCACTAGTACTTTTCTTATCGATTTTGCAACCCGCAAAATCCGCATCGGAATAACTTATTAGGTCAAATATGTTCTCTCTTGGATACCACAAACCCAAAGAACTAGTGCCGGAAAGATAACGAAATATACGTTTTACGGCGTGTAAGTGAGTTTCTTTTGGATTCGCTTGGAATCGTGTGCATAAACAAATACTAAACATAATGTCCGGCCGAAAAGCTGTCAAATAAAGCAAGCTACCGATCATACCTCGATACTTATTTATGTCGACACTTTTACCACTTTCGTCTTTATCAAGTTTCAACGTTGAACTCATAGGCGTACTCATTGATTTAGCTCCTTCCATGTCGAACTTTTTTAAGAGTTCCTTCACATATTTTTCTTGATTGACAAAGATTCCATCTTTGTATTGCTTTACTTGCAATCCGAGAAAATAATTCATCTCTCCCATCATGCTCATTTCAAATTCCTTTTACATACAAGTAGAAAATTATTTGCAAAGATTGTCGTTAGTAGAACCAAAAATAATATCATCAACATAAATTTGCACAAGTAGCATATCATTGGCATGATTCTTAATGAATAAGGTAGTGTCTACTTTGCCTCTAACAAATCCATTATTAAGCAAAAATGAACTTAATCTATCATACCATGCTCTAGGTGCTTGTTTCAAGCCATATAATGCTTTAGACAATTTAAATACGTAATCCGGATGCGTATAATTTTCAAATCCGGGAGGTTGTTTCATATAACTTCCTCTTCAATAAATCCATTCAAGAAAGCACTTTTAATATCCATTTAATATAGTTTGAAATTTTTAAAGTAAGAGTAAGCAAGTAACATGCGAATAGCTTCTAAACATGCAACGGGTGCATACATTTCTTCATAATCAATGCCCTTCTCTTGATTGTATCCTTGGGCAACGAGTCTAGCTTTATTTCTAACAATAACACCATTTTCATCCTTTTTATTCCGAAATACCCATTTAATGCCTATAATAGTATGATCATTTGGTTTAGGAGCAAGTGTCTACACTTTATTTCTGTCAAATTTATTAAGCTCTTCTTGCATAGCCATCATCCAAGATTCATCTTATTCGGCTTCATTTATGTTTTTAGGCTCATATTGAGAAACAAATGCCACATTATTACAAACATTTCTTAAAGATGATCTAGTCATGACCTTGCTAGATGGTTCTCCAATAATTTGATCAATAGGATTGGACACAAATTTTCAACTCTTAGGTAAATCATTCGAGTTTTGTTCGCCCTTACTTTCTATCTCCTTAGAAGAAGTTTAAGCACTCGATAGTTCTTCCTTAATGTATCATTAATTTGAATATCCGAAACTTTTTGGATAATTTCAACATTATTATTGGAATGCACTATAGGTGCAAAAGGATTAGATTCATCAAAAATAACATGCATAGATTCTTGAACAACTAAACTTTTCTTATTATAAACACGATAAGCTTTACTATTAGTAGCATATCCAAGAAATATTCATTCGTTAAATTTAGCATCAAATTTTTTTAAATGATCATGATTATTTAAAATGAAACATCTACAGCCAAAAACCTTAAAATATGCAATATTAGGTTTCTTATCATTCCATAATTTGTAAGGTGTCTTATTTAACTTTTTACGAATAATAACAAGATTAGTTACATAGCATGAGGTATTAACGGCTTCCGCCCAGAAATATTCCAGTAAAGAATGTTCATATAACATAGTTCTAGACATCTCTTGAAGAGATCTATTTTTCCTTTCAACCACACCATTTTGATGACGAGTTCTAGGTGCCGAAAAGTTATGATTAATACCATGCTGATCACAAAAATTCTCAATATCAATATTATCAAATTCTCTACATCTATCACTTTTAACATGTACAATAGAAGTACCCTTTTCATTTTGAACTTTTCTACAGAATTTAGCAAATACATGAGGTGTTTCACTTTTATGAATAAGAAAGAATACCCAAGTAAATATAGAAAAATCATCAACAATCACAAAGGCATACAATTTATCACCTAAACTAGCAACCGAATTAGGTCCAAATAAATCTAAATGTAACATATCACGTGGTCTAGTAGTAGTAATATCTTTCTTAGATTTAAAGGAAGACTTGTGTTGTTTACCAAGTTGACATGCATAACAAATTCTATCTTTAGCAAATTTAGTTTTAGGCAATCCTTTAACTAATTCCTTTTTAGATAATTTATTAATTAAATCCATATTTGCATGACCTTATCTTCTATGCATAACCAAGAAGTATCATTTAACACAGATAAACATTTAACATCTTGTTGAGACAAATCATCAAGTTCAAGAGTATATACGTTATTAGATCTATAAGTAACAAACAAGATAGAATTATCACTAATATTTTTAACAATGCAACATTTGGATTTAAAAATAACTTTATAACATTTATCACACAATTGACTAATACTAAGCAAGTTATGTTTTAAACCGTCAACAAGTAAAATATTATCAATATAAGAAGATTTATTACTAACTTTACCTATACCAATGATTTTACCTTTGGCGTTGTCTCCAAATGTAACGTTGCCTCCTTGTTTAGGAGTGGGACTCAAGAAATTTCTCTTTCCTCCAGTCATGTGTTTCGAGCATCCACTATCCAAGAACCATTTTGTTTTGCTAGTTTTTGCTCTTATGCAAACCTACACCAAAATCTTAAGTAACTTCTCTTTTGGTACCCAAAATAAGTTGGTCCTTTGGAGTTAGTGTACATAGTGGTTCCTTTAGTAACCAAGCAAGTTTGTTTTTAACAAAATTCTTTTATTTGTAATAACAAGAATGTGCACTATGAGTATTTCTTCCACAAAATGAACAAAGATTAATGGGATTACGCGGTGTGTATGTTTTGAAGAAATTTTTGTAATCCTTTTGGTTATGGATTTGATTGTAACCCAAACCAGCTTTATCAAAGACACACCTTTGTACTCCCAATAGTTTATCAAAGTTATCTTTTTTATTTGTGAACTTGGTTATATTATTGGTTAAATTCTTTACTTTTTCTTTCAAATCCTCATTTTCTAGTGCAAGTAAGTTTGAAGTCTCCTTTTCTTTTCCCCTTTTCAAATAATTGATTTCCTTTTTAAAATCAATGTTTTCCTTTTCTAAAGTTTCATATTTGGTAGAAGTAATGAAATTTTCTTTCTTGAGACTTGCATATCTTTTTGACAGAATTTCAAATTTAATATGTAATTCTTCAAACATGGTATATAGTTCATCATATTCATTATGCACACTTTCATTATCATCAAAATTATCACTAAATGAGCTATAGTTAGAGTTTACCTCATCTTCATTTGCCATAAGACAACGGTTAGCCTTTTATTCATCACTAGAATTGACATTCGATTCTCCTTCTTTAGAATCGCTCCATGTTCCTTTTAGTGCACGCTTCACTTGTTTCAATACTTTATCTCGTTTATCTCTTTTCTCCTTCTTTCTAACTGGACAGTTTGGCTTGATATGACCGGGTTCATGGCAATAATAGCACTTTTTGATTTCTTCATTTTCTCCTCTTTGTTGATTTGATCGATCGTTGTTTCTTCTAGAGGATGATGGATATTTGTTATCCTTTTTTTGAGAAAATTTTATAATTTTTTTAGATAGAAGCGCCATGTCTTCATCACCATCTATTAATACATCATTATCTTCATGTTGGATAGTTTTGAGAGCTAAAGTTTTCTTTGATTTTGTATCATCTTCTTCTTTTCTTTGAAGTTCCTTCTCATGAGTTTTTAGAAATCTCAAAAGCTCGTCCATGCTGAGTGTTTTGAGATTCTTTGTTTCTTGAATCGCCGTCACTTTTGGACGGCACTTCTTTGGAAGAATCCTAAAAAATTTTCTTATCTTATCTTCATTAGAATAAATTTTTCCAAGAAGATCTAAATCATTAGTAATAATAGAAAATCTACTATACATGGAAGCAAGAGATTAATTAGGCTCCATTTTAAATAATTCATAATCATGAACAAGCATATTTATGTTATCATCTTTAACTTGAGTGGTTCCTTCGTAGGTAATCTCAAGTTTATCCCAAATTTCTTTGGCCGTTTTGCAACTAGAAATTTTGTTATGTTCATCTATGCTTAATGCACAATTTAAAGCATTTAAGGCTTTAGCATTATATTGAATTTTCTTAATATCATTTTTATCATATTCGGACATTTTTTTAGGAACAATTTTTTAACTATCATCTCTTTTGGTGATTTCATAGGGTCCTTCAAGTACAACTCTCCATTGTTCAAAATTATTAGATTGTAAAAATATACGCATTCTACTTTTCCAATAGCTATAATTTTTACCATCAAATAGAGGTGGTCTATGGGTGGAGAGACCTTCGAAAAAACATGTTCCTTGATATATAGACATGATCGTAAACTCTAAGATTGTTAAATCAAAATAAGAGTACAACCTCTGATACTAATTGTTGGTCGAAAAATAACCCTAGAGAGGGGTGAATAGGGTTTTAAAAACTTAATGCGGAATTAAAATGTTTTTAACATATTTAAGTAAGGCAACTTAGCTAAGCAACAATATCAAGAAAATAATCAATTTCAAGTAATCAATCCCAAGATAAGCAAATAAGCAATCTCAAAATATGAGCAATAATATAGCAATAAAAAGAAAGCTTGAGTTAGAGAGATTGAACCAATTTGAAGCTCAAGACTTTTTATCCTCATGGTTCGGTTTCTTCAACCATACGTCCGCGCTCGGTTAATTCTACGAGAATTTTCACTATTCAATCTTCTTCGGGTGAAGATTAAACCTCAATACAAATGTTGTTATGCATGCAACACTCACAATGTAGTGATATACACTACACTTCTCACAAGATATGCTCTTTTGCTCTATAAAGAGACAAACTCTCTTCTAAAATGAAGAATGAATTGTTTGTGGTGATACACACCAATACAATAACTCTAAAGTGTATTTGAAGATTACAAATGAAGCTCACACTAGAGTTATCAAGATTGATCAAAAATATATAACTCAAGAGATGAAAGATTGATCAAAATGTATTCTTGAATCTTTGTATATTTGAATATATGAATAATAGAGTATTAAAATAATTCAAGGTATGTTAAAACATATCTAAGACATCATATATATAGCTGAAAAAAATCATATGGCCGTTGGGGATGATTAAGAAAGATTTTCGGTCAAAGTTATACATTTTCAAACTTTCCAACAGCTAGTTTTAACAAAAAATTCAATTTGTTTTGATAATTTATCCGAATTAGACCGTTGGATCATGCTCAAACTTTAGTCAAAAGTGTCTAGAGATGTTGTCTAACTACTGTAAAAATTTCAAAATGATCGGAGTTTGGAAAGGCCTCCATCTTACCTTTAGATCAAAACTGGGCAAAAATTGAGCAAATTTTAAATGTAAAATAAAAATATTTTTGCAATTTAACAATTTAGTTTCAAATAAAATTCTAATGATTTTTGAACATCAAAGATATGTTTCTAAGATACCTATTTTTATTAGAACTTAAAATACGATCATTTAAAATTAATATAAATTTATTTTGAAACTCGGTCTTTGTAAAATAATATTTTTCAAATAAATTCAATTTCAAGCTTATTTGAATCAATCTTTAAAATATGCATGAATACATTTGAGCTATAAGGATTTAATCAATAAAGTAACTTTACATAAATCTTAAACACTCACTCAATTACTAAATTAACGGGTCTTCGAATACTTTGATTTGTTTCTTCGGATTGATCTTCATTTGAAGCTTTTCATACAGTCTTTTGATCTTTTGTGCTTCATGATTTGCATTGAAAGATTTGATCTTCCTTGTCTTGTCCAATGATCGAATAGTGAAAGATTGATCCTTGTCGTGTTTTTTTTTTTTTTTGAATTTTTCAAGTAAATGAACTGTATACTTATATTAAGAAACATGTTAAATTACACATGACTAATTTATTGTTATTATCAAAATAAGATTAAGACCTTAGGTCAACAGATACAAATTTTTGAATCCTATTTAGTATCGGTAATTATCTTCAAGTCATTTAGGGCCCGTTTGGTTATCTTTTAAATTGCGAATTAGATAATTATCGTTGCCCGTTTTTAACAAGGCGATACATGTATAAGCTTTTCAAATTTCTTGATTACTGTAAATATCAGGGGGGTATAGACTTGAGGGGGAGTCTAATATATACACAACGTTACGTTATACTCTTTTCCTTAAACCAAGATTTATTTTTCCCACTGGGTTTTGTTACTTGGTTAGGTTTTTAACGAGATAACGATACGTGCAAACTCTATTGATTGAAGTAAAGATTAAATGGAAATATAGATTCAATGGAGGAAATCTAACAGGATTGTCATAATGTTGTACTCTTTTCCCTTCGATCAAGGTTATTTTTTCCCATAGGATTTTTGTTACTTGACAAGGTTTTAATGAGGCAACAAGACATGTACCATTCTATCTCCGACTTAGCACAAGGGGGAGTGTTTAAGGAAATTACACATAGTGTGCTATCGTCTAGATATAATATGTATTAGGGATTTTACTGTATAAATTGTGTATTATGGGCAATAATGGGCTTTCTTGTAAACCCTATTTACTATTGTATTTGTACCCTATTTAAATGGCTCATCTAATAAAGAATTGAGTGGAGTTGTTCCTACAACACAATTTAGTAATTTACAAAATTTTCATTTATTTGGTTGTGTAAATTGAACAATTATAAATATGATAATTCAAGTTGATTCACAAAAACTCAAATTAAGTCATTTCAAGTAAAACTTGAAATTGCCTAATTCTAGAATTGGATAATTCATTCTAACTCTATTTTTCGAGAAGATATAATTTCTACCTGTGATGTTGATGCATCTAGACAAAATTTTAAATAATGTAGAACAATAGATCACATGTTTTTATTCTAACAATCGGAATTTCTCGTTTAAGTTTTCCAAACACTACTTAAATTAGAATTGAATTAATCATAAATAAGCAAATTCATAATTCTTCAATCGAAAATTAATTAATTTTAAAATTAGGTAATTTACGCAATCAAACGGGCCCTTAAGGATTAGCCTTCCATGATTTCATAATTGTTGACCTAGTAGGTATTAATATTTACTTAATCATATTTTGATAATGACAAAAAGTTAATCGTGTGTATTTTACATGTATTGTAAATGTATTTTGACTAAATCGATTTAACAAGCTCCTTTGTTTTCCCGAAGTATCATGAGAACTAAAACCAAAGCTTTATCAAGTGTACTACCACTCCATGAGATTCTCTCCATCCACATATGAACTTAAGCAAGCATGTATCAAGATGAAAAAGCATCATGTATTCAAGAAAAGCTCATATTATTCCAATCAAGTTGAATTGAAGTTCAACTTTGTTATCATTTTACGTGAATGATTAGCTTTTATGTAAAGTTTCATTTTTTAATCACAAACTATGCACAAACATGATCATGAATCATCTATTGCATCATACACTTTTCAAACTTCATTGAAAAGCTTTTTTCTCATAAACCGGATTTCTTCTAAAAATCATAACTAATTCATTCGGTTGAATTAATGTTCAAAACCAACATGCTTAAAATAACCTCTAGAACACTCCCCAAGCTTTTAAGCGACTTGAGGTTTGAGTCGTTCAAGAATTCCAGAAGCATGTAGTCAACTACATGGTCAGTGGTGTAATCGACTACACCATGTAATCAACTACATGATGAATGGGGGAGTCGACTACATTTTGAAATCTATCCGTTGACAAGTTTGAAAATGTCTACTTTTGGCCCATAACTTATTATTATCACCTCCAACGGCCATATACTTTTGCAAGCAATATATATGAGGCCCTAGACATGTTTTTACATACTTTAATCATTCTACAAACTCATTTTTCATATACACAAAGTTATTCAAGTATTCAATTCATTGCATTGGTCATATTCTTCATTTTTTAGCTTATTTATTGATCAATCTTGATAACTCTAGTGTGAGCTTCATTTGTAATCCTTATTTACATTTGAGAGTTATTGCATCTTGGTTTGTATCACAAAAATGTTAGGAATATTTTTAGTTGGCTTTATTCTCTCGACAAAAACACATTTTGTTTTGTAAAATGTTCATGGTCACTCAATGAATAACTTAAAATCTTTAGAAGCCAACTCAAATCTTTGTAATTTTCACCTTGGAAAAATTGTCATACTTTTGTAAAAAATTATAATTTTTAAAAGAGTTAATTTGGTTGAAAATTGAACAAAATTTATTAACCAAATTATAGTATAAACGCTTTAAAAAATCAAACAGCAGCAGCCTTTTTTTTAACTGCGGACTGGTATGGCAATTTGTGAGAACGATCCACAAGTTCATTCATTAGCAGTTTTTAAATTGTCGACCGGTATAGGATTTTTTAAGACCGGTCCGCACATTATTTCCTCTACTCATTTTAAACTACAGACCGGTATGCAAAAATGCAAGACCGGTCCGCACACCAAAGACCTGCTGTGCTTTTATTTTTGTCAACAATGTCTATATCTCTTTTTAATAACTTTGAATACTTTTTCGGAAGGACATTAATTTCTCTGTTGACAACTTATTTTGCAGAAAAAATTTCAATCAAGTTGCATGGCCTTTTAGATGAAATCTTCTCTATTTAAAGCCATGTTACTTGTATTGATAAGCTTTTTAGGGAAAATAATTTCATAATTCTATATTATTTGAAAAGCAAATTATTTTACCACCTTGAAAAATTTTCATAATTCATGCCAAATTTGTGAAGTTCCTTTCAAAAAGAAACAAACAAATCCCAACCCTTGTTTTTAGAATTTGAAAGTTCAGAGAGAGTCCGAGATGCGTGAGGCGTTATATTCAAGATATTCGAATCAATATCACCTGATGTGGAGACGACAGCTCTTCTTGTGTGACTCAAGTTTGTAAGTCTGTATTTATGATTAAATTGTCTCTAAACTCTTGTGATTATTTAGTAATATACCTTTGAGGATTATTTCTACGTAAGAAGGGATACCTCATTAATTCTGGTGTTACTTGTTCTATTTGTTTCTTTGCATTCTAGATAAGAACAATGTGTTTTCCAGAATTAAAATTGATAGAAACCATATAGTTTATTATTATTTTCACTAAATCTTTTTAAAGAAACTTGTTTTTAATATTACTAAGTATTTTTACGTTCCGCTATATTTTTCAATTGGTATCAAAGGAATATCCCTTAATTTGCTAGGGAGATCCTAATCTAGTTTTCTGGTTACCATGGGTAAAGATGAGATGTCTTATCTCCTATGCTTAACGAGTCTAATTATCCCTATTGGAAAGCATGAATGCGTGTTTATCTCAAGTCTAAAGATGAACGTGTTTGGCTTGCTGTCCAAAATGGTTGGAAACCACCCACAATAACGTCTACTGTTGATAGTGTCACTAAGACTGCTATCATTCCAGCTGATCAGTGGTCAGCAACCGATCTAGAATTAGCTAAATGAAATTCTAAAGGCTCAAACTCCATCTAGAGTCATGTTACTGAGGATGAGTTTAAAAAGATAGCCACCTGTGAAACATCTAAAGAGCGTGGGAAATTTTAGAAGTTGTTTATGAGGGAGCCAATACTGTCAATAACTCTAAAATTCAACGTCTAACATCTGAATTTAAAATGATTAGGATGAAAGATAATGAGACTATCACATAATTTCATAGTAGGCTAAAAGACATAGTAAACTCCTTATACAATATTGATGAAATCATTCATGAGCATCGAGTTGTTAAGAAAATTCAAAGGTCTTTACCAGAACGATTTGTTCTTAAAATCATTGCCATATAAGAGAGTAAAGATCTAAATGCTCTAAAAGAAAATGAAATACTTGGATCACTTCAAACTTTTAAAGCAGATATTCTCTCTAAATCATCATCCCAAAAGGAGGACAATACCATTGCCTTCAAAGTTCAACAAACTCAAAAGTTAGAAACTGAGGATGATAATGATGACCAAGAACTCGATGATGATGAGATGGCCCTTATAACTCAAAATTTTGGAAAATTCCTTAGGTTGAATAGACAATTTAATAATTGTCAAAATAAACCTTATGTAAACAATAATAGGGGAGGACCATCTAATCAAAAATTTAATCAAGGATCAAGGCAGCACGGTGGGAGTTGTGGCGTTAAGAAAGAGTTTTACGAATGCCACAGGAAAGGTCACTATGCTTGGGAATGTTCTACCAAGCTCAACAAGCTTAGAGGCGAATCAAACCAATTAATCCATGAATGCTACTCTTAGCGACAATGAGAACGATTTCCAATCCTATGAAGAACAATAATTTACTGCTCTTGTTGCTAGTCTTGAGCAGCATTCAATGCTTTCAATTTTTAAAGAAGCATAACTTTCTGATTGTAGTTTGTCTAACGAATTTATTGATGATTCTGATGACGAAAATGAAGAAAAACTAGATCTTTGTACAGCCTATGAACACTTGTGCAATGAGATAGTTAAAACCAAGAAGAGTAACATCAAACTCGCCAAAAAACTTAAAACATTTGATGAAAAGATGGAACTCTTCAAAAAGTGCGAATCTTTGAACGATTCCCTGAAATCCGAGAAAGAAACATTTTTGGTCAAATTTTCCGAGGTTGAAATCTCAAGACAATCTTATTGACCAGGAAGGTCTTAATCTTATTTTGATAATGACAAAAATTTAATCATGTGTATTTTACATGTATTTTAAATGTATTTGGTTTAAACCAATTTAACATGCTGCATTGTTTTTTCCGAAATATCCTGAGAACTAAAACCGAAACCTTATCAAGTGTATCACTACTCCACGAGATTCTCTCTACTCTCACATGAACTCATGCAATTCATGAAGATCAAAGATCAAAGGAATAAATGAAAAGGTTTCAAGGCAAATGATGCAAGTGAAGATCATATTGAAGAAACAAATCAAAGGATTCGAAGAATCGTTAATTCGATAAATGAGTGACTGCTTAGGATTTATGTTAAGTTTTTTGATTGATCAATATCTATAGCTGAAACATATTCATGCATTTTTTTAAAGATTGTTTCAAACAAGCTTGAAATTGAATTTATTTGAAAAACATCATTTTACAAAGACCGAGTTTCAAAATAAATTTATATTAATTTTAAATGATCATATTTTAAGCTTTCATAAAAATAGGTATGTTATAAACATATCTTTGAGGTTCACAAATCATTAGAATTGTATTTGGAACTAAATTGTTAAATTGAAAAAAGGTTTTTATTTTACATTTAAAATTCACTCAATTTTTGCACAGTTTTGATCTAACGGTATGATGAAAGCCTTCCCAGACTCCGATCATTTTAAAAATTTTACAATAGTTAGACAACATCTATTATCACGTTTGACTAAAATTTAAGCATGATCCAACGGTCAAATTAGGAGAAATTATCAAAACAAATTTGAATTTTTTGTCAAAACTAGCTGTTGGAAAGTTTTAAAATGTATACTTTTGATCCAAAACCTTTCTTAATGATCCCCAACGGCTATATAGTTTTACAAGCTATATATATGAGGTCCTAGACATGTTTTAACATACTTAAATCATTATACAAACTCATTTTACATATATACAAAGTTATTCAAGTATTCAATTCATTTCATTGATCAATCTTGATAACTCTAGTATGAGCTTCATTTGTAATCTTCAAATACACTTGAGAGTTATTATTCATTGGTGTGAATCACCAAATTATCTTTATTCATCAATTGTGAGAGGTTTATCTCATAAGATAGCAAGAAGGCTAATTCTTGTGTTGAGTGTGGTGAGTAGATTCACACTTGTAGAGCGTTGTGAAAAGAACAACACTTGTTGAGTGTAGTAAGAAAGATTACACTTGTAAAGATTTAATTTTTACCCGAAAGAAAATCAATTTTAGTGAAATTTCTCGGGGCACTATCCGGGTGCAGACGTATGGTCTAAATAACCGAACCGCGAGAATAAAACATCATAGTCTCACTCGGTTCAATCTCTCTAACTCAAGCTCTTTATTTACTTGCATTTATATTTATTCCTTGTTCTTGAGATTGATTACTTTGCATATTTCATTGATATTCATTAAGTTAAAGTTTTATTCTTAAAACTTTTCTTGAAACTTTTTAATTCTGCATTAAGTTTCGAAAACTTTATTCACCCCTCCTCTAGAGTTATTTTCTGACCAAAAAATCTCTTCTTGAAGAGAATGAAAAACTGAAAGTCAATCTTGCTTCTCTTACCAAAAAAGAAGAATGCTTGAAGTCGAAAATTCTAAATCTTGAAAAAGAATTAGAAGTGGCAAAGTTTGTTAAGGTTGAACTTGGAAACAGGTCTGAAAAAACTTGATAAGATTCTTATGGGACCTATTCGTTTTTCTAACGATAAAATAAAACACAAACAAATTTGGGTACGAAAAGACTCACTTAAGTGTTATGTGGTTCATACTGCATTCAAAGTTCAAAATACATCTCAATGATATTTTGATAGTGGTTGTTCTAGACATATAATTGGAGATAGAGCATTATTTTATAGTTTGTCAGAATTTAAAAATGGTGCTGTTACTTTTGGTGATGGGAGCAAGTCAAACGTCCTTGGGAAAAGGAACCATTTCAATATATAGTTTCCTAACGTTAAATGATGCTCTTTTTGTGGAAGATTTAAAAGCTAATCTCATTAGCATAAGCCAGTTGTATGACAACGATTTTTATGTAAATTTTAGATGCAAGGAATGTGAAGTCCTTAACAAGGATAACAAGTGTATTTTACGTGGAGAAAGATCAGCAAACAATTGCTATTGCATTATTCCACAACGGAAAGTTGTCTGCAACACTGCTACACTCGACTCAGGTGAGTTGTGGCATCAATGTCTAGGCCACGTAAATAATAAAGATCTAGACAAATTGTCTAAGAAAAGCTTAGTACATGGCTTACCATTACTAGGAAAGTCTTCATCTGAAATATGTGGAACATGTCAAAAAAGAAAGCAAATTCATAATTCACATAAGAAAACTGGATTCCTTGCCACCTCTCGCATTTTAGAAATGTTATATATGGATCTCATCGGTCCGATTCGTACTGAGAGTTTTGGAGGCAAGAAGTATATCCTAGTTATGGTTGATGACTTTTCTAGATTTTTCATTATTCGATTCTTGCGCGAAAAGCCAGATGCTAGTGAATCCGTCATTAGTGCTATAAGATTGATTCAAAATCAGAAAAATCTCACCAATGTTCACATTCGAAGTGATAATGGTAGTGAATTCAAAAATTTTGAACTTGTTGAATTTTATGATCAATTTGGAGTAAAGAATGAATTTTCAGCACCTTATACTCCATAACAAAATGGCATTGTTGAAACAAAGAATATAACCATTCAAGAAATGGCTCGTTCTATGCTCCTTGGAAAGCAAGTTCCTCGAAGATTTTGGGCTGAAGCAATTAACACTGCCTCTCACACCATAAATCGCATTTATTTTCATCCTGGTACAAATCTAACTCCTTATGAGATTTGGATGGAAAGAAAACCCAATTTGGCCCATTTCTATGTTTTGGAAGTAAATGTTACATTCTAAAAGAACATAAAAAGCAGGTAAACTTCGATTCAAAAAGTGACTAAGGGATCTTTCTAGGATATTCTCCTATTAATCGGACTTATTATGCTTATGACTTGGCTACACATAAAGTCATTGAATCTATTAACATTGTTATAGATGATAAGGCTAAGTGTAACTTCAATGAGCCTCTCGAATAATGTTTTGCTCTATTTGAAGGTAGTAGTGGAAATGATATTGATGAAGAAAGTGAAAACCAACATGAGTCCATTGCTCATAATAACAATGAAGATGGTAATATTACCTTATCAAAAGTAGACACCACTTTAGCTACTCAATTGGAATCAAATCACTTAGAAGAATCCTTGATTCCTAAATATACTTCTCGGGTTCAACGACGTGTAGACCCTTGCAAGATCATAGGAAATGTGAACGCTGGGGTCAAGACACGTGCTCAAATCAGAAATGAAGTGAGTAATCACTGTTATATTTCTCAAATTGAACAAAAAATGTCAAAGAAGCTCTTCTTGATGAACATTAGATCATTGCTATGCAAGAAAAATTGCTTCAATATGAAAAGAACAAAGTGTGGGAGTTAGTACCTTGTCCAAAGGACATGAATGTAATTGGAACCAAATGGATTTTTAAAAATAAACTTTATGAACATGGTTTCATTGCTAGAAACAAGGCAAGGTTAGTAGCTCATGGATACACACAAGTTGAGGGTATTGATTTTGACGAAACCTTTGCTCCCGTTGCAAGGTTAGAATCCATTCAATTTCTATTAGCTATAGCTTGTCACCTCAAGTTGAAGCTATACCCAATAGACATCAAAAGTGCCTTCTTGAATGTATGTTTACAAAAGGAAGTATTCGTTGAGCAACCAAAAGGATTTGAAGATCCAAAATTCCTAAAACATGTTTACCACCTTTGTAACACTTTTTATGGTTTAAAACAAGCTCCTAGAGCTTAGTATGAATGATTGACATCCTATCTCTTAGAGAAAGGATTCACGAGAGGAAGTGTGGATAAGACTTTATTTGTCCATTATAAAAATCAAGGAATTTTAGTCGCTCAGATTTATGTGGATGACATTGTCTTTGGATCCACAATTGAAGAACATACTCGAGAATTTGCAAGTGTTATGACTCATGAATTCGAAATGAGTATGGTTAGTGAATTAAATTTCTTCCTTGGTCTCCAAGTAAATTAATGTGATGATGGGATATTTATATATTAATCAAAATATGATAGAGAACTTGTGAAGAAGGTTACTTTAGAAAGCGCAAAACATGCAACTACTCTCATGAGTGTTAACACCAAACTATGCAAAGATACTAATGGCAAAGACGTATAACAAACTTTGTATCGTAGCATGATAGGGTAGTCTTCTCTATCAACTGCTAGTCCTCCCGATATAGCCTTTAGTATCGGAATTTGCGCTATGTCCAAAAGAGTCTCACCTTACCTCAATAAGACGTATTATCAAATATGTTTGTGGGATTTTAGACTATGGCATATGGTATTCTTTTGATACAAATGCCTATCTTTCTACCTTTTCTGATGTTGACTGGGCAGGAAATGTGGAAGATCAGAAAAGCACGTCTATTGGATGCTTTTTCATGAGGACATCTCTCGTTTCTTAGCATAGCAAGAAACAAAACTACATATCTTTGTCCACTGCTGAAGCTGAGTACGTTACGGCTAGAAATTGTTGCACGCAACTTCTTTGGATGAAGCAAATGTTGTGTGACTATTGGATTGATCAAGATACTATGGTTGTTTAATGTGACAATACAAGTACAATTCAAATTTCAGAAAATCATGTTCAGTAATCAAAAACAAAACACATCGAAATTCAATATTATTTCATTCGCGAATTGGTAGAAGAAAAGTTGTGTCTTTGTCATATGTTTCCATCGAAAGTCAAGTTGCTGATATTCTTACAAAACCCTTAGATAGTGTCACATTTCTCAATCTTAAAAAGTCTTTGGGTATTTGCTGCATCGAATGATTCTAGCAAAAGTTCTATAACTCCTGTCGATTTTAGCTCCTTGCTTAGGTACCGTAAGTTGTAGAAAATTGTTGAATTTTTCTTTTTTTAAAAAAAATTCTTATTAAAATTGTATCAATTTTTTTTAACCATTTCCTGAATATCAATATCTATCATTTGATTCTATTATATATGTCTTTAAAAGTTCAAAAAGCCAATTGAATGTCCTTTTTAATCTCATAGGAATTTGATATATATCCCTTTCACAACACTGCACGATCTACATTTTTGCATTCAAACATTCATATGAGATAAGCCTCATGCTTCTTTTTGACTTCTCAAAAACTCCTATATACTAATTGATTAGAGAAAAAGAGTCTAAAATCGTTGTGTTGAATAAAAGGAGATGGTGCAAGGAATGATCAAAAGTATAAAAGTCAAATAAGTGAGATAAAAAATGTAGAGGGGATGGAAAAGGGCTACCATAGTGGAAGGAGAACCGTAGCTCCCAAAAAGGTGAATAGCTAGCCTCCACTATGTGGTGACAGCCTCCATAAAATATTTTAAAATTGTGTGTATTTGTCAATAATAATCATAATAAAAAATTGAAAATATGAGTGCTTTGCGAAGAAAAAGTTGAATATGGCTATGATTTAGAGGTTTCTCTAAGCTTTCATGTATATATGTTTTAGCGAGAATGTTCAAAACTCATATATTTACAATTGCATAAATGTTTGATACACATACTTGCACAAAGGGATATATGTCAGGACTATGTTTTGATTAATTTGAATGTTCAGCAAAGTTGTTGAACTATATTTGGGATGTATACAAAACCTCATGTTTAATCGACATTAAAGGGAAATATTTTGAATTTACTTTGATACAATGTCTTTATTTAAAAAAAAAAATGTTGTCGTAGACCGCTCTCTAATTTTCCCATACCGGTCCGCATGTCTAGGTCCTTAAGAGACATTTTCCGCGGACCGGTCTTCTTTTTATCAATACTGGTTCGCAGGTCCCATTTCCCAAATCAGCTTCAATACTGATCGGTCTCAATATTCTCCATACCGGTCCGCATACTGAAGTTAGGTTTTCACTTTCCACGCTGACCAGTCTCCTCTATCCTCATACCGGTCCGGTGTGTGTCGCGATACAAGGGATATTTTAAAACTAAAACCCTCAATTTTAAAACTCACTTCTAAACCCCCCTCTCTCATATCACTCGCCTCTACTAAACCAAGAACCATCATTCTTTTCTTTGTCTATTTCCTCTCTAAACCTATTTATCTTCCTCCCGTTCAATCATCTAATCTCCATTGAAGAAATTTATAAATCTTCAGGTCGTTTCACTTGACAGATTTTCTCATTCTCTCTCATCATCTCCAGGTAAACTCTTGAAGTCTTTCTATTGTACTCAAAGATCTTATCTTTTTACCCTCATCCAATTTCGTTACTTCTCTTTTCTTGGGTAGATTCAATATCCTTTTTTTCCTCATATTTTCATCTAATTAGGGCTTTGTTATTGAATTTCGTTCCCTGTGTGGTTGCTTGAATTAGGTATCTCTATTTGGTATTGTTTGTATTGGCTTATTATGGATATTGTAATTGTGGTAATTTCTTGCTTTGTTTTATTCCTTCTTTTGCCTCCTTTATGTTGGTTCATAACCAAAATAAAAAGGCCGCACACTTAACACAATCCCAAGGGATTGGGTTTGCCACCAAACCCTCCCGTTACTCAGCCACCTATTAAACGCTCTTGTCGAGAGGAGGGTCCTTCCACTTAGACAAAATCTAAAGCGAAAGGCAAGGGGAAAGCAACTGACATTCCCCATATGCCTCATTCTAACCCCTTCCAAGTTGTTTACCAAACTCAGTTTGAACATCATGACCTTCCAAGATGCTTTTTTCCCCAGTTTCAATCACATAATGATGTTCGAGATTATGGGCCTCGTTTTGCTAGCTTAAAGGTTATCTGTGAGCAGGAATTCAAATTGGATGACTTTTGTCCAAATCCCAAACATCCACAAACCCCCCTCAATGTTCGCAATTAGATTAAATCACGGGGTTGGGCCCCAATTTTGATAAATCATATGTGCAATCCTCATATTTTGAGGGAATTCTACTTCTGTGGTTTAGTCCAACAAATCTCAAACTCTAACAATCATTTAATTGTTAATTGGGTTCGGGGATAAGAGGTTTCTATTTCTACTTACACTATCCGAGAATACTACTCCCTTCCACATGTTGATCAACTTCAATTTCCATTTCACCCATCGACTAAGATCAATACTGATAATGTATTGTCAATCTTAATGGGTGCTAAAAAAAATGTGACAACCATCCCAAAATCAACACTGGCTTCCTCCTTCCTGATTATCATGTACTTTACTATATATATCATCATTGCATATGTCAGGACACTCATCACTCTGAATTTAACGTCTTTGATTCCCTTCGATTGTACGCCATTGGTACTGGTCTCTATATAAATATAGGAGATCTTATTTTTTAGGGTATTGTCTCTTGTTTGGCTTCAAATCATGACAGGTCCAGTTCTTATAATGCATTGGTTACGGGGTCCTTGATTACATGCATTCTTGTCCACTTATACAAACTCTTGCGGTATAAAAAAGAAGTTTTCGTTAAACCCTCAAAGGGAACATATAATTTGGGTAGTTGGCATTGCTCCCTTTCGCAAGCTCCAATTTATGTTCGAGTGGCAAATGATATCGATGCCCCGTTTCTCCAAATGAAGGCAATAGAACAAACCGGCAGCAAAGGCCAGATTGTCCAAGGATCATCTCATCGCAAAGCTCCACCACCACCAGCTTCTTCATCGGACATTCATGGGCTCTTCGCATTCATGAAGAAGATCATGAAGAAGGTGGACCAGATAAGACAACATTTTCAAATTTTGCATTTCGATAGTGACGATGATGTTGAGGCCCCTACTTAACCATCCCACACCCAAGCTGCACATGATGATGAGGATGACGACAACGAGGTCGAGGACAATAAAGAAGAAGTAGAAGAAGCAGATGGCTCCTCAAGCAGTAGCAAGCAATTTTAGTTTATTGACTTTTGGATAGTGTTTGATTAAGGATGATAAACATTTTTTTTTGTTATTTAGGTTATGTTGGTGAACTATTTATTTTTTATTGTGTGAGGATTGTTTTGCATATATATCTTTCCTCACCTTGTTTGTGTTTTTATTGATGATTTTGGACTTGGTGAGTTGGTGACTTCAAATGAACATCTGATTTTTTTTGTTTTGCCTTTTTTGTTTTGGCCATTCCTCACAAAAATAGGGGGAGTATTATCAAGAAATTATATATTTGATATGAGTTGTGTGAGAACTTTTTTAACCCTGTTGCTTTTGAATTGATTAAGGGGGAGAAATGTTACATATGTTAGTCGTGATTGTGTCAAAGTTTTTCAAGCTTAACATTGAGGAGAAATACTCTGTTTGTAACCCTCACAAAATTGAGTTGTTGGCATGTCTCAAAAATTTTTAGATTATAGTAAGCTTAATTGTCTTCTGTAATTGTAATTACGTTCGGGATTGCGTCTTTATAGTTATTGAGTCGTCGAGTCTGTTTATGTTGTAGTGTTTTTGTCTCGGAGTAGCCAAAGGGGGATATTATTAGGAATATTTTTAGTTAGTTCTATTCTCTCGACAAAAAACACATTTTATTTTGTAAAATGTTCATGGTCACTCAATGAAGAACTTAAAATCTCTAGAAGCCGTAAACTATTTATGTAGTTCACATTGAGTTGGTAAGGTTAGAATTATTTAATCTTAGGTAGTTAAATTTGTCAACTTACAAATCTTTTTTTTCAAACCAAATTTCAATTCAAATCTTTGTAATTTTCACCTTGGAAAAATTGTCAAACTTTTGTTAAAAATTATAATTTTTAAAAAAGTTAATTTGGTTGAAAATCGATCAAAATTTATTAACCAAATATAGTACAAAAGCTTTAAAAAATCAAACAACAGTAGCCTTTTTTTTAACCGCGGACCGGTATGGCAATTTGTGAAACCGATCCGCAAGTTCATTCATCAGTAGTTTTTAAACTGCAGACCGGTATAGGATTTCCTAAGACTAGTCCACACACCATTCCTCTGCTCATTTTAAACTGCGGACCGGTATAAAAAAATGCAAGACCGGTCTGCACACCAAAGACCTGCTGTGCTTTTATTTTTGTTAACAATGTCCATCTCTCTTTTTAACAGCTTTGAATACTTTTTCAGAAAGACATTGATTTCTTTGTTAACAACTCATTTTGCAGAAAAAATTTCAATCAAGTTGCATGGCCTTTTGGATGAAATTTTCTTTATTTAAACCAAGCCATGTTACTTGTATTCATAAACTTTTTAGGAAAAATAATTTCATGATTCTATATTATTTGAAAAACAAATTATTCTATGACCTAGAATTTCATAATTCATGCCAAATTTGTGAAGTTCCTTTCAAAAAGAAACAAACAAATCCCAACCCTTGTTTTTAGAATTTGAAAGTTCGGAGAGAATCCGAGAGGCGTGAGGCGTTGTGTTCGAGAGATCCAAATCAATATCACCTGAGGTGGAGACGGCAACTCTTCTTGTGTGACTCAAGTTTGTAAGTCTGTATTTGTAATTAAATTGTCTGTAAACTCTTGTGATTATTTAGTGAAATACCCTTGAGGATTATTTCTACGTAAGTAGGGATACCTCGTTAATTCCGGTGTTACTTGTTCTATTTGTTTATTTGCATTCTAGACAAGAACAATGTGTTTTCCAGAATTAAAATTGATAGAAACCATATAGTTTATTATTATTTTCACTAGATCGTTTTAAAGATACTTGTTTTTAATATTACTAAGTATTTTTACATTCTACTATATTTTTCAAAAAATAAATCTTATTCTTCAAATTTTGAGAGGTTTCTCATAGTATAGCAATAGTGCTTCTTATATTGAGTGTTGTGAGAAGAACAACACTTGTTGAGTGTAGTGAGAAAGATTACAGTTGTAAATGTTTGATTTTCACTCGGAAGAAAATCGGTTTTAGTGGAATTTCTCAGGGGCACTACTCAGGCATGGATGTATGATCTAAACAATTAAACTACGTAAACAAAACATCATTGTCTCACTCGGTTCAATCTCTCTAAACTCAAGCTCTCTATTAATTCTTATTTATACTTGTTGATTGCTTGTGTGATTGTTTAATATACTTATTTCCTTGTTATATATTGTATTAAAGTTTTATTGTTTAAACTTTATTCGAAACTATTTTTAAAATTTTATTAAGTTTCAAAAACCCTATTTGCCCCCCCTCTCTTTTCTAGGATATTTTCTGACCTACAATAATCTTTTATGGTTAGTAAGGTGTTGACTTACCCCATAATAACCTTCATATCCTCAATTGCAGAATCGATTTTTCTACTCTGTGCTTTTCATTTAGGACATATGGCTGGGCAGTGTAAAATGGGGATTCATCCACAAATTTATCAATGCCAACAATAATAGCTAAAGATTTTCCAGTTTCAAATGGTAGCTGGTTCACTCTTCCTTGGTTGGCGCCAAGGACTTCTTCATTTCTCACCCCAATTGGCTCCACTGAAGTAATTGGGCATGGGGATGGAACAATGGGTGACTCAGTCCTTTCAGAGGAGTGTGGTGAAGATAGCCTCTACCTTTTGCTATGCTGTTTGTCAGAAGCGATGTGATTTTGGGAGTTTGATTATTGTCGCCATCCCCCTATCTAAGCCCCATCATTGACAATCTCACTATGTTTAGACTTAGGGGTGTTAAGGCCAATCCAAAAATTGACCGAATAGACAATTTCATAAAATCCCGAACTGAAAAAAATTAAAACCGAAATTGAATAATTTAGTTCAGGTTTGGGGCTAGCTAGTTCCAAAACCGAATCGAATTATGTATAAGAAAATGAAATATGTTAATATATATTCTAAAGTCATACATTAAGTATATTATGATAAAAAAATGTGAGACTTTTATAATAATATGTTCCTTATTAATTGCATATTGTGAATTACTTAAAAAAAAGTCATTAATCAGTACTTTTGTAATTGAATTAACTACGTGATGCAAATATTTTTTTTATCATATACATGATGGTAAGATAATTAATCATTATATTTAATGTGTTTGATTTTTGAAAATGTACAAATAAAATAATAACTTGGTTTATACATGTTTGCTCACTATTTCTAGAAAATTATTATGACTTTAATTTGAATATGAATCAATCTTATATTACTATTAGTAATCCATTATTATGTTGAATTCATTTAGAAAACAAATATAAGTCAAAACCGAATAAAACTGAATCGAAATTTTTGATTCGAGTTTGGGTTTAGAAAATTTAGAAACTGAACCGAACTGAAACCGAATTTTAATATTTGGTTTAAGTTTAGGGTACCTTAGTTTCTATCCTGACAGGAATCGAAAACACACCTAGGTGGACTTGGTGTGAGATTTAAATTCTAAGGAGGGGATGGAATTCTCCTTCTTCTGGCTGGAGACTTGCAGCATCTTTAAAAAGCTCTTCAGGCTCTTGATCAACAATTTGAGGCAATTCAATTTTTTTTTCTTTAAGTGTGAAAGCTGAATAGATTGGTTAATAGGTACACACCAGGAGCGTCGTCTTTCTTGGGAACAGGTTTATTATGTTAATCATGTTCCAGATTGCTAATTATAACATATCACTATACAACCCTTTGTGAAAAGAGGCCAATAATTCTATATAAGAAAAACTACTTTTAGTGATATTTAATTTTTGACATTTTTAAAAAATGTCGGTATATGGACTTTTTGCGAGTTACGTCGAGTACTATTTGACGAATAGAAAATAACATGTGTTGTTAATTAGCCACATTTATGGTAAAAATGTTGCAATTTAACAACACATGTATGTCGTTTATCTGAAATGTCAGGTATTATTTTCCTTTTCCTATGGGTGGTGATGTTGGCACCCCCACAATCACTTGTTAACACTCCCACTAAAAAAAAAGTTTCAATTGTTATTTCCACCCCACTTGTTTTAATTTAACTTAAAAATTAATTAACCCACTAATTATATAATTATCTTTATCTATCAAACAACAAATTTTGGTTGCACCAAAACAATAAATAACATCTATTAATGCAAAACTCTAAGTTTTAGAAGAATGGTATAAATAAAACCTCCATTGATGCAAAACTCAAAATTTGAGAATAATGGTATAAAAAAGAGAAACTTTGGAATAAAGAAAGGAAAAGAGGCAAAAAAAGAGTAATGAAAGAGAGACATACATGTTTTTATTTTGTTTCATTGTCTATATTATTTTCATAACACACACACATCAAATATATAAACAAAAACACAATTTTCTATTTGAAGCATGAAGATGGTTTATTCGGTTCTCTGTAACCGAGTTACATGCTTGTATACTCGGCTGCTCTTAACCGTGTATGAAATCTAATAAAATGTCAAATTAATATGCTCTCGGGACTTTCATTCGGTTCAAAGCAACCGAGTGTGATAAGTTTCACTTAGCTACTCACAGCCGACCATAATATAGTAACACTCGGCTGCTCTCAACCAAATGAAGGTCCTGAGAGTATATCAATTTGACATTTTATGGAATTTCATACTCGGTTGAGAGTAGCTGAGTATACAAGCCTGTAATTCGGTTACGAAGAATCGAGTAAACCTTCTTCGTACTTTAAATAAAAAATTGTGTTTTTTATTTATATATTTGGTGTGCATGTGATGAAAATATATAAATAATGAAACAAAATAGAAACATATATGTCTCCCTTTCATTAATTCATTCTTACTTGTTTTTGTTTCCTTATTCCAAAATTAAGTTATTAAGTAGTTTTGCTTATTTGAGAAGATGGTAGAGATGGTAGAGAAATTTTGGGGTCATTTGTTTTATGTTATTATATAATTAATTAATTAATGACGTTGTTAATTAATTAAGTAGTGGATTTATTTCCAAAAATAAGTGAGAGTCGTGAGAGTGTTAAGTATAATATAAGAGTGTTATTAAAATGAAAGTATAAAAGTTTGAGTATTAATAAAAATAAAAGTGTTAGCAAGAATTTTGCGGGTGCCAATATCATCGCACTTTTCCTATTCCTTTGGCGCTGAAACAAAAATATTGAGCGTTAGGTGGCTTTTAATAAAAAAACTAAAAACTAAAAACTGAAATCTGAAAACTGAAAACTGAAACTTAAAACTGAAAACTGAAAAAACTGTTTCTTTAGTTCTGACAATTATATCTGAAAAAATATTGTTTGTTTGAATATAACACATCTAAAAATTAAATTTTTTTATTTTGACAATTTTATCTTTATTATTTTATTTTGATTACATGATTCTAATAATAACCCATCTATAATATACCACTATCCATCTATTAATTAAGTGATAAAAATTAAGTATTTACTTAATGAACGACTTTGCCGACCACTTAAATGTAAAATTTTAAACTTTTTAAGTTTAAGTGCTAAATTAAGAGAGAAGTTAACAGCACACTAATTTCGCTCGCCACTTCAGACGGACAAAATACCTCGCACTAATCCCCTCGCTCTTCTACGCTGCTACGCTCCTCCCGTCGTTCATCTTCTACACCATTGCCAGTGCCCTAGACCCTCATCTCATTTATCTTTTACACCTTGCACTAACTCGATTTCCTCCTAGTTCCTCTTCTACACCCTCGATTTAGGGATTTCTTGGTTCTAGGGCTCAACGCACCCTCGATTTAGGGCTCGAATCTGGGTTCAAAATGTGTGCACGTCTTAGATATCCTATGGCTCGCGATTTAGGGATTGATTTTATTTTTGGGTGTATTCTTCAAATTGGGGATCGATTGCTTCGTTTTTGCTTATGGTAAGTTTTTCCTCTCTGTCCATTGCTCTAATTTCTTTCTCTAGCTTAAGAATTAAAAGTTAATTTCTGTTATAATACTATACATAAAAAACACTTTGCAGATTGTGATTTGTTGTATGAACTATATAAACAATGGATTATAAAACCTTGTTTATTATAATACCGTATAGCAATGTTTATTCTAATTTTTGTAGTTAAACCTCAATTTTGTAAAAATTAAACAGACCTGTGTAAATAGTTTGGAGTTAATAAGAAATTTTGGACAAATTTGATGAGCGGAATGTGTGTAAAGATTTGTTGAATTTTGTAGAAAAAAAATCAACTGTTCAAAGGTCATGTGTTCCCTTCCATAGATCATGTTTTTGGCATAAGTATTGATTTTTTCTTGCTACGGGTGTTTGACCTAAGTGTTTATAAAATATGTATGTTTTCAGTGGGGTGCTTAAATCTCTCCTGGAAGATGAATGAGTTTATTTGGAGCAGAAATTACACCATAATTTGTGCATTGGTATCTTTGCTTCACTATTTCTCGAATTCGGGAGCTCCAAATGATTCTCTAAAATCTATCACTTTAATTAATGGCTGTAGAGCTTTCTAAACCCATACAGTGTGGAATTATATTATTTTATTTGCTGCACCTCGAGTTAATTTACTTGTGTTATGTAGAAAAAGGTTATATGGTACTTATCTTACTATGTTTCATTTTCTTTCACTATAGGTTATTTTAGTCATCAGATTCCAAATAGTCACTACTGATGCTTAGTTTGCTGAGGTCCCCTTGCTTATGTTCTAGTCTTAGTCTATACAAATTAGTTGCAAGTGACTAAGTAGATTCTCCTATATGGTGTGTTGGTACAATGTCTTCTTTTTCTTTTTCAAAAAGAAGGTCTTAAGTTTGAAGTCTCTTCCTTTTGCTACAAACAACAGGGAAACCTTGTTCACCCATGTAAGGCGCAAACCTGGGATCCTTGGACTTGGGTGGGCGCCTTTACCATTATGCTAACCCACTCGCTCAAATGGTGTGGATAGTTGACTACTCAACTTGTATTTCTATCAATTGTGGCACATTTGCTTTATGCTATCACACTTAACATTGTTGGGCTAACTATGATCCAATTCATTTTTTCTAGTTGACTAGTTGAAATGTGTGCATCACATTACAACATTTACTTAGGCATGGACAAGTTAGTTAGGATGAGTATACAGGGTCAAAATGAGGGAATAACGAGCTTTAAAGCCTAGTTTGCTTTGCTGCGATTTCTTTAAGTAGTGCTGTGGAATTGTATTATTTTCAATTTCGGTAAAAAGCATTGATGCATTAAATATGTATAACACATAAGAGGTGTCCAACATGGCCCTAATGTTTGGAATTTAAATAACTACAGCACGTGTGTATTAGTTAAACTTTTGAGTTTGCCAGTACTCTCTCTTGGGTATTAGTTGAAATTTTTAGTTACATAAGGACAACCAAATTGGGAACCAGGGTTATTTATCATATATATGTGTATTTGTGCTGAATTGCATTTAATTTTGATTATATTAGCTTCATCTTTGTGCTTAAATTTCTTAAACTCACTATTTTTTTTAAGGGAAGGTCTAGGTCTTTTCCCTTTACAACAGTAATATAGAAAATCCCCCCTCTTCGACTCACTTTGTTAATCTCGTGCCTTTTTTGGTATTGTATTGTTCTAATTGTAACATAATAGTAATTACTTGTTCGCAACAAGCATAAATGCAAAAGTTAATTGGCCTAATGATTTGAGAACAGAGAGTCAGGTGAACTTCAAAATTATACCGCCCATCCACACGTATCCAGCATTTTAATCATCAAGTGCACTTCTAGTGTTTCCAATCCCCAATGTAGAATCTCAATCATGATCTTAAATCTTTTGGTAAGTTCAATTGCTCTTAATTTGAAGAATATTATTTTTCACTACCTAAAACTTATTTAGCATAAATAGTAGTAATTGACATTTACTGTTGTGTGAACACTAAATTTATGTTACTAGAATAAGGAAAATTAAATCATTTTTCACCTAATTAATGTCAATCACCTGACCAATGTCTATGTCCACAATTTTAAGATTCCAAATTAATGTCAGCCCGTGTTAGGTCATTTACGAGTGAATTCTCCATAATGAACACACTTATATTGCTGAAAAGCTACTCTATTGTTATGTTATACCTTTAGTACATAATAACAAGAACTGATCTCCCTTTTTTATTACAATGCGTAGCTGTGTGGTCATACAAGTGTTGTAGAATATGTAGCCTTTGATTCAATGAAGGCTTTAGTGGTTGCTGGAGCTTTTGCTGGTGTAATAAAGCTGTGGGATTACGAAGAAACCAAGAGTAAGTTATTCTATTTTCATAATTTTCATAATTTACACAGTTTGTACCCATGCTAGTTTAAGGTATACAATTTATAATATCTGTACCTCCTAGAATTACAATATCCATATAACTGGTCTTGTTTACATCTGAAAGCTGAATTGGTCTTGTTACACATTCAGAAAATTATATATACTAATAAATATCTGTATGTTCTGCAAGCCTCTTAATTTATATATTTAAAGATTCCAGCCATATTGCTAAATGCCCAAGAAGCTTATCTATCTGTGTATATATAATTAATCACTTTCTTATATGAGCCTATAATATACATCTACATAGAGAAGTCAGAGAAGCACAATTTACGATATTAATGTTTCTGTTACAGAGCATTGCACGAGATTAATTATGCTACTTCTTCATTAGGTGTTACTGAAATCTAGTTATGGCATATAGTTGAATTAAAATGTACTTAAATCATATTATATGTAATTTTCTTCAACTCATCCATTTATTAACTATATATTATCCATTTTTTGTTAAATATAAGATCCGTAAGTCAATTATCATGTGCTGGAATTCATCGCCATCAAATTCAACTAATGTGGCTGCGCAATATAAGGTGTTCTGGCAAGCTAGATTTGAGTAAATTGGATCACAATTATGCCCTAGAAGGTATTACTGATTTAGTACTCAATACTTTTTGAGACAAAAAAACATAAATTGGCAAAGGTATTACTGAGATTTCGTTAAGATTGACTTTACTCATATTTCTCCAATTGAAAAATTTACTAGAACTACAATCGAATTTTCTGACTAGTGAATACATTCAATAAATGAAATGTGTTCAAATTTTGGTTATTACTGTTTTCTCTGTTTTCCATCACTTGTCTCTATTTGATGCCTAGCTTCTCCTCTGTTTTGGTGTCCGTGCAACGAATATTTAAACTTCCTATATTACTGTCATCACTATCGATTGTGCCTATATTACTGTCCACTACTCATTTGCTCGCGGACCGCTCGGGCTCCACATTTCAAGTAAAAGTCCAATTTCTATGGTTATATAGAGCCTTATCTTCAGTCAAAAGGTACATTCTTTTAGTATGCTCATATGCTGTATATATATTATACTTGAAGGAAGGTTTGACTAAAATAGCGTGTGAAGAAATCTTCCTTAAGAATCACATTAAGCTGGAAACCATGTAAATTGACTTTAGTTTAAGAACACTGATTAATTGATATGATTTGCAGGTGGTGGGATATATATACTTTGATACAATTCAATATATTGTAAAAAGGATACGTATTGCAAAAAGGTATCATAAAATACCAGAACAAAGACTTAATGTTTTAGTCTCCTAATACAACAGCTTCCACCTAATCCCCTTCTCCCCTCCGCAGTCTCTCTCACACACACATGGACACAAAAATTAACATTGTTTTTGTTAATGTTATCATTATACTCTCTTCCATCTCAAATTAAGAGCCGCTTATTCCTTTTATGACATCTCAGATTAAGATTCCCATTTCCTTTTTCAATCTTCCTTACATGGGTCTTTTCTTACTAGGCATCCTATTTTCATGGAACATGGCTTATACATCAAGACATTATAAATGTTATTCACTGAATGTATGAGAAAGATGACATACGAGGGATGAGGTTGTAAGCACAGTACACTCATTTCTAATTAAGGTATTTGTCTGTTATACATTTCTTATTAAATAATGCTTGTATGGCTATATGATACATTTATATGTTAGTAAGCTTGATTCATTATTGTATCTTATATCACAATTGACTGATAAATTCAGTGGCATCTTGTTTCAGTAGCATTTTAAAAAATGAATCTGGAAAAGATTACATTTGACTGATAAATTCAAGTTTCATATAATGTTCTGTAAATTCTGCAACGAGTTACTACTACACCTGCAGACAAAAAGTTGTAACTAGCTATTACTATTAGAAAACTTCTAAATGGCTTGTTCTATTGGGTTCAGTTTTAGAGGATGTTTGGCTTCAGTTGCTGACATAATTGGTTATTTCGGAATTCTGTAACTAGTTATTACTGTTAGAGAACTTATGTAAATTTTTGTATTCCCCTAGTTTGCCCTACTAAAAGACTTTTTTTTACTAGGATTTAATATGTATTTAAGGTTTCTATAGCTTTGGTTTTCTTGGTTCTTTAGAAAGGTGGGATTTGGTTTATACTGTACCAGGAAAATTGTTTCCATAGAAAATAATGCAATCAGCAGTATTGGCGATGAACATTTTGAAGTCTGATCAAATATTTGTGTTCAAATCCAAGTGAACCACTGTGAGCCGAAATACCAACTCTATGACATGTTTTTGTGTTATTATAGCAAAATGAAGAGACTTAGACCTTCATTTTTCTAAAAATATGTATATATATACCAACTTTATTGAGATATGTTGATAAATTTGTCACTTTCTTTTTATTTTATTTTTTTGCTCTCTTTTGTTGCTCTATTTGGACAATGAAACTATGGAAGTGCATAAATAATTAAATAGAGGATGCCTATTTTATTTTCCATGGAGGGCAACTAGTAATTGAATACTTTTATGTAAAAAAAAAAAAAATATGCCCTAATATGCAGATGGATTAATTTGTGTTTTTGTTGCTTCTTTGTGACTATTCATGGCATAATCTTTTTGGGTTTTTCATTTGGGATGGATTGATTTTCATTGTAGTGGAAGTGTTAGGAAATGGGTTTAGTTGATTTGTGTTGTACCGGAGGTTTCGGGAAATGGTTTAATTGAATACTTGAGCAATCTGATAGTTTGTATGTACACCTTTGAAAGAACGTTTTATAGTTTGTACCTACTCTTCGAATGAGTATTCATGCCATTTCACATCATTTCAGGAAAGCATTGGGAAGGCGGCAATGAAGCAATACTAGGTTAGTGGATTGTCAATTGGGTATGTCCTAAATTTGTTCAATGGCCGGAAACAATATTTCAAAAGTGCCTTTTGCTACTCTTTTCCTTCACCATTTAATGTATCTTTTATTTTTAATTTTCTTTTAGGCTGTGTGTGAAGCACATTCACAAGATGCTTATTGATAGTCATGCTCAATGAAAGAAATATTTAATATAATTTAGTTGCATTTAATCTTTTAGTATAACTTGGCGATAGTAGATGCTTCTTGGGGATTAATGAACATATATATAGCTACATGGTTCATGAGATTGTGACACTCCTCAATATATATAAGCTTTATGTTTAGATCATCTCTTGAGACAATGTATTTTGATACTACTTTTGTAAAATTTGTAATCTTAGTTATCTCTCTTGCCATTTGAATTTTAGTTTGCTTGTGGTGGCTATTATTGTTATGTGTTCCTTATTTGTTAGGATATATGATGTTTTAATGCCTTTTCCATATATTCTACAAATGAGGTACAAATGTGGTAATTATAGTGTTTTGCCAATGTTTATAATAATTGTCGGAAAGTATATGATCGTAGTGCAAACTTCCCGACATTTATAAAATGTCGCACAAATGTCGGCAAAGGTTTCCCGACATTTATGAGAAATGTTGGATAATTTTCGACGTAGGAAACGCCGATATTTGTAATAAATGAAGCATAAACATCGTTGTAGGCTATGCTGACATTTATTCTGCTTTTGTCGACATTTACGAAATAACGTCAAAAGTCATTTTTCTTGTAGTGCTACAAGGGATGGGGAAGATGGTCTAACCCCAAGATTTCATTTTTCCTCCAGCGTACTTAGGGAGTAACATAATTTGATCTCACTGGTGCCTACGGTGAGGTTAAAACAACTGTTCAATTCGGTGGTGCCGAGTGTAATTCTATTGGTATTAGGGGTTAATTGTTTTATATGAAACCTAGTTTCCCAAAGGAAATCCACTAACAGTAGATCGAAAGGCAGCTGAAGCCCAACAACTTTGAAAAAAATATATATAAATAAGATATTGTCCCTCTAGCAGGGATTGGTCTGGGTGAATATCAAAGTGATTTTCATTCCTATCACACTCACTCCATGTGGTATTATCAGGGATAAATTGATATTCAAACTCAAGTCTTTTTGCATCAGTTCCTAATGTATATTTACCCATTTTCATAATTGAGTTTTTTACCAAGAATTTTGCAAGTCAAAGAACGAAAAGACGAAAACTATAACCAAGGAAAAAGACGAACGGAAATCCAGAAGCACAAGTTAGAGAAAACTCAACATAGATGAAATAAGTTTGGCACGCTTGAAGGAAGCCCTAAAAACAAAGGATCGATGGGGGTGAAAACCCTAAATAATGAAGAAAATGCGAGAAATCTAATTATAGAAGGTTAAAGAAAAATGTGTGTTCTTGAAAGGGATTGAGTTCTTAAGGAAAGATGAAAAGGAAGGTAGACGAATAGATAAGAGGGAGACTTAGGGTTTTTATACCATCTTAAATGACATTTTTCGCCTCGAGAATAGAAGCGTAATGATCTTGCCTTATTAATGAGGCATAACAACTATTCTCTCCAAGATATGAAGATAGAGTGGCGACCAGCAGATGAGTAACACGTGGCGCACCCCTAACTACAGAAAGAAACTGATTTTTGTAAGGAAAGATATGCAAGGAAATAGACAAAATTTTCACTAAGTATAAAGGAAGTAGCCGAAGAGAAATTACACTAAAAGGAATTCAAGCATTCGAGGTCACCTAGTTGGCCGAGCTCACATACTTAGGGGGCAACAGAGGGAGCCCAAAAATAATGTTCATGATTTGGGCTGGCCTAGTCCTTGGGCTTAGTTATTTAGGCCCAAGTAACTAGATTATAGTGAAGATCATCTGAAACAAAGATGTCATGCTTACAGCTGAGTATATCATCACTATCGAGTACAATTGCCTTAGCCGAGAAAATTGGATGACATCATTAAATGCCGATATGGTCGTGATGAAGTCATTATGCTGAGATGGTCATCTCTACCATTGAAAATGGGACACTTGTAACTTGTACTATTCTAGAACACTTGTAAAGTTTAATCTTAGAGTGATGCAAGTTTTCCCATTTATAGTCATTTTATTGTTTACCCTAATAGAACATTGTAATTCTAATTCTATACGTATAAATAGAAAATAGATGGCTCAATACAAAAGGATCTAGTCCTAAATTATAAGTAGTTAGTAATAGAGAGAGAGAGAGAGCTGGTAGCATGTTTTACTCTTCTTATTAACTGCTTTTGAGCTTTATACAAAAAAACATATACATAAACGGAAGACGTACTATTGGAATAGCATAAGCGTTACTGGCAGAACCTACCATCACCCAAAAAATCTCTTGTCCCATCTATTATCTTATTGAAATTGATTTGAACTTACCTTGTTTTTGTATAAAATAATAATAATGATGATGATGAAAAAAAAAACAACTTATCTTGTAGGAGAGACCCAATTTTTTTGGCACCCACACATGTATTAGCCAATTTAACCCCACCCTACGTTTTTTTAAAAAATTAATAGCAATACTAACACTTCCCTTCTTCATCGCCCCTGACCACTAGCAACCATTGCTAGAATGGTTACGATGGTTGGAGAAAAAGCCTAGTGACAACGCAAATATATGTTTGGACTAAATTTGACATTTAAAAAAAATGAGTGTCCTTTAGTTTGCAAACATCGTAAAGGAAGCCCTTTATTTGTTGGATAAACATAAAGTGTCCATTTTTTTTATTTAGTGCATTAGAGCAATGTGTGTGTGTTGGGGGGGGGGATAAGAATCCCACCATTGCTAGAGCAAAAATTCAAACCCTGGTGAAATGCAAAGATAAGTTAATGACGTAGAATAATAATAAGAATAGTGGCAGCACATGAATAGTGATGCAACAACGAATGAACAGTAGTTGATGAATAGTAGACGTGAACAGTAACATAATGAAAAGCACTTTGTGCTTTTTTTTTTCGGGCATAGCTAAAAAGAAAAAGGCTAGGTTAGAGAAAACCTAGCAGATCGGGAGAGAGAAAAGGCATGAAGAGGGAGAAAGAGTATGATATCAATTGGACTGGGTTTTTGATTTGATACCAAATTGAAATATATAAAATAAAAATATAAAAATAATATTTCGCATCAGTTAGTCTTATATTAATTAAGTTAACCTCTTTACCCAAGAAGTCTTTAACGGCAATGTAAAATAGAGGGGATCGTTATGGAAGCGCCTGAGATGAAGGAGCTATGACTGACCACATTTAAGCACCCGAACCCTAGCGAAATGCCAAGATGAGTTAGTGATGCAGAACAATAATGAGAACAGTGGCAGCACGCGAATAGTGATGCAGCAGCGCATGAACAACAGTTGATGAATAGTAAACATGAACAATAACACAATGAACAGCACTTTGTGCTTCTGTTTTTTTGGGCGGGGCTAAAAAGAAAAAGGCCAGGTTAGAGAAAATCAAGTAGATTTTAGGGGGACAGAAAAAGCATGAAGAGGGAGAAAGAGTACGATATCAATTAGACTAGGTTTTTGCTCTAATACTAAATTGATGCAGAACAATAATGAGAATAATAGAAGAAAACATAAAGGTGAAGAATGGATGCCCACAGGCTATGGCTAAAAAGCCTTAAGCATACATGCTTATCAATTCATAATTCAACTCTCTATAATAATGAAGATTACAACCCCATTTATAACTTATCAAGGAAACATATAGAAAATTTGAATCTAATAATAGATACTAAAATAGCCATAATAATATAATTACCTACTACAATTCTAATTACTCTAAATAAAGTCATAATCTTAGTAACCCTAAATAAGATAAATACTATAAGTATCCATAAATATAAGTACATTAAAATAAAATAGAAATATAAAAATAATCTTTTTATATTCCACATCAATTAATCTCATATTAATTAAACTAACCTCCTTACCCAGGATGTCCTTAGTGGCAATGTAAACTAAAATGGATCATTGTGGAAACAATCAAGATGAAAGAGCTTTGACCAGCCACAAGCATCAGACTGCGTTCTTCATCTGCTCAAGACAATTCAGAGCTGTCCTCAACAATTATTGTGGACAAATAGTTGACATCAAGGCCACATGGCAAACACAGAGATAATGCAGTAACAACCTTCGCTTATTTAATAGCATTTGTTGGGAGCTTTGGGTGAATTGAAATAAAGGGAGGTTGGAGCAACAGACCAGGCAAGCAGTGTGGCTCATTAAAAACGTTAAAGAATCTTATCGTATGATTATAAATGGTAATCTTATTTTACATAAAAGATGCTTTGCTGATATTGCTACACTGGAAACGTTTCATATTGTTGCTCCTCGTTTGATTTGTAAACCTTGGTTACTTGTTAAATGGAGTTGTCCAGCAGTTAGTATATTTAAATTGAATATGAATAGTTGTTGTAAGGGGAACCTAGGAGAAGGTGGATGAGGTAGTAATTTACGTAATAGTACGGGTGATGTTATTTTTGCTTAGGCAGATTACTATGACCAACCCTATTGCTGAGACAAAGGCATTGTTACACGGGCTAGAGATGTGTAATGCTAAAGGAATTTATGGGGTGGATATTGAAGTGGATTCCCTAATGCTGGTGTAGGTTATTACAAAGAAGATTGGTGTTCCTTGGTTGATAGCCTACGAGGTTAGATTGATTGAAGCTCTTCTTGCGAGTTTGAATTGTTCGGTGCGGCATATATATAGAAAAGGGAACAAAGCTGCGGATTTCCTTGCAAATGTGGGATTTCAAGAGAAGCGTCATTGTATTTTTTGTAAACGTAATATTCTTAGGAAGCTAGTGGGTATCACTAGAGTTGATAGGGTTGGAATTCCATATATTAGAATTTAGAATTTTGAAGTTGTAAATTTCTTTTTGATTTAATAATAGTTTAGGGGCTTTGCCTCTTTGAAAAAAAAAAAAAAATCAATTTGCTTATCAGTAAACATAATATTGGTTATAATCGTGATACCATATCATTTTTCTTAGGGGTGTGCAACGGTTCAAAACCAATATATTTATTACAATCTACCGAACAATCCAATCCAACATGATTTTATATTTTAGAATCCAATATCTTTTGTATAAAGGTTATTTAAGTTTCAATAACATGAAAAACAAATCAAATCAACTTCACAAGAACTAAGACAATATAAGTAAAAAGTTCCCTTCATTATTAAAATAAAAATTTTAATTAAGTTATATATATGTATTAAAGTTTAAGAGGAGAGGGGTTGGCCTAGTGGTATGCAACCTCCACCCTTGTGTTTAGGTAAAGGGTTCGACTTATGGGTGGGAGGGGATTTTTTTCTTTATTTCTAGGATTAAGGGAGAGACATGGACCTCCCTTAATTTAAGGAAACAAATAGTCTAATTCATTAGTAAAATAAAATAGAAGTAAAGTAGGGTTTATTTATTATATGTTCTATTATATATGTAGCAATAATAAGGTGTACGTAGTTTACCTTAATAATAATATGTAATAAATTAATAATAACCAACTACGTAAGGACAAGTATCATTTTTAATTGAGAATGGATTGGATGGGTTTGATATTGATTTCGCCAAGGTCATAACCAAACCAATCCAATGTTTGGTCGGTTTTCTAAAATGAAAACCAATCAAATCCATTGGCTTCACATAATACAATCAAAATTGGATTAGATTGGATCGGTCGGTCTGAGTGGATTGAATTGAATTCTGCACAGCCCTAATTTTACTGACATGGTATTACCAACCAATAAGAAAGTGGCAAGAAGCCAGCTGCATGCATTTAATTTCCTCATTTTAACGTTGTTTATTCTCTCCTCCTTATGCGTAGTCCAGACTTAACTTTTCTCCATTATCCCTTCCGTCCAATTTCGGTAAACGGGGTTTAGTTCTAGGGCTCATCAGATGAATTTTTTTCATATAATTTGTTAGAAATGATTTATAGATTGATTATATCATATTAACAAAATTTCATCAATAAATTCAAAATGGAAGTGAGCATAATAAAAATTTGATACATATTTTTATTTTTGACCATTAAAATTTTAGACGATGATCTCATCCAAATTGAATTTTCTGATGAAATCTTATGGAGATGATTTACTCATCACAGAGATAATCTCCCCAAGTTTCATGAAAAAAATCATCCATTTCGCCCTCGAACTAAACCCAAGTAGAATTTAACCGAAAGGTGATGGGAGGAGGCAAGTCCATGTAGTCCGTTCGTTTTCATTTTTCAATTTTCACCCAATTCTCTTCATATTTTCTCCCTAATCAATTGATGCAATTGTTTGCCTTTGTTTTCATTTTTTAATCACCTCATTTATATGTCTCGTTTTCACCTCTCATTCCATAACAGAGCTTTATTTACATAAGAAATAATAAAAAGTAGTTTCAGAACCAAAATACGAACAAAACAGGGCATGGCGGAGATTAAAGAAAAACTTTAGGAACTTTGAATTTGCAAAACACAATTTACTGAAATCAGTTTCGGTTTAATACAGAGCTAGATTCGAACAAATTAGACTAGAGATTCGAACAAATTTCAGTTTATGATCCTTTATCTTGGTTATAGCAAATCCAAATTCAAAAAGAAAATGAGGAGGAACAAATCAAAAGAAGAAAGGAACATATCCAATTTCAAGGGAAAAAATAGTTAAGGGGAGGAACATATTCAATATCAGAATAATGAATATTCAAAGAATGCTCTAAGAAAGAACTGAAAAAATAGATGACAAGGCCCGCCCTTTAGGCTAACAAGAAAGTCATTCAAGAAGATTACGGAAAATAAACAATAAAACTTGAAAAAATAAACTAAGCCTATAAAACAAAATTTATTACTTAAGAAAAGCAAAAAGATCGAAAAGTATTACATCAATATAAACTACTAAAGCCAAGTGACTTTAAAAGGTTGAGAGCTTGTGCACATTAAGTGTTTGAGTGAGATCCTCGTGGCAAGTATGCAATTTTTTGCACCAAGTCCGAAAGCGACAAATGGAGCATGACTTCTTGCTTCTCTTCCTCTTACATTTTGTGTCAGTCGGATAAGATCATAAGAATTATGTGGCATTGGACAGAATAAGAATCAGTCGGATAATGATTAAATAAACTCTAAATTTGATGCAGTTCCCGTATGATATAATACAACGCAACTTGAATTTAGATTAAAACATACATATAATTTTAGTTTTTGTCCACAAAAATAATTTATTTTTGTTTATCTAATGCAATTTTCTTCGTTATGAATATCAAATAAGTTTTTTAATAATCTATTCCTTTATAAAGGAGAAAATTTTATAATTTCAAAACTGGTCTGCATATATTATATTTTAATAAGCATTTGATTTTAGTTACTTTAGAAAAGTATTACTTTCTAATGTAATGTATTTTTTATGTTGTTTATAAGTATTAAGTAAATCCTTCATTTAGTACAAAATATAAAAATATAATACCATGAAAAAATGAATTTGATGGTGGTATCAGTCAACAATTGGATAAAATAATACTATGATGATGGTATTGTTTTATCCTGCTTTTGTGGAACAAAGGGATTATTGTGATAATTAATCTTGTTTGCTATCATGTCAAATATCGCACCTAATGCAGGATATGATTCTAAAAAATATTATTTACTAGATTTTTTGCAAAAAACATTGCCACAAAAAACTTTTTACTCTATTTTAAATTCGTTTATAATATATAAGTTTGTTTAGATAAGAAAGCTTATTGGGGAAGAGACCCACAAAGAGTGGACCTAGACTATGATTAATCAAGATAAGAAAACTTTTTACTCTATTTTAAATTCGTTAATAATATACAATATTTGATCTCTTGGGTTTATAGAAAATACCGTTGACCAGTACATTTATCTGAAGAATAGCGGGAGCAAATTTATTATACTTGTCTTGTATGTTGATGATATTCTTCTGGCTAGTAACGACCTGAATTTTCTGCTTGAGAATAAGCAAATGTTGACTGCTTATTTTGATATGAAATATCTTAGCGACTCTTCTTTTGTTTTAGGCATTGAAATTCATCGCGACTGATCTTGTGGTGTTCTTGGTTTTGAAAGAGTTCTAATCATTAATTTGAAATCTTATAATCCGTGTGCTGCACCCATTTAAAAGGGTGGGAGACTCTTTAATACGCAGTGTCCTCGAAATGATAAAGAAATAGTATAAATGGAAAAGGTCACATATGCTTCCGCTGTTGGCAGTCTCATGTATGCCCAAGTTTATACATGCCGTGATATTGCTTTTGTGATTGGTGTACTTGGGAGATACTTGAGCAGCCTGGTACGGGTCATTGGCAAGCTGCGAAACGAGTTATGAGGAGGAGTTGTCTCCTGGAAAAAATGTCAAACAGAAACTTACAACCATCTCGACTATGGAAGCAGAGTATATGGCATGTTATGAGGCTACATGGTTAAGGAACTTTATTTCTAAGTTTTATATTGTGGAGTGCATCTCTAAGCCTCTAACCATATATTGTGATAACTCTGCTGTTGTATGTTTCTCTTAAAACAATAAGAACTTCAAACGTTCAAAGCATTTTGATACTAAGTATATATTTGTCAGAGAAAAGGTTCAGAAGTTTTAGACTCATATTGAACACATACCTACAGAATCTATGATGGCAGATCCCCTTTCCAAGGGCTTAACTGTTAAAGCCTTTGTAGATCATGTAACCCATATAGGTATTGTGAGATCCTTTGATCTGTTGGGTTAGTGGGAGCTTATATTGTAACTTAAAGCAACATTATGTCTTCTTCTTCTTCTTCTTCTTCTTCTTCTTCTTCTTCTTCTTCTTCTTATTATTATTATTATTATTATTATTATTATTATTATTATTATTATTATTATTATTATTATTATTATTATTATTATTATTATTATTATGTTTATAGATTTTTTTGAATAAATTGTTGCTGCTACTATTATTATCATTATTGTGGTTGTTACTATTGTTGTTACCATATAATATTGTCATCATGCGCAATTTAATTGATTTATGGCATATTGTTTCGAGACATTTTAGACTCAATCTCATGTTGTATTATGCTAAGACATTTATTGAATCTTAGCAATCACTGTGGGCAGATGCTAAGGCCATTTTGGTTTTGGAATAGCATGATAATTATCAATTTTGTATGATTTTCTATATCCCACATTTTTTTGTTTTGTTGGGTCATAGAGATATATGTGCCTGGTATGTATGATATCAGTACCCCTATCGAGTATGATTTTCTATATCGCTATGGCACCTATGATCTCATTTTGGATTAATTGTTAAAAGTGATTCCTCTATTTTGACATCTTATTATAGCCACATATTATAAAATTAATCTGAGTATTGTTTTGATAACCTGACGTATGGCGTCCAAGTGGGAGACTGTTGGATTATTTTAATTTGGACTAGCATAGTCAGTGTAATCTGTTTCTATTGTTTAATGCTCAGATTAATTAGACGTCGAATATTATAATACATATATATATATATATATATATTGTTGTTGTTAGTCCCAATTAATTAAGTGATCACTTATAACAATATTTATTGGGATCATTATAAATCATTTTAATAATGTGGGTAGGCTTTGTGTGGACTCATTATAATAAGTTATTGGTCCCATTTATTTTAATATATAAGGAGATGCCCATATCTCTTTCCAATGAATAGTGTAATTACCCTATTGAGATTGCACAAATCCTAAAATTATAGAGGAATAAAGATAGTTTCTCTCCTCAATCGCAGACCGAAGAACACGACATCCATAGACTCATCTATATCAGGTATTTTTTTATTCTAATGCTTATGCGCAGTATTGATTGTTTATACATACTGCAATTTAGAATTATTACTCGAAATTAATATCGCAATTTAGATCCAGCTTTCATGTTAGTCCTCTTTTAAAAAGCGTCATGGTGACCCTTACATTTGATTGGTGGATATAATAAAATAATAATAAAATAATTATGATGTACCCCACATTTTTTAATGCATTCACCAATTATTAAATGTAAGGGTCTCCAAAATCCCTCTTTAAAGAATAGTTAACAAATTCTTACTATGATTAATTGAGGTACATCATGTGAAAAAGGAGCTCGAAGAATAAGAGGATTACAACTCAACCTTATCATCAACATGAGGTGCTGTAGAAGAGAGAAAAGAATCAATAGAATAAAAATACCAAATCAAAAATACATTTTATTCTTAACCATTTGATTATATTGAAATTATTGTTTTTGTAAGAATTTCTAAAATCAAAATTGAACTATTAATTTAATACAGAATAAATGAATTTAACAATTACATTTATTTAAGGATAATATTATTAATATTCCACAAAAATATTCTAAAACTCTAAAAATCATTTTTAGTGATAATTTATATGAATATTTTGGGATACCTTTTTGCAACAAAAATGATTTTAAAGTATTATTATACTTTTTGTAATGTACTAATATTATTACCTTTTATTTAACTTTACATAATATAAAATATAAATTATTATGCAGTGATATCAGCTATACACAAAAGTATTCTCTTACTTTAAAATTATTTTTTGTGATACTTTATATAAATATTTCATTACACTTTAATCACGAAAAATAATTTTAAAATAATAAAATATTTTTTATAAAACACTAACATTGTTATCTTATAAATTATAAAATAATCTAATCATTCATGTGAACCTCCACTTTTTTTGTTTACTTTTTTCGGAAGATGGCCATTTGAATCACATCATCTTTTTGGAAAGCAGCGTCATTATTCTACGCAAGGTACACATCACAATTTTAAATCATCTCATTTTAATTGAGTGCGTGCTTGACTTGAACCCAAGTCTCTGGCCAATTTGTATTTAGGTACCAAAATTTTACCATAATTAAATCTTGATCCTCATTTTTTTTTGGTACCCATTTCCAGTTTTATGGGTATTTCGATAGCCATTTTTCAGTTTTCATTAATAGACCGTGAAATGCCCTGTAAAATAACTAGAATGCCCTTTTGAATTCACTTCCATTTTGACTGCTAGAGATAAACATAATATAGCCACAAATACATCATCTAATTTTTGCACCCTTTGGTAATGGGTGTTCGCAAATACACTTACAAAATCAGTCTTTTCACATCAATGTAAGAATAATTTATTCTCACTCGAGTGAGTTTATTGAAACATAGCATAGATGATAAAGTTTTGTTGCTAAAAGTAAAAATATTAAATAATATTAAAATTTTCATCAATATAAGACATAATAAACAAAATATAAATTATTTAATTATTTGAGCCAATAAAGTAGGGCTTGAATTTATTTGTAATAATAATACCAATATAAAAATATATGGAGTTATATAATTTTATTTAAAGTAAATCTAGCTTAAAACCATTGTTTAATTATTTTAACTAAATAAAATAGAGTTTGAATTTATTTGAAATCTTAATACTAATATTAAAATATATGAAGTTATATTATTTTATTTAATCTAAATCTACTTTAAAATTATTTTAACACTTTAAAATTATCTTTAGTAACACTTTATATAAATTTTTTATAACACTTTAATCACTAAAGATAATTTTAAAATATTAAAATATAGTTTTATAAAACACTAATATTATTATCTT
This sequence comes from Lonicera japonica, assembly GCA_021464415.1. Classification (NCBI taxonomy): domain Eukaryota; kingdom Viridiplantae; phylum Streptophyta; class Magnoliopsida; order Dipsacales; family Caprifoliaceae; genus Lonicera; species Lonicera japonica. The sequence continues at coordinate 13,671,701 of CM038468.1, read as the reverse complement.
ATAAATTATAAAATAATCAAATCATTCATGTGAACCTCCACTTTTTTTTGTTGTTTTTTTTTCAAAAGCTAGCTAGCCATTTGAATCACATCATCTTTTTGGAAAGCAGCCTCTAGAATATTTTAATTGAGTGCGTGCTTGACTTGAGCTTAATCTGTGGCCGATTTGTATTTAGGTACCAAAATTTTACCATAATTAAATCTTGATCCTCAATTTATTTTATTATTATTATTTTTTTGGTACCCATTTCCCGTTTTATGGGTATTTTGATACCCATTTTTCACTTTTCATCAATAGACCATGAAATTCCCTATAAAATGACTAAAATATCCTTTTGAATTCTCTTCCATTTTAGCTACTAGAGATAAACATAATATAGCGAACAAATGCATCATCCAATTTTTGCACCCTTTTATAACATATTTTTTTTCTTTTTCTTTAGTAATATATAAATTTATTTAGATATAAATGTGAAAGAGACCCACAAAGACTGTACCTATGCCATGATTCAGTTGAGGTCAGGTGGAAAAAGTGCTCAAAGAATAAGAGGATGAATGCTCAGCCTTATCATCAACACGAGTTGGTGCTTGAAACATGAGGTGCTGCTGGAGAGAGAAAATCATCAGTAGAAAAAAAATTGCTAAATTAAAAATAAATTTTATTTTTAACTATTTATTATATTAATCTATAATAATTATAAAAATTGAAATTAAACTATTAATTTGATACATATTAAATAAATTTAACAATTATATTTATCAATTTATTTAAAGGTAATAATATTAGCACTTCATAAAAATATTCTAATACTTTAAAATTATTTTAGTGATACTTTATATAGATATTTTAGGATACTTTTTTATCAAAAAAATAAAGGTTAAAATATAAATTATATGATAATGATATTAGCAGTCTATAAAAGTATTCTACCACTTTAAAATTATTTATAATAACACTTTATATAGATTTTTTAAGACACTTTAATTACTAAAAATAATTTAAAAATATTAAAAAACAATTTATAAAGCATTAATATTATTATTTTGTAAATTATAAAGTAATCTAATCATTCATGTGATTTTTTATTATTTTTTTTTCAATAGACATTATGCATAGAAAGATTATAGTCCAGTGACATTTTCATTTTTTGAAAGCAACCATTCGGATCACTGTTCTCTTTATGGAAAGCGGAACCTCATTATTAAATGCAGGGGACCCATCACAAATCAATAATATAGACTATCATTTTCTTTTAATTGAATGCTCGCTTGACTTGAGCCTAGACCTATGAAAAATTTATATTTTACATATAGTTCAACTAGTTTGCTGTTTGAACGATGTGCAATTGATATATATATATATATATACATTTATAATTATGGTAAATAATTGAAAGAAAAAAAATTTAAAGAGCAAATTTTAAAAATAATATAAACTGATAGGTTTATGGTCAATTCTTATTTCAAGAAAAAATTTAATTTTTTTCTAATACACTAAATATGTCTCAACAAATAAATGTGATCCACACCTTAAAAAAATATCTTATAATATTATATTTCAAAAGTACAATGTTTGAGTTTTCCGACTCCTATTTCATTTTCTTTAAACCACCCGATTCTTATTCAGCACTTTTATGGAAGAAAAAAAAATCTCACAATCTAGATCATAGAAAAATGCAATATATATATTCTAGAAAGTAATATATATATATATATATAATTTTATATATTTATTTTACAATATAAGAACATATTTTGAAATAAAATATATTTATGATGGTTTGATGCAAATAGTAAGTATAACTTTGTTTTCGTTACTATATGTTTTGTGAAAAAAATAAAGGGAATAATTTAATTACCAGTACTCATATACTTACATCTTTGGTAGTTCATTCAAATGTAACAAAGAATTACATTATACTTTTACTCATTTTTCTTTGTATATTAGTTTCTTACTCAAGCTAATAATAATAAAGATGTAAAAAAGAGTCTTTTGAGAGGCAAAATGTAAGAATATACAGCTAACAATTATGTGAACTTAGTGCAAGCATCATACATTATAAATTCATGTGCAAACATAAGTGAATGGTACCTCATGCACGTAAGAATGTTCAAAACTCTAAAATGAAAAAATTAATTTGGATCAAAACATCTCTCTATACTACCATAAGATGTAAGTATTGAAAATTGCAAGAAAATAAAGAAAAAAAAATGCAAAGTTAAGATTTTCATCTCCTTTATATGCACATCTAGAAGACCACGTATAATAGTAATCAGTCCAATCACTTTATCAAAAAAACTTGTAAAATATGCATAAAATTCATGATAATTACAAAGAAAATATTAAAAAAAAAATCGAGAGTAAGACAATTATTCGATATTTTTTCCCATCATTGAGACTCTTTATATAGTAGAAAAAATTCCAATGCACATTTAACCATCATAAATCCTATAATTAATCCCATAAAGCCTCATAAAATTTCACGTTACAAAATAATTAATTATCATAAATATATTCATAAATATACACAATTAATTTTATAATTCATAACCTAATATATTTATTATATTTATTAAAATTTTGAATGTAAAATAACTTTTTGTATACAATGAGAAAGAGAGTAATTAGAATGAAATTATAGGAGAGGAATTTTGAACCTACTATTCTATAAAGTTAAAAGCTATTTCGGTGGCATTGAACCTCTATCAGGTTTAATCTTACAATCTTGCCCCTTCATGCTTTAATTTCACATAAAAAAAATATTATCAACACGAGTAGTGGAGATTAAAACATTGAGTATTGCAAGGATTATATAGGGCCTTCAACGGCTAGGATGGAGAAAGAAAACATCGAGAGAGATATTAAGCGGGGCTAATTATGAAGACGCGTTAATAGCATACCACGTGTACAATATATTTATCGATTTTACTAACTATATAATAAGATATATGAAATTAAATAAGAGATATTAGATTATTAGAAAATTGAGAAAAAATAGATAAATTAAAAAATATTTATTATGTGTCACATATCATACTCTCATCAAAAGAAAGCATTTTACTTTTTGTTATTATTATATATGATATGACGTGTAAATGCCTTGGGTCTAGGAACTTTGTGAAACACCTTAGAGAATATTTAACCATCTTGTATAATTTTGGTTTATGTAAAATTTACACGTTTTGTATGAAAAATGGCCTCCAACAGTCATTTAAAAGACTTTGACACTTAAGATTTGTGTAAATGAGTTGTGTAAAATTCAAACTCTATTTACACATCCACATCATGTTTATCTCTCCTTAATTTTTTACAAAAACTTTAAAATGATATAACTCAAATAAAGTAGAGTTTTAATTTATTTAAAATACTAATATAAAAATATATGGAGTTATATAATTTTATTTAATGTAAATATAGCTTAAAATCGTTGTTTAATTATTTTACCCAAATAAAGTTGAGATTGAATTTATTTGAAATACTAATACACACACACATATAGGAATGGAGTTATACTATTTTATTTTATATAAATCTTAAAATCGTTTGTTTAAAATCAAGGGAAATATTTGTCTTCACAAAAGGGAGGGGGGGGGGGGGGGGGGGGGGGGGGGGGGGGGGGGGGGGAATATTTAAGTTATTTGTACTTTTATATATAGTATAGATAATGTTTCAAGATTTGAGATTGTTATGTCTTGATTGAATAGTATTAAATGACTACCCATCTAGGAAATAGAAAAGGATAATCAATTAAATGTAAATATAGCTTAAAATCATTGTTTAATTATTTTACCTAAATAAAGTAGAGATTGAATTTATTTGAAATACTAATACACACACACACATATATATGTATGGAGTTATACTATTTTATTTTATATAAATCTTCAAATCGTTTGTTTAAAATCAAGGGAAATATTTGTCTTCACAAAAGGAAGGAAAAATATTTAAGTTATTTGTACTTTTATATATAGTATAGATAATGTTTCAAGATTTTGAGATTGTTATGTCTTGATTGAATAGTATTAAATGACCACCCATCTAGGAAATAGAAAAGGATAATAAGTGGATTTAGTTTTACTAATACCACTAATACTGAATATATATATATATATATATAAGGAATACCGATTACATTTTACTTCTTTGAAAGACTTGATTGTGTCCAACTTCAAATGATATACTCTTAAAAAAGCACCAGCTAAGAAAAAGGATCAGCTAATCTGGTGGTGTGGTCATAAGGCTAATCACTTTTCCAACTTGAGGCAACCCGTGTTTTGTGTTTATATTCAATCAACTAGAAAAAGGCTTGGATAATGTAAATATATATATACACACACATATATAACAAAAAATTATATATATAATATAGCAGATATGTATATCAGCTTATATGGATAATCTACCTCGGATACAAATTATTTGTATCCGTTTTCTCCGATTTTAGTAAAAACAATCGGAATACTTTCTTTTGAATATCCATATGGATATTGAAATTACTACTAAAATTGAACTATTCATTTGATACAGATTAAATGAATTTAACAACTACATTTAATTATTTATTTAAGAGTAATGATATTAACTTTTTTTTATTATTGTAGATATTAGCTATTGATTATATTGAAATTACTATTTCGTAAAAACTACTAAAATCAAAATTGAACTATTAATTTGAAACAGATTAAATGAATTTAACAATTACATTTATCTATTTATTTAAGGGTAATGATATTAGAACTCTACAAAAGTACTCTAACACTCCAAAATTATCATTAGTGATATTTTATATAGATATTTTGTGTACTTTTATACCAAAAAGAATAATTTTAAAGTATTATTATATAATATTATTACACTTTCTTTAACTTTATAAAGAATAAAGTATAAATTATAGGGTAATGATATTAAAGATTCACAAAGTTATTTTAACACTTTAAAATTATATTTAATGACACTTTATATAAAATTTTTATAATACTTTAATTACTAAAATTAATTTTTTTTTTTTTTGAAACACTAATATTATTATCTTATAAATTATAAAGTAATCTAATCATTCATATGATTTTTTTTTAATACACATTATGAAAAGGAAAAAAGATAAAGTCTAGAGACTTTTTCTTTTTTAAAAAAGCTAGCCATTTACTATTTTCTTTTCAGAAAGCAGTGGCTTCATTATTAAACACAAGGGACCCATCACAAATCAATAATATATATCATCTTCTTTTTTAAAAGGCTTATCATATTTATTAGTAAAGTATGTTGTATCAAACGTAACAACATCCCCAAATGACTCATACGTTGTTTTAAAGTTTCCATCAGCCCAGAAAATACATTTTATACGCCTTTCACCATCAAAATCCATAAAGTAAAAGAAATATAAATTATGGTTTTGTAAACGAACAAAGTAGTCATAAATAACTTCAACATCTCCCTTTCCAAGTCTTAAGTGTCTTTTGCTTAATTTCACGTTATAAATTCAAATTCTTTCTCACCAAAAGTTAATTTCTCGAACCCTCCGGCTTCAACGGCGAAAGAATTAAACATTTTGCTTCAAGAAATTCTAGCTTTGTCATTTAGTTCCAATCTTCTTCTTGCACGATAATTTAACTCTTTGTGACATCTAAATAAACGAGATTTAACTGGTCTTAGTTCATGATTGTGTTCAAGGTTGACACAACCTGCAGTGTCTGACTATCAATATCAACTACCAAGTTGATTTTGGCTTTGCAATTAGTTTTAGTTTGTGCTTTGGTCTGACAGAATTTTTGGAAGTGCTTTTGAGTTGAATTGATTCAGCAACATGCAATTGTCGTGCACTTCAACATTTTATTTTCATCAAACTTTCAACTATTTCTTATCAAACCAAAACCTTCTCTCCGACCATACTTCTTGTAATAATCATAAGCGTATTGTCAGACCAAAAAACCATGCCAGCCCTAGGTGTATTCACATTTTCATCCTCATTTACTTTCCCAACAAAATCTTTCTTTTTCATTTGTTTTTCCTTCAGTAGCATTTTCTTGATCTAAATAAACTTCATAGTTTTGAGTATGTGGGATTCTTAAAATCCCAACCATAAATTTGAAAATATTGTGACTTATCCAAAAAATAGTTTTGTAATATCTAAATCACGTGAAGCCAACACTCAACCAACACTTATCTCATTTGGGAATCTTTAAAAACGCCATAATGTACGACCTTTTTAAGAGAAAAAACGTCATATTGTATGGCGACTTTAGGAGAAAAAACGTCACTTATTTAAGCATTTTTTTACTTGCCCACATTTTTTTTGCATCTTAAAAACGCCACCTGCTCTAACGTTTTTTACGCAAAAAACACTAATTATAATTACGATTTTAAAACAATTCCATTTTTATAAATAAGTTTAAAACTCCCCTATTTTACTAATTAAGTTTAAAAACAAGTATAGTTAAAAAAAAAAACTCCAATATAAATGGCCAAAATTAAATAATAATACTGTAGCATGAACAGTAAATTTGGCCCCTCTGAGAAACGCGTCAAACCAACCACCTGCTGCGCTGAGCGTCGATGGAGCAGTGTACCTTCTTGCAGAAAAAAAAACGTGGGCTCTGTTCCCCACATATTTAATTTTGTTTGTATTGATGTTTTTCTCTCTCCAGCGGGAGAAAAACTTACCTTCACCATGTATACCACGTCATCGATCCGACGTGGTATACCAAGCCAATAAAAAATTGCCACGTCACCTTCTCTCACTCTCTCTCTGCCACGTCACCTTCTTCTCTCTCTTTCTCTCTCACCCCCTCACCACTGCCGACTGCCTCCACCTCCGGCTACTCTTCCGGCGAGTCTCTCTCTCTCTTCCTCTCTCTATCTCTCTCATCACCATCACCACCTCCGGCGACGTCCTCCTCTCTCTCTTCCTCTCTCTATCTCTCTCACCACCATCACCACCTCCGGCGTGCTCTCCGGCGTCGTCGCCTCGCCGGAAGAGAGAGAGCTGGAGGAGTGATGGTGGTCGACGCCGGAGAGCACGCCGGAGGTGGTGACGGTGGTGAGAGAGATAGAGAGAGGAGGAGAGAGAGAGACTCGCCGGAAGAGTAGCCGGAGGAGGAGAGAGAGAGACTCGCCGGAAGAGTAGCCGGAGGAGGAGAGAGAGGGAGTCGGCAGTGGTGAGGGGGTGAGAGAGGAAGAGAGAGAAGAAAGTGACGTGGCAGAGAGAGAGTGAGAGAAGGTGACATGGCAATTTTTTATTGGCTTGGTATACCACGTCGGATCGATGACGTGGTATACATGGTGCAGGTAAGTTTTTCTCTTTCTTCATCAAACTCTTTTTTCATCTTGCCCTCTCTATTAATCGTATAACCTTGGCCCACCTCTTCTATCACCGCTTTTAAATCTCCGGTTTTATTTTTAACTACTTAATTACAAAATTAAAAATACACGTGAGTCACATCTATTTTTATATGTGTAAATAATTATAAATTTTTTTTATCCTATATAACAATAAAATATATCTCATAATACATTATTTGGAGACTTAATAAAACAACACATAATATGATCACACGATAAGAATTGGAATGAAATTATAAGTTAATAAGTGAAGTTTTAATAATTTCAGGTTGTATTGGTCTGACTCGATAAGACACGATAAATTAACGTGTCAAGTCAGTTAATATTCGTTCACACGATAATAACTCATTTAAATACGTTAATAATATATATAATTGTATAATATTATATATGTAATTGTATATATATATTTAATATAAATGTGTAGAATCTGTATAATTATTAGATATATATTTGTTAATTCAAGGTAACCTTACAATATATATGATGGGGTAAATATTAATTTATCATTGGCCTACAAAAATAAAAAATAATTTTACTATTGGCTTACAAAGGTAATTTTCAACATTTTTTACCTTCGGTAAAATTCCAATTTTACCCCCGGTAAAATCTCGTTTTTACCCCCGATAAAATCTCATTTTTACCTCCTCACCTACCACACCTCACCTACCACACCTCACCTACCACATCTCACCTACCTCCACCAAAGATTAACTTATGCCATTCATTTTTATCAAATTGACGGTTTTTGCCATTCTCCATTTACCTATAAATACCTCCCACCATTCATTCATTCAACACACAACAAAAACATATCTTCTTTCTCTCTTAAGATCCATCTATCTCTTCCAAGAGATATAAACCCATTGGCAATATAAATACAAGCCAATTCGGGAAGAAATAGAGGAGTCATATACTCTCTCTTTTCATACCCCCAGAAATAGAAGAGTCTTATACTCTCTATTTTCATACCCCAAAAAATAGAAGGGTCTTATACTCTCTATTTTCATACTCCAAAAAATATCAACAACCCTTATACACTCTCTCTCATACACAGTTTATTATTTATTCTGTTGAAATATTTATAATCCTAATTCTATACTTATAAATATAATTAAGGAAATTATAGAGAGAGAAAAGTTGGTAGCTTGTATTATCATTCAAATTGATCGCCTTTGAGCTAATACAACATAAGCACACACAAAAGGAGGACGTACCACTAGAATAGCATAAGCGCTACCGGGGAAACCTACCTTAAAAAAAATATCATGTGTTCATCATTGCGCCGTATTTATTTTTTATTCACCGATATTCGCTTATTGATTGGTTAATTATTTACTTCTAGATTTTGACACCATCAGTTGACGCCGTCTGTGGGAACGATAAGCTCTCTAAAGCTCTCGTTCTTTAGAAATTACAAGTGAATTTTCGGTGAAAAACTCAAAATCCCGCGGGTCTATGTAGCTCAATATTCTCGGGGGCATAACTTTGTGCTCTGAACTCCAAATTATGCGATTTTGGAGTCCATTTTGAAGAAAATTTCAAGAGTTACAACTTTTCAGTTCAAGCCATTTTCAAATTCGGTCATCTCGGGGTTCAAAACTTCGATACAAACTTTCTGGAACGAAATCTCGCGGGCCTACGGTAATTCAATATTATCAGGCGCATAACTTTATGCTCAAAACTCCAAATCATGCGATTTTGGAGTCCATTTTGAAAAAAATTTCAAGATCTACAACTTTCCAGTTCAATCCGTTTTCAAATTTGGCCATCTCGGGGTCCAAAACCGGGATACAAAGATGCTGCGATAAAAAATGCAAAAATCCGGTAGGCTTATGCTAGCTCAATATTTACGGGCGCATAATTATTCAAAAATCCGGTTACCCAAGGGGATAAAATCCAAAAAAGATAAGTTATTTTTTAATAACTCATATATGATTTTTCTCTTTATTTTAATATATCTAAAGTTGTATCATTTTCTTACGATCAATAATCTTTATTGTAGGAAAAATTGATGAGCTTCCAAAAAAAAAATTACAATTGAATGTAATTTTTATCAAGTTCATCCGACAAACCACAAGAAAGAAATTAAAGAAATTTTCAGCGGATATCAAACTTCCACAAAGCCGAATGCAATCTTGAAGTCTATCAAATAGCAGCAGGACCACCCCAGCCCAAAGAGATTTGGCTGAGAATGATCATCTACTGCTGCACCACTGGTCAGAGACCAAGATTTTGACGTTCCATGGTAATAAATGAAAAAATTGTCAAAATTTGGCTGAGTCAGAAGAGAGCAAGACTCTACTCAAAACTTAGCAATTTGCCTAAAGTTAGAAGGGAGCAAGACTCTACTCAAAACTTAGCAATTTGCCTAAGTTAGAAGGGAGCAAGACTCTACTCAAGACTTAGCCAAAAAGAACAAATTTTCCTTTTAAGAAACCAAGGACTTCGAAAAAATTTCTATCACCATACAAGTCGGGAAGAAGGGATGAGAGGCCTCTAGCGCAGATTTCAAAGTCAGAAGTTTTTGAAAAGCTGTCTCCACAAAAAAAAGGACATGCTTTAAACAATCGCAAGTGGAACATCTCCGGAACGTTTATACAAAGCCCTCACTAGAGATACACATTATCTAGTCACTCAAAAAAGGCTGAAGAATCTGAAGATCATCAGCATCAAAATTCAAAATAGTACTTAAATCAGAAGAAGAAGAATAAAAAAAATCATGGCGGATATTCCCTGAAGCTGTCCAATCAGGGCCCGTTGTTTCAGCAAAATCTGCAACAAAATCATCTAATGAAGATTGCGATAAAAAACCTTCCGAGGCAGCCTGGTAAACGGAGTCCAAGGTAGCCTGGTTATAGGACGGATTCTGAAATGACGGCAAATTCACTTCAGTCAAAGAAGCCCCATTTTCTATAAGATTCGTGGTAGTCGAAAGAATATTCTGTACACCCTCTTCTGACATAAGGAGCCTAAAAAAACTTTCGGGAATAGGTTCCGAAAGATTCATGGCAGTCGGAATAACATTTGGCATGTTATTTCCTGCCGACAAAGGGAACCTCGAAGAACCTCCAAGAGGAGCAAAGGAGCATAACGGGTTAACACAGGAAGACCCCCCTCCTAATCGAGCCTCTAATGCCGTCACCCGTGCTTGTAACTCTTCCACCTTCTGTTCAAAAGAAGCAAGAAGAGCAGTACAGCCTCTAGCGGGATTCTCAATCCTCGCCGTGGCTTCAAGAAGATACGAACTAAGAGCCTCGAAAAGTCGATCTTCGGGGGCACGTTGCAAAAAAGATACAACATTCCTTACCCCGAAAACAGTGAAGATTGTGTGATAGTCCTCACGATCAATCACATTTGAAAAAATTATAGCATAATCACAAGCTAGAGGACATCTCTTGTGGCTATGAGCACAAGCCACACATGGACGACCTAAAAAAAATTGAGTGTTTGACATTATTTCGGTTTACTTTTGTAAGAAAAACTTATTACAAAAGAGAAAAATGGCGTCGGAAGAAAGGGATGGTGATGGAAGAAATGGGTTGGGTCTCGAGGGAGAGGAAGACGAAGAAGGAGAGTGAGAGGATGAAGAGTGAGAGGAAAATGAGGAGTGAGAGGGAGATGAAGAGAGAGAGGAGCCTCCGACAGGGAGGATTTCAAAAAAAAGAAAAAGGGGCCGAAAAACGGCCAAAAGGGGCCGACAAAAGAAAAAGAAAAGAAAAGAAAGGTGCAAAAAAAAAGAAAGAAGAAAAAAAAAAGAAAAGAAGGGCGAAAAAAAAAGAGAAAAGAAAAGAAGGGCAAAAAAAAAAAAGAAAAAGAAAAAATATATATGTGTATATGAAATAAAGAGTTAAAAAAATGCCCGAGTAGAATCAAATTATTTATGATCAAAAGTATAGCGAGCTTTACATATTAATGTTCCAAGCTCTACGACTTGCATCTAATGTCTAACGAGTTCTACACATTGATGTTTCGAGCTCAACGACTAGCATTCGAGATCTAGCATCATTGGACTACGACTCGAGATCAACGTCTAGCCAGCCTTACACAATGATGTTCTGAAGCTCTAAAAGCTCTACACATTGATGTTTTGAGCTCAACGACTAGCATCCGAGATCTAACGTCCTTGAACTAAGACTCGAGATCAACGTCTAGCCAGCCTTACACAATGATGTTCTGAAACTCTAAAACTAATGATCAAAGTCTAGCTAGCTTTACACATTAATGTTCCAAGCTCCACAAACTTACGGTCAAGGATTCAGGCCTAAGACATCTCAAGCATCAGAGCTCAGAGCTACTACTAGCTCCCGGATTGAAGGATATCCTCACCAATCAGCTCATCCGAGCTAAATGATAAGGATAGGGGGCAATTGATGGGGTAAATATTAATTTACCATTGGCCTACAAAAATAAAAAATAATTTTACTATTGGCTTACAAAGGTAATTTTCAACATTTTTTACCTTCGGTAAAATTCCAATTTTACCCCCGGTAAAATCTCGTTTTTACCCCCGATAAAATCTCATTTTTACCTCCTCACCTACCACACCTCACCTACCACATCTCACCTACCTCCACCAAAGATTAACTTATGCCATTCATTTTTATCAAATTGACGGTTTTTGCCATTCTCCATTTACCTATAAATACCTCCCACCATTCATTCATTCAACACACAACAAAAACATATCTTCTTTCTCTCTTAAGATCCATCTATCTCTTCCAAGAGATATAAACCCATTGGCAATATAAATACAAGCCAATTCGGGAAGAAATAGAGGAGTCATATACTCTCTCTTTTCATACCCCCAGAAATAGAAGAGTCTTATACTCTCTATTTTCATACCCCAAAAAATAGAAGGGTCTTATACTCTCTATTTTCATACTCCAAAAAATATCAACAACCCTTATACACTCTCTCTCATACACAGTTTATTATTTATTCTGTTGAAATATTTGTAATCCTAATTCTATACTTATAAATATAATTAAGGAAATTATAGAGAGAGAAAAGTTGGTAGCTTGTATTATCATTCAAATTGATCGCCTTTGAGCTAATACAACATAAGCACACACAAAAGGAGGACGTACCACTAGAATAGCATAAGCGCTACCGGGGGAACCTACCTTAAAAAAAATATCATGTGTTCATCATTGCGCCGTATTTATTTTTTATTCACCGATATTCGCTTATTGATTGGTTAATTATTTACTTCTAGATTTTGACACCATCAATATACATATAATATTATCTAAATAAAAATATTTTTTTATTATATATGTATTTAACGAATAATATCGGATAATTCGTTAAAATCCCAAACGACAATACAAAAAACACATTAACATCCGATAAAAAAGCTACCTGTTTAGATCCAAAGTAATAACACCCCAACTGCAATAACATCCGATAAAAAAGTTACCTGTTTAGACCCGAAATGATAATACTTAAAATACAATAAAAATCGACACGAATATAATCCGAACCCACCTATCGACATGTCTAATTACTCATTTAAATTAATTATATTTTAAAAATAAAGTGTCAACTGGAATGAAAAAAGTAAAATAAAAATAATATTATTAAAAAAAAATTACATAAATTTTTACCATCTATATAGTTATATTATCAAAAAAAATATTAAAATATAATAAAAGTGCTACGAGGACACACGGATAGAAATCAACTTATAAAAAATACAATTGGAGATGCCTTGATGCTAAAATTTCCTGCTCTCTCCCACTTCACTAAAAAATAAATAAAAAAAATCACTCTCTCACTCTTAAACATTCACACTCACCAGCCCCACCCACACCCACACCCACAAACTCTCTTTCTCCGGACGGCCAGAACGTCGGAGCATCCGTTGTCACCACCGGACCTCTACTGAAGTTATTTATTCCTTCTCTCTCTCTCTCTCATCTTATTCTCTCTCTCTATATATCTCTTTCCCTCACGTCACACCACTTTGGCTTTCACAGACGATATCGTCGTGCGCACACACTCTCCTCCATCGACTGATCGATCGACCAGCACGCACCTCCGTAGCACGTTCAACATCATTCAGCTCGCCTCTCTCTTTCTCTCTCTCTCTCTCTGGTAGGTATCTTTCTCTCTGTATACACTCTCCTTCATCTGTTCTTCTTTCTAATTTAGGGCTTTTAAACTAGATATTAATAGAGGTCTTTGGATTCTTAGCTTATCTTTTACGTGTATCCATTCTCTCCCTCTGTTTTCTCTATTCTCACAAAGCCACAGTCCATCAGTTTTTTTTTCTTTCTAAAATAGGGTTTTCAAATATATATACATATAAAGAATAAATGGTGTTGCAAAACTAGGATTAATTTGAAGTGTGTTGTATTAATGAGGTTGGTTGTGACAAATAAGTTTGATCTGGATCTAATCTTATAATTGGATTCAAATATGGAGAAATAAATTGGTTGTTGGCTATAACTTTACTTATTATTTTTAGCGAATATTTCCTACATTACAAATTCAGAAAAAAAATCAAGTGAATTTTTATTGTAATTACTTATATTATTATATCTAACGTATAATTTGAAACTTAATTTTAGATGTGTTTAAGAGACAGGTGAGGCTCCATAAACTAAGAATAATGTTAGACTCAGCAAAGGTCTATTCTGAATTTTTTTTAGATGAGGTTACTCTATATTTTCCATTAATTTAATAATTATTTAAGGTTGCTATATATTTTGAATTTCGAAAATTTCAAATATTGCTGCTAAGTTATTACAGAAAATATTATTCACTAATTTTTTTATGGAAAACATTGGTGCATAAGATCTTTTACCCTATTTTAAATTCTTTCATAATATAAAAGTTTGTTTAGATAAGAATGACTATCGAAGAATAGACTCACACAGATGGACCTAGACTATGATTAATTGAGTGTCAGAAAAAGGGAGGATGACAATTCAACCTTATGATCAACGTGAGCTGCCTAAATAGAATAAAAATGCAAAATCGAAAATAAATAGTATTTTTAATTATTGACTGTATTAAAATTAATGTTTTGTAAGAATTACCAAAATCAAAATTGAACTATTAATTTGATATAGATAAAATGAATTTAACAATTACATTTATTTATTTATTTAAGGGTAATGATATTAACATTCCGTAAAAATATTTTAACATTCTAAAATCATCTTTAGTGACACTTTATATAAATATTTTGAAACACTTTTTGCAACAAAAATGATTTTAAAATATTATTATATTTTTTGTAATGTGCTAATATCATTACCTTTTATTTAACTTTATAAAGTATAAAATACCTTTTAATTAACTTTATAAAGTATAAAATATAAAATATAAGTTAAATGGTAATGATATTAGCATATTCAAATTATCTTTAGTAACACTAAAGATACTTTTAAAATATTAAAATATTTTTTGTAAAACTAACATTATTTTCTTATAAATTATAAAGTAATCTGATCATTCACGTGAAATTTTTATTTTTTTAAAATACGTGTTTTGCATATGAAAACTAATATAGTTTAGAGACATTTTCATTTTTTTGAAAGCAACCCATTGGATCACTGTTTTTTGTTTGGAAAGCAGAGGCCTCATTATTCTACGCAAGGGACCGACCCATCACAAATCAATATATAATATATATCATCTTCTTTTAATTGAATGCACACTTTTGTAATGGGTGTTCGGAAATGCAAAGTGATCTCTATTCACTTACAATACGTTTATTTGTTTTAACTTTATAAATTGCAAAATGATCTCTAATCATATAATGGGTTTTGGTTGGTCTTAGGCATGGGTCTAGAGAAGTGGAGGAGTGTCCCCGCACTCTTTTTATTTTTTGAAAGCGGAGATTATTCTATACAATTAATGGACCCATGCATCATCATCATCATCTAATTTGCTACTTGGGCTAATATCGATATTGTCCCTAATTTAAACTCTTTGGTCATAGGTGTAGAATTTTATCTTAAAATGTTTCATTATTATGTGGTGAGACTACTCCACTTATTAATCCTTATTGAGTTATTGATCAATCTTGGGGTCCTCTGCCTGAAGGTTAATTTGCACCATGATCGATCATGGGGTCCCATGATCGATCATGCTTTTGGAGTTTCTTCAAATCAGCATTCTTGTGAGCTTTTGGCTAGCACTTGATCAATTCCTTCAAAGCCATTACATCCTATGCCTATAAACACATAGAAACGCAATAAAAGCACACCTAGTGGGATGACATTAGAAACAAAACTCACTAAGACACTAATCTCGAGATAAGCGGATAATAAGGCAAAATTAAAGCAACAAACGCGTCAAGCGTCTCCCAGAAAGAGCTTATACATGACAATATTATGCGTTTATCAGTTATACAATTTTCTCATGTGGAATTATTGGTTTGAGTCAACCGTTCTCATTAATCTTCACATTTGATCAAACTAGTTCACATTTTGTTCCACTTCGAACTAACACCGATCCATCCTAGCTCCACCTAGACATATATCTTAGTCCACATTGGATACACTTATGAACTATCATTTTTTGTAAATCAATGGTTTGAGCTAATCATTCTCAATATTCTTGGTTATTAATTTAGGAGACTATAGAAGCAATTTGGTGCTTCGATTTTGTCTCTAATTCATGCATACACGTGCTTGTGTTTGGATTTGTTGATTCATTTTTTTGGATGATGTAGGGAACTTTCAATTGAAAAGCGCCTTCATCTTCGACCGCGCCAGCTAGTGATCTTGTTGTGAGGTGTGTAAGGGTTTTTAATTTTTTTTGTTTTGTTTTTTTACAAGAGCATCTCCAATAGCCTCTTTAAATGTTACTCTCAAAGTTTACTTTGTGGATAGTGGACCTACGTGACATTTTGAAAAGCAATTTTTATAATGTATCTTCAAGTAATTCTAAGTGAGATTTCAAATCTATTTCTTTAATAAAACAAAACTCTTTACCTCAAATTTAAAAAGGAGAGCACTTTTTAACTGACATCATATATAATTAAAAAAAGGGAAAGTAGTGTTCGAAGAGAGAAACTCTAATCTTCATGTTAAATAGTCTTTTAGCTCCTTTTAAAGCCATTTTGCTGATGCGGCTTTTAATTGGGGACTTTAGAAGGATTCTCTTAATTTAAATGGCTGTTCAAATATAGCCCAAATGGATCCTACGAAATGGCATTCCGGCAGTCGTTGTCACAAGCATTACAAAAATGCTCATCGTGATCCCAAGATGATTCAAAAATAAAATCTTTGAAATAATCTCAATGGTTGGTCTTAGCGGTAAGGGCGTACTTGAACCATATGATCTCAAGTTCAATTCTCCGCTATGTCAAGATTTTTCGGGCCAATTGGAGTGGAGCCCAGATAGTCATGGATATCCAAAAATAAAAATAAATCTTTGAATGATTTATTTTGTATGGGAATAAAATCCTTGTTTAAAAGAATTTTTGTAAAAGCAAAACAAGGAAGGCCCAAGCTTTTAAAAGCATTGACAGAAGGGACCACAAGAAAGGAACTCTTTCTAAATAAGCTGGTCCTATTAGGACATCTCGGTTAGCAATTTTTATTTTTCCATTTTATTGTATGTGTCCAGGAAATTTTATGACCATTTTATTTGATACCTTGTATTAAAAGTCTTACATGAGTGAATTTTATGGTATCAAAATAAATTTTTACATGTCATATAGGAAATTTCTATCATTTTCACATGTAGAAATATTAATAAAAATCCCATATATTAGTCACATTCTACCTAACATAGAAATAGATACAAAAGATTCTTTTAAAACATGTTTTTCTTTTGTAATATATAAATTTGTTTAGATATAAATGTGGAAGAAGAGGCCTCATTATTATACCCAAGGCACCGACCCATCACAAATCAGTAATATGTATCATCTGCTTTTAATTGAATGGGTGCTTCACTTGAGCTTAGACCTATAGACAATTTGTATTTCGGTACCCTAAATTTTTCCATAATTAGATCTTATTCCTCCTTTTTTTTTTTACATATTAATATTTTGTACCCATTTCTAGTTTTATGGGTATTTTGATATCCATTTTTTACTTTTCATCAATACATGACCAAAACGCCCTGTAAAATGACTAAAACGCCCTTAATCCTTTTCCATTTTGGTTGCTAGAGATAAACAAAATATAGCTAACAAATACATCATCCAATTTTTGCACCCTTTTGTAATGGGTGTTCGGAAATGCACCCACTAAATTAGTTATTTTATTCTCAAATGAGAATAATTTCTTCGCATTCCATCAGTTCTTTAAAATTACTTGTACCTCACATAGTGGTAGGGTAAGTTTATTGAAATAATGCAAGAATGATAAAATTTCGTCGCTAAAAGTAAAAAATTAAATATTATTAAATTTTTCATCAACATAAGACATAGTAAATAAAATTTACATTGTTCTTCATAAATTTTATTAAAAATTTAGTTGAAATATTACATTTGAAAATATTAATTGTGATATATACAGTTTTAGTAATTATATCATATTTCATATAATCTTTTACCATTCATTACTCTTACATGATTATTATTCATATATAAAATTTGTCTATAAATTTTATTTTTATCAAATAATATAAATTTTAATTAACTACACAAAAAACATTAAAGACTCCATCCAATTAGTTTATAGATAAATTTGCACGCAAAAGTCCAAAATTGAAATGGGTGGTAAAACTTTGTAATCCAATTAGTAGCCTCCTCTCTTTCCCTCAAATCCAATTCTCCATTTCTTAATCTTTTGGAATATGTGAGTCATAAGCAATTTTGTCTCTGATTATTGCATATATGTAATTATCTACAAGATTGCGCGTGTTTGCTAATTAATATTTTTGGATGATACAGAGAATTTCCGATAAAAAAGCGGCTTCATCTTCAGTTGCGCCACTCAGTGATCTTCTTGCGAGTTCTGTAAGCATTTTTTTTCCTGATCAATTTTGTTGTCTTAAGAGAGCATTTCAATTTTTTTTTAAAAAAAATTTACTTAAGAATGGATGGTCTATGTCTCTTCCTTGTTAATATAATAACAAAGAAAATTACCCCCACCTCATTCTAGAACCTGGGAATCTCTCAGATCTGAGTATGCGCTTTTACCACTAGGCTAACCCACTTGCACGAGCATCTCTCATAGCTTCTTTGGATATCTCTTCAAAGTTTCCAAAGGAAAGCAGTCTTAATAACTTAGTTTTTACCCTATTATAGAATGTTATTTTTATTTTTGTTTATATTTTATTGTTATTATAGGTTATATAATTAAATCTAACTTCTTCAAAGTAAACTTTCTTAATTAACATTGAGGAGAGGGGTCGACTCAGTGGTAGAAAACATTCACCCTAATGCTTTAAGGAGAGACTTAAAATAAAATATTCTTAACGTTTACTTTTAACTAGGGCTTTCCCTAAATTCATGAACCCTTCCTTGGATTTTTACTTTAAGTTTTTTTCTTTTTAAATATAAATCTCCTTACCTCTATGTAACACAGATGATTTCTTGGTTCTATTTGAATAATTAACATTTTTTTTGACAAAGTAATTCCTATGGATGACATGAATGGATAAGAATTTAGATTAAAAACCAGGCCATTTGTAAACCAACTAATATATCTAATATTTCAACAATTAAATGAATTTAATTACTTACAAGTACACTTAATTATTTTAACTTTATAAACTGCAAAATGATCTCTAATTATATAATGGGTTTTGGTTGGTCTTAGGCATGGGTCTAGAGAAGTGGAGTGTCCCCACACTCTTTCTATTTTTTGATAGCGGAGATTATTCTATATAATGGACCCATGCATCATCATCATCATCTAATATTCTATTGTCCCTAACTTAAATACTTTTAGTCATAGGTGTATTGTTTTATCTTAAAATGTTTCGATATTATGTGGTTACACTACTCCGCTTATTAACCCTTATTGTGTTTTACAATTTTTTCATGTGGGATTATTAATTGGTTTGAGTCAACCATTTTCAATAATTTTCACATTTGATCAAACTAGTCCACATTTTGCTCCACTTTGAACTAACACCAATGTATCCTAACTCCACGTGGACCTATATTTTAGTCCACATTGGATCCACTTATGAACTATATCAGTTTTGTAAATCAATAATTTGAGCTAATCATTTTCAATATTCTTGGTTATTAATTTAGGTGACTATAGAAGCAATTTACTGCTTCGATTTTTTCTCTATTTCATGCATACACGTGCTTGTGTGTGGGTTTGCTGATTCATTTTTTTTGATGAAGTAGGGAACTTCCAATTGAAAAGCGCTTTCATCTTCGACCGTGCCAGCCAGTGATCTTGTTGTGAGGTGTGTAAGGGTTTTTATTTTTTTTGTTTTGTTTTCTTTACATGAGCATCTCCAATAATCTCTTTAAATGTTACTCTCAAAGTTTACTTTGTTGACGGTGGACCTACGTGACATTTTGAAAAGTAATTTTTATGACGTATCTTCAAGTAATTCTAAGTGACATTTTAAATCTATTTTTTTTATAAAACAAAACTCTCTACCTCAAATTTAAAAAGGAGAGTACTTTTTAATTGACATCATATATAATTTTTGACAGTGGACATACGTGACATTTTGAAAAGTAATTTTTATGACATATATATCTTCAAGTAATTCTAAGTGACATTTTAAATCTATTTTTTTTATAAAACAAAACTCTTTACCTCAAACTTAAAAAGGAGAGCACTTTTTAATTGACATCATATATAATAAGAAAATGGAAAGTAATGTTCGAAGAGAGAAACTCTGATCTTCATGTTAGATAGTCTCGTTTGCTCCTTTTAGAGCCATTTTGCTGACGTGGCTTTTAATTGGGGGCTTTAGAAGGATTCTCTTAATTTAAATGGGTGTTCCAAGTATAGCTCAAAGTTTCTCGAAGAGATGGATCCTACGAAATGGCATTCCGACAGTCGTCGTCACAAACATCACTAAATTAAAATGCTCGCTGTGATCACAAGATGGTTCAAAAAATAAAATCTTTAAAATAACCTCAATTGTTTGTTCCAGCGGTAAGGGTGTACTTGGGATCGTGTGGTTAAGCACACTATCTCAAGTTCAATTCTCCCCTATGTCAAGATTATTCGGGATACTGGGGCGTCTCTAAGCCAATAAGCGCCAAAACTTTGTGGGATTAATTGGAGTAGAGCCCAGAAGGCCAAGGATATCAAAAAATAAAATAAAAAATTCTAATGATTTTATTTTTTTGGGAAATAAAATCCTTGTTTCGAAGATTTTTTGTAAAAGCAAAACAAGGAAGGCCCAAGGTTTTAAAAGCATTAACAGAAGGGACCACAAGAAAGGAACACTTTATAAATGTAATCATCTCGGATAGCAATTTCTATTTTTCCGGTCTATCAAATGTGTCCAGGAATTTTTATCACCATTTTATTTGATTACATTAGTGGATTTTATGGTATCAAATTAAAACTTTACATGTCATATAGAGAATTTTTATTATCATTTTCACATAAAAATACTAATAATTAAAATCCCATATATTAGTAACATTCTACCTAACATAGAAATAATTACAAAAAAAATCTTTTAGAACATATTTTTTTTCTTTTTCTTTTGTA
The DNA here is from genome assembly GCA_021464415.1 of Lonicera japonica. Lineage (NCBI taxonomy): Eukaryota > Viridiplantae > Streptophyta > Magnoliopsida > Dipsacales > Caprifoliaceae > Lonicera > Lonicera japonica. The sequence continues at coordinate 13,650,750 of CM038468.1, read as the reverse complement.
ATATATAAATTTGTTTAGATATAAATGTGGAAATGACCCACAAAGTGTACCTAGGCCATGATTAATTAAGGGTCCGGCGGAACAAGAGCTCAAAGAATAAGAGGATGAATACTCAGCCTCATCATCAACATGAGGTGGCGCTTGTTGCTGGAGAGAGAAAATCATCAATAGAATAAAAATAATAAATTTTATTTTTAACTATTGATTATATGAAAATTATTTTTTCGTAAGAACTACTAAAATCATATCAAATTATTAATTTGATACAAATAAAATGAATGTAATAATTATATTTATCTATTTATTTAAGGGTAATGATACTAGCACTTTTTAAAAAATATTATAGTAATCCAAAAACATCACACTTTATATGGATAATTTGTGATACATTTTTACCGAAAAAAATAACTTTATAATATTATTATACTTTTTGTGAAATGTTAATATTATTACATTTTATTTAACTTTATAAAGGATAAAGTATAAATTATAGGGTAGTGATATTAGCCGTCGACAAAGATATTCTACCACTTAAAAATTATTTATAGTAACACTTTATATAGGTCTTTTTGGATACTTTAATCACTAAGAATAATTTTAGAATATTATAATATTAGAATATTTTATGTGAAGCACTAATGTTATTATCTTATAAATTATAATGTAATCTAATTATTCATGTGATTTTTTTTTAAATAGACGTATTGCATAGGAAAAATAATATAATCTAGAGACATTTTCATTTTTTTGAAAGCAACCAATAGGATCACTGTTTTCTTTTTGAAAGCAGAGGCCTACCCATCACAATTCAATAATATAAATCTATCTTCTTTTAATTGAATGCAGCTTGACTTGGGCCTAAACATATGGGCAATTTGTATTTTGGTACCTAAAATATTACCATAATTAGATCTTGTTCCTCCTTTTTCTTTACATATTAATATTTTATACCCATTTATAGTTTTATTGGTATTTTGACACCCACTTTTCACTTTTCATCAATACACCGTGAAATGCCCTATAAAATGACTAAATGCCCTTTTGAATTCTCTTCCATTTTGGCTACTAGAGATAAACAAAATATAACTAACAAATGCATCATCCAATTTTTGCACCCTTTTGTAATGAGTGTTCGGAAATGCACTCACAAAATTAGTTTTTTCATTCCAGTGTGAGAATAATTTCTTCTCAGTCTATCAATTCTTTAAAATATATTGTACTTCACTCTAGTGGTAGGATAAGTTTATTGAAATAATGCACAGGAAATAAAGTTTCGCCAATAAAAGTAAAAAAAAAGTAAATAATATTAAATTTTTCATCAACATAAGACATATTAAACAAAATTTACTTTGTTCTTAATAAATTTCATTAAAAATTCTGTCAAAATATTACATTTGAAAATATTAATTGTGATATACAGTTTTATTAATTATGTCATATTTCATAAAATCTTTTACCATTCATTACTTTTAGATGATTATTATTCACATATAAAATTTGTCTACAAATTTTATTTTTATCAAATAAATAAATGTAAATCTTAATTAACTACGATCAAAACATTAAAGACTTCATCCAATTAGTTTATAGATAAATATGCACAAAAAGGTCCAAAATTGAAATGGGTGGTAAATCTTTGTAATCCAATCAGTAGCCTCCTCTCTTTCCCTCAAATCCAAATCTCCATTTCTCAATCTTTTCGAATAATCACTTGTAGACAAATGCTTACTTTCTTTCTTTATTGATCATCGAAGTAAAAACACTCATCACTCTTTAATTGAAAATCACTTAATAATGATAACTCTTCATCAACATAAATCCTCTGTTTTTCATTTCTCTTTTGATGATTCCTGTAACTCCAAGAAGAACCCTCAAATTCCTCAAAATCAAAATCATCATTTTGAGGAGCTCTGATCACACTGGAGGGTGATGGGTTATCGTTGGAACTTATATCTTGGATCAGTGTACATGTAATAATTGGAGTTTTAAGGTAATTGTCATTTGATAGCGAAAGGTAAAGGTTGTGAGGATGTGTCGCGTTGGGGAAGGGGGGGGGGGGGGGGGGGGGGGGGCGGTTGAAGAATGGAAAAATGGTGGGCATTTTTGGTATAATACCTCACTTTTTTTTCTGACTTTTTTTTTTTTTGGAACACATGAAATTTCTACTCCTAAGGGATGGGGGAAGGGAGCTGCTTAATTGCAGTGGGTGAGACTCAAACCTCGGGAGTCTAGGGGAGAGACTTATTATGATAAAACTTTGGGTATTTAAGTACAAATCACCCTAAGTCTAATTAGTCTCTCTTTCTCTCTCTCTCTCTCTCTCTATATATATATATATCTTCCTCTGCATCTTTACTCGATCTGTGTTGTTGTAAAATTTACAACTTGGCTTAGTTTGATTCAAGTAATTACTTTCAATTTTGTCCATTCTTTAGCTATTAATATAAAAGTCATAAGCAATTAAATGCTTTGATTTTGTCTGTGATTCTTACATATATGTAATTATGTGCAAGATTGCGATTGTATGTGTTTGTGTTTGCTGATTAATATTTTTGGATGATACAGAGAACTTCCGATCCAAAAAGCAGCTTCATCTTCGGTTCCGCTACTCAGTGATCCTCATGTGAGTTGTGTAAGCATTTTTTTCTTCTCGATTTGGTTGTCTTATGAGAACATTTCAAATTTTTATTTTTAACTAAGAAGGGAAGGTTTAAGTATCTTCCTTGTTATTATAATAACAAAAAAAATTCTCCCCACCCCACCCCACCTAACCCTAGACCAGAACTTGGAATCTCTCAGATCTCAGTATGTATTTTTACCATTAGACTAACCTACTTGCATGAGCATCTCCAATAACTTCTTTGAATGTTACTCTTGAAAGTTTTCAAAGTATTTATATATATATATATATATATCATGTTTTAATAACTTAGTTTTTACTGTATTAGAATGTTATTTTTATTTTTTGTTTTATTATAGGGTATATATTAAATCTAGACTTTTCAAAGCAAAATTTCTTAAATATATAAAAAAATATATAATTCAGAAAAATATAAAACAAAGAAGGGCTTAAGGTCAAAGGTTCTACTTATGGGGTGGGGGTTTCTTTGTTTGTAGAATTGTAGGTTAAGGGAGAGACTTAAAAAAAATATATATATAAAAAATTAACATTTACTTTTAAGTAGGGCTTTTCCTAAATTCATGTGAACCCTTTGTTGGATTTTTACTTTAAATATGAACCTCCTAACCTCTATGTAATACATATGATTTCTTGGTTTTATTTAAATAATTAAGATTAGTGTTACTATAATAACAAAGAAAATTCCACCTTCCCCAGACCGGAACCTGGGATCTCTCAGATCTGAGTATGCACTTTTACCACTAGGCTAACCCAGTTGCACAAGCATCTCTAATAGCTTCTTTGGATGTTACTCTTCAAAGTTTCCAAAAGATAGCATGTTTTAATAACTTAGTTTTTACTCTATTATAGAATGTTATTTTTAATTTTTATTTTTATTATAGGGTATATAATTAAATCTAACTTCGTCAAGTAAACTTTCTTAACATTGAGAAGAGGGGCCAACTCATTGGTAGGCTACATTCACCTACCCTTACTTTAGGGAGAAACTTATAAAAAAATAAAAAAAATCTTAACATTTACTTTTAAGTTGGGCTTTTCCTAAATTCATTTGATACTTTTTTGGATTTTTATTTTTTTTTCCTTTTAAACATGAATCTCCTGACCTCTATGTAATACAGATGATTTCTTGGTTATCTTGGTTCTATTTGAATATTATCATTAATTTTTTTTTTGACCAAAGTAATTTGATGGATGACATGAATGGATAAAAATTTAGATTAACAACCACACCATTTTGTACAAAAACTATACACAAACTAATATATCTAAATATATATTTCAACAATTAAATGAATTTAATCACTTACAATTATTTATTTTAACTTTATAAACTGCAAAAAATGATCTCTAATCATATAATGGGTTTTGTTTGGTAATACATATTATGCTTAGGCATGGGTGTAGAGAACTGGAGGAGTGTCCCCGCACTCTTTCTTTTTTGAAAGCTGAGATTATTCTATAAAATGGATCCATGCAGCATCAGCAGCATCATCATCTAATTTGCTCCCTTTTACTTTTGTCCAGTGTATTTTTTATACAATTACTTTGGGCGCTATTGTGAAAGATACAACTTGAGCTTAGTTTGATTCAGGTAATTATTTTCAATATATTATTTTTATTGTTGTACTTGATGCACTTGGGCTGCACCCTTCCTGTGAGGTTAGTAACGGGCTGGGCTGCACCCATTAATCTTCCATGAGAAAATTGCAAAACTCAATAAGGGTTAATAAGTGGGGTTGTATCACCACATAATAACGAGACATTTTAAGATAAATTTCAACAAATCATAGTGAATGCTCATGTTAACCATCACTTTAACAAAGTGTCAAGAAATATGAATTGATGCTTCAAATAAATTAGCTGTAACACTTCTCAGAGTCTAATTTATCCCTTACATATCTTTCATCACAACTGTTTAAAAAATACCTTTCATCAATCCATGGAGTCCTTTATCCCTTATCCATTCACCTCACATTTTCATACATGTTAGCCTTCCAATTTCTTATAACCTGCTAAGGCTACCTTCATAATTAAATGCAAGAAAGCACACTTTACATAAATCTTTTATAGTATTTATTTCGGTTTCAATCTAGTAAATTTTTTCATTAACTAAATTTCATAAACTAACTAAATATTGAATTCATTCCAAAGATTATGTCGCATAAAATCAACTTCTTTTGAAAATGTACATTGAAAAAAGCCATGCTTCACTTAATAAAATTTGGTTCATTATGTAGTTCATCATTTAGTATATATCTACATATCTCAAAGTAACTACTTAAAAAAATTAGTAAACATTTGTTGTTGGACTTAGGGACGGACGAAAGTAGGGGCAGGGACAATCGCACCAAGTTGGATTTGAATTTTTTTTTTACGATATATGGGGTATTTTTTGGAAAAAAAATATATATAGGAACCTATGTGTAGAACATGAAACTTTAGGGTATCTAAGTGTGTAGAGTGGAAGAGGAGGATCATCAATATATATCCATCAAAACATTATGTTTAATTAGTGAGGCATTAACTAAAAAATATGAAACATCTCTGGATGCAAACCAGAGCCTGAGTGGTTGGGCTTATTCAAATTAGCATCCGTGTTCGCAGGTGCGAGCACACACTAGTCGCATAATTCGTTGACCTGTGATTTACACAACCTCGCAGGCGTGAGAGAACCTTATTTTTTAATCAAATATATAAATGACAAATCATGTCAAATAATAAGCTTTCCTTTAGGCCAACTTATTATTCACATGGAAAACTTGACATTCATCTCATATTTATTACCACATGTGTGTATGTTATTTGGCCAACAATAACATTCCTTTTGGTTGATTGTTATTCGTATAAATAACAATCACCTGCATCTTAATATTCCAAATGAAATAAATTTATGTGATATAGGTTACTTTGACAACTCATCGTTTTAATTTATTTATTTTGTAATATTAGACGATCTGTATTTTGCATCCTTATGATCTACAAAGTCTAGATTATCCGTATCGATGAAAATTGCAAAGCACAGATCTCATATCTTTCACCTTGATCCATGCTGCAATTTTAGATTCATGGCAATTTGGAGTCTAGCATACCGGTATGGGACTTTTAGGATTTTATACTGGTACAGGAACCCCTTCCAGAATTCTAGTTTCTTACTCTAATTTTGACAAATCATACTTGATCCAAACCTTTCAATATGTGAACAGTAATCATGTAGGGATGAAAAAAAAAAAAAACAGTGGCTAAAAGAGAAGATTTTTTTTTTTTTACAAGTTCTTCAATCTTAATTCCCACCAGACCTTTGTACTCAATATAAGGTCAAATTATATCTAATGAGGATTTTTAAAGAATGGGATTTGAGTGGGCCAAAGTTTCTCCGAAATTTTAATTTGGCTTCTTTATTTTTTTCGTTTAGCATCAATCTTTATTCTTTAATATATATATATATATATACAAGAATATCTTTATCGGGATATTGAAAAATAAGGCTTGTTTGAAAAAGTGAGAATAATATTTTGTAAATTAAGAGCTTATATTTGACCAAATTCTAAAAAAAGTGCAAGTTAACTTTGTTGTAAATTTTTAAATTGTATTTTTTTTATGGAATCATGCAAACTTAAGTTTGCACTACATTTTTTTTGGCATATTAATTATTATAATTATATGGTTAATTGACAATACTTTAGAATAATTTTAACAAATTACATATTCAAAACTTATTTATTAATAAAATGTACATAATAATTTTTTCGGAGTTATGGAAAATTAAGTTTGCACTCCTTATTTTCTAAAACATTACTATATATTTGTGTTTATTTGACATTATTTTAAAGTTTTATGAATGAAACATAAGAATATATTTGTTAGAAAAATTTAAAGACATTGTGCAAAACAAATTTGCAAGAGTTAAATTTGATTAAAACACAATTTTGTACAAAATTAAGTTTGCACTCGGCCAAAGTCCTTATTTTAAAACACAATTGATGAATAAGCCCTTATTTCAATGATAATGATGAGACCCTTATTTCTTAAAAAAATATTATTCGTTGATTTTTTGCGGAAAAAATTGTCACGCAAAACTTTTTACCTCATTTCCCGTATCTCTAATAGTAGGTAAAAAAGTCCTCTCTCAATTCATGTATGTTTTATTAATCCTAATCATGTATATTTCTTAAGAGATTAATCTTCAAGAAGCATACATTAATCCATGATATCATAAAGCGCGGAAACTTGATTAGGTTTGTAGGGAACGTCAGAATCTCGGAGTGCTTAATGGGTTCTCTCTTTAAGATGGGAAAAAGGAATATAACGTATAATAATTAGACTAGGGGATCATAACCCTAGGTGTATTTATATACTAGCTCAAATAGAATCCCATTAATCTTAATATGACCCATACCCATAGCCCAAAATATAATTAATTAATGTGTAAACTATTGTGATAAAATTTTAATACTTGCAAATGCACAAATCAGTTGATTGTATCGCGCGCAAAAAATGTCGATTCTTCAGAGGCTCAAACAATATGTTTTATAATTATCTTGTTAATCTTTTACTAAACTGCTAATCTAACTAAAAAAGTTGTATGGAAATTAAATAAATAAATAAAGCAAATTAAATAAAGTAAAGCAAAGCAAGTAAACTAGAGTAATTGAACTAAACTAAATAACATTAAGGCTGATAACAAAATTAATGAATTAATTGACTAGGGTTTCGGAGTCATATACTTAACATCATATTCTTAAATATTCATGCTCATAAACTATACTCTCGTCTTGCAATAATTTGGTTTTTCGACTTTATTATTTGCAAAAAATAAAATAATTCAAGTTTAATTAATTTATAAAATCCAATTATAATTCTTCCATAGTCAAACTTATGTATAAGTTCAAAACACTTACTATATTCGTCAAAACATACCATCATCTTTAACAAATCATAAGGTGAATCCAACAAAAAAGCAATATGAATCCAACTTTATTTTTATCAATTAAAATAGGCAGCAAATAGGAAGAATTGTATTTAATATTAAATTATTATAAATTAGTAGAGTCAATTGACATAAAGACATACAATTGAATCAATTAAATATACACATCGAGCATCTCCAAGAGACTCGGAGTATGTTCTCTATAATAACTAGCCAAGTTAATAGAATTATGCTCCAACAGATTATATAAAATTTTAAAATAGAGCAGAGACTATTAGGAATCTAGATTTGGAGAGTCAATTTGGTTCTCCACTTATTATTCTTTTATTAAAATAAAAATTATATATCAACAATTATATTTTAATGGTTCTACCCGCTTTCTTTCTTTCTTGTAGTTTTTTATTTTTATTTTTTTAATACACAAAAATCTCATGTAGGAATAAAAAATTCAAGCCTTCTATTTTTTAAAAATATGGAGTCTTCAATAATAAATAAATAAATTAGTAAATAAGTTATAAAAAATAAAAAAAATTGATTATTTTATGGAAGGGTAATACTATAATTTTTAGTATAGTGGTTTTGATTTATTTTAGTTTATTGTTTATTGTTTAATTAATGTATAATATACTTGCATTAAATTTGGTTATATTTATAGTTGGAATGATAAATGGAAAAATATTAAAAATACCGAATAATGTCAAATAAACAGTAATAAAATAAAATAATAGAGAGCATCGTTGGAGTAACTTTGTAAACAAGTTTCTCTATTCTAAAAGACGCTCTCTACTTTAAAGAAACTACTCTCTAAACTAGAGAGCATTGTTGGAAATGCCCTAACCCTAACACAAATTTAAGCTAGTATGAATAAAATTAAATAAACATAAAATAATAAAATTAAAGTAAACTTACTTGGCATTAAATAAATTATTAATTAAGTCTTCCAAATCTTCAAAATCTCCGAACAATATAAAAGCAAAGGAAAAGAAAACGAATAAAGAAGAGAGAAGAAGGTAGTGCTTGGCACTGTTATTGCACGGTCTGCTCTTTATTTGCACAATTGTACCTTTTTATAATAATTGCTGCATAAAATCCTAATGGGCGTAGGGTATAATTGATGGGCTATGGTGCTAGCTAAATCACTTTGGAACTTGGGTCTTTCACATGGCTGGGCTTCGTTTAATATTAATAGCAAAATACATGAATGGGCCCATAATTGAATAGAATGAATTTTTGCCATTTTTTAATTATTGTATTTTGCGTGTCACAATTTCGGAATATCGAGATGGCTGAATCTGAAAAAATGTTGAAATGTAAAGTTGCAGCTCTCGAAATTTCTCTTCAAAAAGGGCTCAAGAATCGCATAATTTGGAGTTCCGAGTAAAAAGTTATGCTTACTAGAAGTATTGAACCACTTTAAGTGTCTTCACTTACTTTAATTTATCTATTATTCTTAATTTTCTCCAATTCTTTTCTAACACGTGAAGAATTACTAAAAATATAAATATTAGTAATAATATATGCTTTCTAAAGTATAAATTAGCATGAACAAATTATACCAATATCTTGGTATATCATCTAAACCCATTCCTAATCCATAGGTAAGCATATAAGTATAACCTACATAGAACCAAACCGGTATGCACCAGAATTCCAACACTCTGAACCTACCTGCCAATTTGACATGCTTTTCTCATATGTAACTTCTCAAGTACCATAAATGCTATTCTTTTCTTTTATTTTTTTCCTTCGTTTATTTAACTCATTGTTATTGTGTTTACATTCAGGCCTAAAGTAGCGAACAAAGATTTTACAAAAGGAAGAATGGCTGTGGTTGTGGACATTGCAGGTTCTGTCGTGGGAAAAATTGTGGAATATTTGGTGGCTCCCATCGGGAGACAATTTGGCTACCTATTTTGTTACAATAGGAATATTGAAAATATGAGAAGCCAAGTTGAGAAGCTAAAAGACAAGAGACACGGGGTGCAAGGAGAGGTTGACACGGCCATTCGAAATTGTGAAACTATTAAAGCTGATGTTACTACATGGCTGACAAGTGTGGAACTCGAACGAGGTAGCAGCACAAAAAATCCTCGAAGACAAAGAAAAAGTTGGTAAGGGTGTTTGAATGGATGGTGTCTGAATATAAAGTCACGTTACTTGCTGAGCAGGAAAGCCTCGAAGAAAACTCAAAATCTTGCCGAACTCTTAGATGAAGGGAAGTTTGAGAGGGTGGCCCACCCTCCAACGCCAATAGGGATAGTACATACTCCTCAAATAGTGGTGGAGACTCCAGTTGATGGTGAGGTTCAAGGAGATGGAATACAAGAGGCATCTGATGCTTCACCTATCATTTATACAGGATGTCGACCATCGACATCTAAGGATGGTTTTGGGGGCTTCGAGTCAAGATCGTTGATTATGAGAGATCTTATGAAAGTTATTAAAGACGATAAAGTTTGCACAATCGGAATATGGGGTATGGGTGGAGTTGGAAAGACCACCATGGCCAAAGAAGTTATTGAGAGGGTAAAAAAGGAGGGCATTTTTGATGAGTTTGTCATGGTAGTTGTCAGCCAAAAACCAGACGTGAAAAAGGTTCAGGGTGATATTGCAGAATTATTGGGTCTAAGGCTTGAAGAGCAAAATTTGTTTGCAAGAGCTGGTCGCCTACACAATAGACTGACTCAGAAAGGGCCAAACGGTACACCTAAAAAGATTCTCATAATATTAGACGATGTTTGGACGAGTCTGGATTTGGAGGAAGTAGGAATCATATCTGCAAATGATCACAACATTTGCAAAATCTTATTGACTTCACGGGAGAAAGATGTTTGCGATCAAATGAGAACTGATAAGACTTTCCCTATCAATGTGTTGGCTAAGGAAGAAGCATGTAACCTTTTTCAAGAGATAGCAAGAATCCCCCCTAGTGCCACCGACTTGTTTTCGATAGCAGAAAACATCGTGAAGGAATGTGGGGGTCTGCCCCTTGCGATTACAACTATTGCGAAAGTGCTTGCAAATAAAAGTAAAGAGGCCTGGATGATGGTGCTTAGACAACTACAAGCCTCTGCCCTTGAAGTAGAGTATGCAGTTGTATATGCAACTTTGCAGGTCAGTTATGATTTCTTACAAACTGAGGAAATTAAAAATTGCTTTTTGCTTTGTTGCTTATTCCCAGAAGATTTTGATATTCCAATTGAAGATTTGGTTAGATTTGGGGCGGGCATTAAGATGTTTAGAAACATTAACACATTGCATGAGGCAAGACAAAATGCACATGCACGTGTTGAAATGTTAAGGAATTCGAATTTGTTGTTGGAGAGTGATGTCATAGACTGCGTTAAAATGCATGACCTTGTGCGGGATTTTGCTCTATCAATTGCATCTAAAGGCCAGTTTTTGGTTAGATTAGTTAATGGAATGAAGGAGTGGCTAACTGAAGATACATATGAACAATACACTTCAATTTCATTACAATGCCATGAAATGGATGAGCTTCCCAATGGGCTAAAATGCCCAAATCTCATGCTTATGCAGCTAGTCGGTTTAGATCGTGGGCGGGGTTTAGACCGTAAGTCGCTGAGATTCCCAGAAAGTTTTTTTGAGGGTATGAGGAGACTTCAAGTTTTAGCATTGAGGTGTATGTCTATTCCATCACTTCCAGGGTCACTCCAGTTCTTGACAAACCTTCGAACTCTCTCTCTAAATCGCTGCAGACTAGAGGGGGATGTATCGATGATCGGAAAACTAGAAGTATTGGAAATATTAAGCTTTGCTCGTTCTGAAATCCAAGATTTGCCGATAGAAATAGGAAAATTAAGTCGGCTTAGATTATTGGATCTGACAGGGTCTAGTAAACTCCGTAGAATACCTCCTTGTTTGTTGTCAAGTTTAATCTGTCTAGAGGAGTTGTACCTGAGAGGCACTTCCATTTGTTGGGCAGAACAAATTCATGCAAATCCCGGTATAGATGACGATGGTGGTAGTAAAATGAATGCAAGTTTTGCTGAACTAAAGGTGTTGTCTAAACTTCTTGTTATAGAAATTGACATACCATACGAGGTTTTGCCAGTAGAATTAATCTTCTTGGAAAGGGTCGAAAAGTTCTTTGTTTGTGTTGGTGGCACCTACAGAAAAGATGTTAAGCATGTGTTCCAAAACACTTTGTGTTGTATGGTTGATAAGAGCGTTGTATTGGAGGGTGTATTCCATGTGTTGGGCAAGAAGACAGAAGTTTTGTATCTGAGGGTGAAAGATTTTAAGAATCTTCAAAAGGAGTTAGAGAGAGAGGAATTATTGAAAGTGAGGGATTTAGAACTCCAATCTTGTGATGAGATGGTGTCTTTAGTTAATACAGTGGGTCGACAGGCAACTAACGTATTCCAGAACTTGGAGTCATTATGTCTAAGTGATATGAGGAAATTGAAAAGTATCTGTTCACTGTCTATTGCCAGTGGTTTGATTAACCTTAAAAGGCTTAAAGTCGTAAGGTGTCAAGTAATGGAAGAACTTTTTATGAAGGAGAGAGGAGGTGAAGATACCAACGCAGCAAGAACATTTGTGTTCCCTCGCGTAGAAAGTTTGCATCTTGACAATCTACCGAGCCTTGTTGGTTTCTGCAAAGCTGTGGATGAAATTGAGCTTCCTCAACTGGAAGATATGGAACTTCTGCGCCTACCAAAGATCACTAGCATTTACTCTAAGACTGAAGATTTGGTTGCAGAATGCCAACACGCATCTTCCGAACATCATTTCTTCAACGGAAAGGTTTGTTGCTCTAAAAACACTTAATATTGGATGTTTCTTTTCCCCCTTATTCATTTATTTGATTTTTTTGCTAAAATCTCACACTTAATATTTGTCACTTAATAGTTTACATGCTGTAGTGGTTCACTAGCACATTGGGGGAAATTAAAAAAAGTTTAGTAACAGATAATGATATATTTTATAAATATATAAAAAGTTTAGGCCAATAAAATATAAATATAGCCCTTTTCTTTTCTTTCCATTTATTTTATAAAATGGGAGCAAAATTTATCTATTTTAGATTAGGTATATTTGGAAAAAAAGAGAAGAGAAAACAGGTGGATGAGAGTTTCAACATTAAAAGGTGTTATAACATTTTTTTAATTCTGTTTCAGGATACATATGTACTGAGTGTCTCGATCCTAATACTATACATAAACAATATACAAGGTGAATTAATCATGTTTAATTAGTATTTTACGCAGAACTTGAAGTCTAAAAATATATGTTACAATGGCATTTTTGTAAACTTGTAAAATTTAAAATAACCAATAAGATACCTACACATATGAGATGTTAGTTTATACAAAAAAAAATAACTTATGTTTTTTGAATTTTTATATGCATAATCTGATAATTACAATTAATCTTGATCAATTTATAGTTCTTAACGAATAGATTTTAAATATAAAATTTTGTATTAAAAATCATTATATTTTAAAGTTTAAAAAAAAAAATTATGAGAAAAGAAAGCTAATGACGCTGTAAAGTTAGGGTATATTTACACGAACCTCACTTTTAAAATACAGTTAGAGACCTATAAGGTCGAAAAGTTTACATAAATAATATACAACATGAATTAATCATGTTTAATTAGTATTTTACACAGACTTGGAGTCTAAAAATAGATGTTTCAATGGTATTTTTGTAAACTTGTAAAATTTCAAATAACCAATAAGTTACCAGCACATGTTTACAAGTTAGTTTATACAAAAACATTAAAAAAAAAATATTTTTTTAATTTTTTATGCATAATATTATATTTACAATTAATCTTGATCAATTTATAGTTCTTAATTAATGAGTAGATTTAAAATATACATTTTTTCTTAAATTCTATGTTTTGTATTCAAAATCATTATGTTTTAAAGTTTTAAAAAAGATAGGAGAAAATAAAGCTAATGTGTCAGAGACCTAAACCCTTTTTATACAAATCAATAAATATAATAATACTGGAGATACTCTCAATTCTTTTAATTAATATATATAAACAACTAAAATATTTGAGATAGAAATAGGTTGTGTTTTTAAAATCTATTTTAAATCTTCTTCCATTTTTATATTTTCACATTTAAATGGATTTATGTTAAAACAACATAACAAAATTCCTACATGCAGGTTAAACTAAATAAGATGGCAAGACTCAAACTTCAAAGGATGGAGAACCTGGGAGAAATATGGCTTACACACAATATGCGAGAGTTGATAGTAGAAAACTGTCACGGACTAGTAAAAATATTCTCATCGTCTATTGCTATGGGTTCAGTTATGCTTGAACGCCTCACCATTGATGGTTGTAAAATGATGGATGCTATTTTCTGGAAGGAGAGAGGAGAAGACGAGGCAGCAGCCACTGCAGTTGCAAAGATTCAGTTCCCTCACTTAAAATACTTTCGTCTTTATGAACTTCCAAATCTTACCCACTTTTGTAACTCATTTGAAGAAGTGGAGTTTCCAAAATTGGAAAGAGCGAATCTTTATAAGCTGCCAAAGTTGGATGGTTTGGCTTCAAAGGGTCTTCTCTTCGACAAAAAGGTATGTCACCATTTACCCTCTCCCCCCAAATTACGATCCATTATTTGCTCAGTCAATCTTCTTAATGAAAACTAGAAAAAAAAAATACTACCATTGTCCTAAATTAGATTCAATTTTTGACTATCACACTTTTTTAGACATACACAAACCAAGTTCAACATAATTAATGGTTAGAAATAAAACTAAGATTAATTGCACCCATTGCCTATTGACTTTGGATTGGAGGCTCCAATTCTAATAGAGTATCAAAGGTCGAGCTATTCAGCACATGTTAAGACCCAACGGCCACACGGGCTCCACATGCATCACCCAATATAAATAGTCCACTAGTTAGGCTCAAAGCAACATGGGAGGAGATGTGTTGAGACTATTAATCTCACATTAGGAAAACAAAGTCTCGCAATGCGATATTTGAGATAAAAGGTTACTCCACCCGTTGCCTTATGGTTTTGAAATGGATTAATTCTCCGATATAGTATTAAAGAGTAGGTTGTTCACCAATTACACCATTGTAACCTAATACAATCAAATCATGTGTTTGTCAAAAATTACAGATTGCCAAATGGTTTTATATAATAAGTCCATATATGTTTGGCTCAAAATTATGACACTATAGATCCTAAATTGCGAAATCGGATCCTCACAAGGCAATATCTATCTATATCTATTTATACTAATTATAAAGTGTGAACGGGAAAAAGAAAAAGAAATCTAAAATGTGAATAGGTTGATTGTAATTCTATCCAAGAAATTTGTTAGATTATCCACGTTTGAGTAAATTGTAAGTTAGTCCACATTATCCTTTCAATTTACCCACTTCATTAGATAAACTTACAAAAAATAATAACTTCAAGTTTTTTACCATTTAGTTTACATGCAAGGATCATTTGGTTGGATAAATTTATCTAAGTTGTAACCTACTTTATCCTACTTGACAAAATTGTAAATTGGATCATGTCTTTTAGCCAAGCGGCTGTTTTACCATAATTCTGGATTAGGTAGCTCAAGTATCTTTAAATATAACATTATTAAATTCGCTATAATAATTGAAATATTTAAACTTTATATTTTTTATTTTTAAGTAAATAAGAAAGAATATTATAATTCAACTAAGAATCATTTCTAATTATATAAAAATCCAAATTATAATTGGGCCTAACTAAGGATTTATCAAATGGCGGGACATCCACAGCGGCCAACTCAGACAACCCTTGTGTAATTTTCAAAAGATAAGAAAGAAGATTAATTCACATGCTCCCTCTGTATAGATGATCCACGTTTGAGTAGATTGTAAGTTAATCCACATTATCCTTTCAATTTGTGCACCTCATTGGATAAACTTACAAAAAATAATAACTTCCGGTTTTTTAAGTTTAATTAAAATTTCTTTTCAAAATCATGTAAAGAGTTATAATTTTCCTAAAATGCCCTCCTCATTTCAGTGCGTGAAAAGCTAACCTAATGGTAACATGTAACTACACTAATCAGTCCAATCTCCATGAATGTTATTTTAATTAATAACATACATCATATCGAATTTGTGTCCATTTAGATTATTCCTTTTTTCCCATCACACACGTGAAAGGATTTTCATCACCCTTAACCTTTTTCATACGTGCAATTAATTTGTAAACTAGGTTGTTTATTCATTTCTTTATTTTTGTTAAAAAAAAAAACCAGAAAATAGATTATAGCATTATATCCAGTCAAGTCCCTAACCTTGGGGTTTATTTCCCATTAAACTTAATAAGAGAAACTTGTATAGACTTATGAATGGTGAATTCAATCAGAAATTTCAAGTTATAATATAATTGGCAGTAGATTATTCCTATAAAAGGTATATACATATATGCATATATAAAATTATACATACACACATGAAATGTTATTGGATGTTTAATTAGGTGTGGATCAGATTTTGATGTAAGGGAGGAGACGATGGTATTTTTGGAACATTGTATATTCATTAATTCTAAAATGAAAAAAAAATTAGGTGGATGAACTTGTAATTCTATTTTTGGCGTGAATTGTAAGAAAAAAATTGGAATATTGTTTAGTTAAAATCCGCTATTACGCTTTTGGTTATAAACTAATTATAAATCATTTTACGCTAACAATAACAATAACAACAGCAACAACAAAATAATAATAATAATAACAATAACAATAACAATAAAAATAACATTAAAAGTGTTTTTATTATTATTATTATTATTATTATTATTGAAAAATGGGAGAAAAATCCCATATATTATCATATTTTTACGAAAGGTCAAAGATAAGATATTTTAATACGATAAAGACGCATTTAATTGCCATAAATAATAATAAGCAGAAAATTAGAATTAATTGCATAAGTTGTGACATATGTACCCATATCAATACATATTACAACATATATATTGGTATGTTTCTTAATTGTTTCCTAACATGACACATATTCTTCATTTGCTAATTACATTTCTATCTTGATGTGAAATTTACAAATTTTACTGCAAAATTTCAAATCAAATTTGAAAAATTTATAAAATTTAAAAGTTCACAAATATTTGCAACTTGCAAAAAAAAGGGAAAAAAGGGGAAAAAAGGAATTTCAAAATTTAGAAGTTCACTACAAGTTTTTCAAAAATATTGTAGTGAAATTTATGAAGTTAACAGCAAAAATATAAATTGCAATGAGAATTATGAGTTTAACTGCAAAAAATATAAATATTTTTTAAAAATACAGTAGTCAATTGTTTCTGAATTTTTATTTCTGTGTATTTTAATTGTGTGGCTCACATTTAAGTTGTCTTGTAAATGGCTGATAATGTGTATTTTATCACAGGATTTGCAGAATCTTCAAGAGCTTTATGTAAGCGACTGTGGTTCAGTTGAAGTGATTTTTGACCTCCAACAATCAAATGTTAATGAAGGAGGCAACGAACTTGCTGTGCTGACTCGATTGAAAGGTGTTTCTCTTTCTGGTTTAGATAATCTAAGACATGTGTGGACAAATTGTCCGCATGTAATTCAGGGCTCCTCCTTACAAAATCTGAGTTCTTTAAGTGTACATCACTGTGGTAGTTTGAGACATGTATTCACTCCTCCCATTGCAAAAGTTCTTGTGGGACTTCAGACATTAAGCATATATGAATGCAAGAATTTAGAAGCAATTGTAACGAAGGAGGACGAAGAAGAGTGTATAGTGGGAGCAGGAGGAGGAATCATTTTGTTCCCTCAATTAACTTCTCTTTATCTTGGCAATCTACCGAAGCTATTGAATATGATACCCAAGTCTTACGCTTTCAACTGGCCATCGTTGAAAAACTTGTCTCTGGGAGATTGTGAAAAGTTGATAGAAATATTGAAAGATATGCTTCAGGTATGTTGAATTACTCACTCAAACATCTTCAAATGAGCTTTCTATATATATGTGAGTGTGTAAAAATACACTAATTTTATTTTCTCAAAGCCATTTGAGGCTTCAATATATCCTCCAAACTCTTAACATCAGGGGGCGTAGTTATGTAGGGGCTTAGTGCCCCAACTTAAATATTGGAATTGATATATGCATATTTTACAATATTCATCTTTTAAAAGTTGAGTTTTTATATAGAGATATACATAGAGATCATCTCCAACAATATACGCAATATATATGGTCATATTATAACTTTTAAATTGAGGGTTTTTAGGAAATTTTGTGGAAATGGTCTACTCATTATAGAGAACATCTCTAGCAAGTTCTATGAAAAAATTAATCATTTTATCACTCGAAATGAATGGTCCGTATTCTTCTTAAAATAAGCACGGTGGTTATGCATGCGCATTTCTCCCTATCTATATATGTGGGTTAAACCGTTCCACATTGGACTCATAACACGTAATCATTAGTTAGTACCAAATTTGTATGTCGTTTTAGCATATCTCTCGTGACATTTTTTATGTCGGTTTAGCAGAGCTCTCACTAGTCTAGCATTTTATTTTTATTGGCTTTTTTGTCTTTTTTTGTCTATGTCTAAAGCTATAACATTCCTATTTTTGTTTCTATTTTTTTTTCCGAATTATTTTTCCTGGCAATATCCAGTGCTATAATATTTCTATTGTGTCTTTTCTTTTCTTCTTCCTTTCTTTCCCCAATATCTAACGCTACATGCAATATCGTACCTTTTTTCTTTTGTTTAAGTTTCTCTTTCCTTTTTGACTTTTATACATAATGCGTATATTACCTAAGGTTGCAATCCTTTATCCGGGATATTAAAAAATAGGGCATGTATGAATTGAAAAAAAAATCTGCAAAAGAACCAGTGAATAATATTTTTTAAAATTAAGGGCTTATATTTGACCAAATTCCAAAAGGATTGCAAAGTTAATTTTGCAGTAAATTTTTAAATTGTATTTTTTTATGGAATCATGCAAAATCAAGTTTGCACTATATGTTTTTTAGCATATTATTATAAATAAGTGTTTAATTGATAACGCACATAATAATTTTTCGGAGCTATGCAAAGTTAAGTTTGCACAAAACATATGTTTTGTGCAAAATTAATTTTACACTCAACACAATTTAGCAAAGTAAAGTTTGCACTCGGTCAAACCACTTGTTTTAAAACACAATTGATAAACAAGTCCTTATCTCATAATGATAATGATATTTAGGCTCTTATTTCTAAAAAATATTATTCGTTGGTTTTTTTGCAAAAAATATTATCACACAAGCTCTTTTACCTTATTTCCGGTAATTCATAATTGGAAAAAGATTGTGCTAGTACCAATTTCGCTTCCTTTAATTTTGAGAATATATATATGATATTAGCTAGCTTTATTTTTAAAATTGTTAATATTAGTAGTAAATTAAGTTGCAATGTTTAAATTGTTAGTTCCAAATTTGTATTTTTCTTAATGGTTAGTAAATTTGTCATTTTAAAACATCTTGTTGCGCCTTTCCCCTATATTTTGAATTATTTTAATATTAAAAGATATTTTTTAACTTTGTTCCTCTCCATAATAGCCCAGCCCCACTAATTAAAAATCCTGCCTACTCCACTCGTTAGCATGCATCTTTAATGCTCGATCTCATCATAATTATGCCTCGAAGGCAAGAAAGAATAATGATTGAATACATTATGTACGTATTTATATATATGCTTCGAGTTCTTCTACGTCAATTTCTTTTACTTATTCAAGTACTTTTTGGGAATGTTTGATGTAATGATATTTTCCAAGAACGCATACTCAAACTAAATATGTGAATGATGATTTCTTACTTCCTAGACCGACAACATATCATACTCCTCTTGTCTTAAATTAAAAGTCACACTTTCTTTTTCAGGAGCTCTCAAATTAAGAGTCTCGTTATCTTTTTGGGACAATATCAATGTACTAAATGTCACAATAGTAATTGAGGTTTTATTCGGTTTTATTAGTATTTTGTTAAACAATCCACTCTAAACTCCATATATCCTAAAGAGAACACTATTTCTTTTTGAGATGCCGCAAATCCGGATTCCAATTTTCTGCTCAAGAATTAATTAATGTACATTAAAACATTAACTTTGACAAAAAAAATATTAAGAATCTAATAGTTAAAAATACATATGTTATGGTGTGCCTTAGTTGAATACCCTGGGATCTCTTTTATACTCACATCAAGATGTCAAATAAAAATTAAAAAATTCACACCAATAATACACACAATAAACTCTCACACACCAATAATTTTGTTTACAATAAAAATGCCACAACTTTAAATAAAAAATTCAAGATTTAATAAAAAATTAATATTTAAAATTTACTAATCAAGATCAATTAAACAAGATCGTCATGACTGTAAAATTATGTAAAAAAAATCAAGAAAAATTATTAAGTAACATTTAAGGACGTACTTTATGTGTTCGTACATTGTTGGTCATTACAGTTTATCGTTTCTTGGAGTATTCTCGGTACATGAGTCCAATTTTGGATTACTTTATCATCTAGCATTGAGTTTAATTTGTTAAAATTATTTTGACGAGATCAAAGTAAAATAAAAAAATATGATTAAAATATTCTTTGAAAAATTAAAAACAACTCAGTCCAAAACATTAAACTAGGCTAAACAGTGGGCTAAAAATAGACTCATTGATTTTTGTCGATTTAGAAAAGTTTACTATTTTTTATCCTATTATTAGATCTTATTTATTTCACCGTGCCTGATGGCACTAGCATATGTTATTATCATAATTGTAAACAAGTTTTATTCCATCAATAAAAACATGTAAAATTCAATAGACTCTTAGTTTTAGACAGAGTGAACACTAAATTGAAAGGCGAAATCTTAATATTGAGATGAAAGGAGTAGTGAAATTGCTTTTACTTTTCAAATTACTTGACAACAGATTTTTATTAACAGTGAATTTCCATGTAACAGTTAACTTGATCAAGAAAAGACTGTAAATAATTGCTTTTGAGTAAACCAAGTAGTAGAATTCAGTATTTAGTTACTCACTTGAGACCAATTAAATTTAATTACATAACTACGTACCCATATCTATCTGTAGTGATTGCCAAGAATTTCGTGCATTAATTTTTTACTTCGGAAGTATAAGAAAGTACCAATGGTTCTGAAATTAATTAAAAATTATCCGCTTTCAGATAAAGTATCGAATTTATCCTTCCTGAAATTTCTCACTATCGAATTTGGTGCCTGCAGGTTACATCAAATAACATGGAAACCCAGCAAGTAAGGGAATTACACAACCTGACAGCTTCTTTCCCAACAAGTGTGCTAACACAGTTACAGAATCTTGAAAAGCTTAAAATAGAAAGATGTAACTCACTTGAAGTGGTTTTCGACCTTCAAGGATTAAATGTTATTCAGCTGGCTGGCGCCTTTCAATATCTCAATTCATTAACTGTCTGGAGCTGTGATAGTTTGAGACATGTATTCACACCTTCCATTGCAAAGCTTCTTTCTCGACTTCAAACACTGGAAATATCTAACTGCGAGAATTTGGAAGCAGTTGTAGCAATGGAGGAGGGAGAAGAAGAAGAGGATTTAGTGGAAGGAGGAGCTGGAGGAGGAATATTCAATTTGTTCCCTCAATTAACTAGACTTTCTCTCAACAAGCTACCAAAGTTATTGCAGATTACACCCAGGGCTTACACTTTCAACTGGCCATCATTGAAAGATTTGACTCTGGCTGATTGTGGGAAGTTGACAGAGACATTGTACGATAAAATTCAGGTATGTTATATAACTCCAACATCTTCAAATGATATTTCTTTGTAAAAAGCATATTTAGTTTTATTTTTCTCAAATTAAGCAATTTGAGATTTCTTTCCAAGTATTAACATGCATCTTTATTCATCTCATCACTATATCAAGAAGACTACAAGGAAAAGTTAATGAGACTTAATTATTGAATACATTATGCATTTTGATTCTTATAGAAGTAGTTCCCGCTATCCCAAATTAAGAGTTTGTAAAGTATCTTTTTGGGACGGGCCACATTAAGAGTCCAGTTTCCTTTTCTAGACATAATCAATATACCATGTCCTTAATGACATGTAAAACTCAAGCTGGAATCTTTCGGATGGGAGTACTAATGTCAAAGGTGAAATATATTTGAAATGGAGGGAGTATGTGAAATTTCTTTTGCCTTTTATGTTGCATGACAAGAGATTTTGATAAACAGAGTATTTCTTGAAAATACAGAAGATTGATTTTCAGTGAATGAATGAGCTTTGCAAGTAATTGCAAACTCAAGAAGAAATTATGCAAATAATTGGTTTTGAGTAATTAAAATGGCATAATTCAGTATTAGAACCCTGGGAAAAAAATGATTTACTCGTACTTAAGTTCCTGTATCTATGTGACGAGTCAAAGTTTAGAAGGTAAATCTGAAATTAAATAACAATTGTGTGCTTTAAAATAAAGTAATATGTATATATGTATCTTCTTCAAGTATATATCCATCTCGCCATTTCTCACTATCAAATTTGGTGGCTGCAGGTTGCGTTAGTTAACATGGAAACCCTTGAAGTCCATGAAATAGACAACATTATAGTTTTTTTCCCAACAAGTGTGCTACCGCAGTTACAGCATCTTGAAATGCTTGAAATACAGAGATGTTGCTCACTTGAAGTGGTTTTCAACCTTCAAGAATTTAATGTTAATAACGAAGGCCGCTATGAACTACTTGCACCACTATTGACTCAGTTGCAGGATATTGATCTGCGTAGTCTACCTAAGCTAAGACATGTATGGAAAACTGGTGCGCATGTAATTCAGGGCTCCTTTAAAAATCTGAGTTGGCTGCATGTAGAGCACTGTGATAGTTTGAAATATGTATTCACACCTTCCGTGGCAAAACTTCTCTTGGTACTCAATGAAGTGGAAATTATTGAGTGTGAGAATTTGGAAGCAATTGTTGCAGAGGAGGACAGAGAAGAAGAGTGTAGATTGGAATTAGGAGGAGGAGGTGGAATCAACGTCATCTTGTTCCCTCGACTATATTCTCTCTCTCTCAGTGGGCTACGGAACCTGCTGACTATTATGCCAAAGCCTTACACTTTTGACAGGTCATCATTGACAGTGTCTCGTTGTGACAAGTTGCAAGACATTCACTGATAGGCATTAGGAAGGAGATATCAACTAAAAGGTATGCTGAGTTCAACATATTAATTAAAATGCTCTTATACTCTCAAAAATATATATATATATATATATATCTATACTATGTATAAAAGTATGAATAACTTGAGTATTTTTTTCTTTTTTGTGAGGACAAATATAACTCTTGATTTTAAACAAAAGACTTTAAAATTTGCATTACATAAAACTGTATAACTCCATATATTTTTATATTATTTCAAATAAATTCAAAATATACTTTATTTTAATTTTAAGCTAGATTTACATTAAATAAAATAATATAAGACTATAAGTGTATAACTCCATATATTTTTATATTACTATTAATATTTCAAATAAATTTAAACTCTACTTTATTTGGCTAAAATAACTAAACAAGACTTTTATTTCGGTAAAAGAAAATCAAATGAATTTTATATTTGATACTATATTTTGTTTTTTTGTTATTATTTTTATTTCATACTAATCATTTAATTGTTTTGTATATTTATTATTATTTTTATTTCATACTAATTATTTAATTCTTAGTATGTACATATGTGTTAATGGATTGAATTACCTTTTTCAAGTACTAAAACCACATGCAATGCACGTGCACAAAATCTAGTATAATTCAAATAGTCTTATTTTTCCAAAAGCAACTCGAGATTTAATATTTGTTCAAGTATTGTAGCAATGTTTCTAATTAAAAAAGTTTGGGAGAAGCACTGCAAATCGGGAATCACCTGTTCCATCTTAAAAAGGGAAACAAATGGAGAACATCTTACCAAATCAATCATCCCATTTTCCAACATCTCAAAAAATTTCTAGTGCTTCTTGACCCTTTGTTTTTATTTGTTATGTATATATTCTGATTTATTAGTGTTGGTTTTCTAAGGATTATTTGGAAGCTGGTCAGAATTCTGCTCGACACTGCTAAGCTAAGGCTTCTTTCGATCAAGAACGCTATACAATTCCTGTGGTATTATTTGTGTAAATTAAGAGGGACTGAGTGTAGTTTTTATTTTGTGTTGATTTTTTATTGTGGTGTCTGAGGACATATAGTTAATTCCTCTAAATGCATTTATTTGTTTGAAGTTATGTTTGTAAATAAATTAAAATATGTTGTTTTCACTTAAAGAACATGTATATGTCTGAATATATTTATGTGTTTTTTTCTTCCCTCAAAATTTATGAGTTCAGATTCCCCATTTTCTTTTCCAATCCAATATCAGAGGAATTGATTTCAAGAAGATTGAATATTTGTGTACAAACAGAGATATATCTTCGGTAAATGGGTTCTTGATATTGAAAGTTTTGAAATTTCTCTTCTCCTAGAACCCATTTCTAAGGTGGAAAACCTCATTTCAAATTTATTGGTTCTCGGAATGAAGTCTGATGTTGTCCATATGTATTTTTTTTTCCTGAAGAAACTAAGGTTATTAATATCACTTCCTATGCAGCTGTTTTGTCTGATATTTAGGGTCTTGCTAAATCAGCTAATGTTTCTTTTGTACATGTATATCAATAAAAGTGCTAATAGAGTGGCGGATGGGTTTGCCAAACCCTGCCTTAGGTTTGGTCCAGTGTCTTCTGACTCGGATGCATCCCCCTTAGATTTTTATGGTTGTCTTTAAGTTGTTTCTGACCGCATTTTTGCCATCTTTTTAATTGTGGAAAAAAAGTCAGTAGTGTTGTGAAAATGGGAGTAATTGACCTGGCCCCGAACCATAAAGGCGTATATATATGCGGACAAAGAACAAAGGTGTCGTCCCCTACTCTGAAATTCAACTTCAATATCGTTCGAGGATGTATTAAGAGGTGGCTAAGGTCGGCGAAGAGGGGTAAGTTCATGTCATGT
This sequence comes from Lonicera japonica, assembly GCA_021464415.1. Lineage (NCBI taxonomy): Eukaryota > Viridiplantae > Streptophyta > Magnoliopsida > Dipsacales > Caprifoliaceae > Lonicera > Lonicera japonica. The sequence goes on along the minus strand of CM038468.1, from coordinate 13,626,161 downwards.
CATATATAAGGCTTTTTGGAGTACATATGCTTAATGGGCTTGAACACCTCGGTGAAATACAATTTTGTTTTGATTGATATCCTAGCAAAATGCAGATTAAGTTGATGCTCTCAAAAGCTACAAATGAAGTTTAAGGGGAAGATAGTGTATTCGTGGACACTTGGTTGTATTATGCCAATGAGTAACAAGAGCAAAAGTTTTTATTCTTCAACATTTGACTCTGGTCGTCTTAGAAATTTCTTTCACGGCTAAGGCACGGGCCTTTTTCCTTTCCAAATTAATTAAAGGTAAGAACACCTTCTAATAGCCATGTTTATTAACTTAAAATACTATCTCTATTTATTATTTTCCTAAGAAAAAATTTAACCATAGTAAGCGGCCGTTAACCACTACACTTGGAACCACTGCCGGTCAACGACAATCACCGTGAGAGCTTTAGACGCAACGAAACAAGAGAGTAATATGTTAGAATATATTATAATTAATTAGGTTTCCTTATTGTATTATGTTTCTTTACTTTCCCCTTATGCATAACCCTATAAATAGGGTTCTTCTATGTCAATATAGATTATTAGAAATACAATTCATATTATGATCTCTCTCTCTAAATGTCAATATGGTATAAGAGGGATATACGTTCCTCACTACTTAGCCCTTAACAGGCAGCCATCACATTCCGTCAAAACACCACCACACGGCCATCAAACCACTAAACCTCCTCCTACCATTATCTTCATCACATACGACCCAATATAAACAAAAAACTATCGTTGCAGATTTGTTTTAACCTTCGTCCATCTATAGATGACTTCAAAACTGTACAAACACCATACCATAACCTTCGTTTCACAAATACGATTAAAAATCCATCTGAATCAACCCCATTAGAGATCTTATGTGCCAACACGCACCACCCAATATTTAGGTAGAAACCTCCCAGATCTCACACGTAGCAGTTTGGATAAAAACCTTTCAGATCTCATGCATAGCAGTCTATTTAAAGATAAAAAAAAGGTGAAAACAATTAACAAAGGGTCGTTTACCTTGGTAGCATAAACAACAATTATCTACACTTTGGAGCTGGGTTCAAAACCTAGCAGCAACACAAATTTTATTTTATTTTGTCATTGCCATTTCAGCCAACTTCCATGTGCCATTGCCACGTCAACACACTGTCATGTGTCATTGCCATGTCAGCCTAATACGGTTGACTGCGACGTCATTTGCCACCAATGCACCAATTGACTTTGGCCTGTAGTTGACTTTGGCATTTTTGCACCTTCTAAACACAATTACATCATTAATTTTTCCAGAATCGACCCTGATTTTCCAGATTTACAACCTCACAACTCAGCTCAATGCACTAAGTCCAACCAAATCCAGTCCTCAATCAGCCGTAATCCACCGAGTGTGAATATTTTGTGCCACCTCGGCTCTAAACAATTGAGATTTTTGCACTACAATCGGTCTTAGACAATTGAACAAACCTTAACATTCTTCAGCCACTGAAGCCTAGAATGCAAGCTTGGCTAAGATGAAGAATTTTCAGTATGCTGAACTTAAGCCAACCGAGTATGTTGTACAACGTTTCTTATGAACTGAGCATGCTCGACTAGGATGTGGTGAAGTTAGTCGCGGTGGAGGAGGAGAAAGAGTGATGATGAAGAATAAAAAGAAAAGTGAAATAAGATTAAGAGTTAATGGTTTATCTTAACTATTTAAACTATTAAATAAAATAAAAAAAATTTGAACTATTAAATAAAATAGAAAATTTTGAAATCATGGTGACTACAGGTATGGTGGTGGTGGAGGAGGAGCTAAGGGGATGAAAGGGGTTAATGAAGTGGGTAAATATTTTAATGCTTTAACCATTGGATAAAAAGAAGGGTTTGTGTCACTAGTAAATGACAACCTTTTCTTAGGAAGGAGTGTTAGGAACTAAAGTGGGGTGTGTCAATAGCGTCCACCTTCTACATGGACATAAAAAATTGATTTTAAAAAAATGACATATTAATATGTCAATCATTTATTGGTTAGAATGGAATGTGATATGATTCTTTCAATTAATACATAGCTGCCAAATTTGATATGTTAGTTTTTATGACAAATACTTATGTTTGCCTAGAAATATTAAAAGATATTTGAATACAATTGAGTTCTTCATTTATCTCAATTTTATAAATTTAAACTTGCAATTCCTTTTTTTTTTGGTCTATGCCAGGGGTGTTTGGGCCAGCTTTCATTCACCTCGACTAATTTCCTTCGCGGAGAGTGTCAACCGCAGGCCACTAGAGCTCCTAGTCGATCCCGGCTTTCTCAACCCAGGGTGACTAGCCACTTACAAGTCCTCTTGATTGAAACAATGAGCAAATCACAGCCGATTAATTTTGTTTGGTTCATATTTTATTAAAAAAATTAATTTTTTTCTCAATGCTATCAAATCTTAACTAACACATTGTAATTAATTAAATAAACCTTAGTGTCCAAAGTACCCAAACACCTATAGAACTATAATGATCTATAATACAAATTGAAGCTCTTTGACGTGATTACAACAAAAAATATCTAAAGGCTTAAAATGCTTACTTGATATTGATATAAGGGCTATAATTTTGTCAACCACCTAATTTATTTATTTTTACACAAAATTTTTAAGAAAAAAACACCATTCTTACTCTAAATCATGATATCTTCTCTCTCCTGCCTCCCATCATTCCTAATTGGTCCTAATTCCCAAATCACTCTACCATTTCTCTCATTATTTTTTTTTCTTTATCTTTTAAAGTTTTCTGCATCCATTCTTATTTTACATTTTGCCAAAATTATTTGCAAATTTAACATGTGGGTGGTATAAATCTGACCGAACCCAAAGGAGATTGAATCGGCCCAAATCGGCCGAGTCAGTAACCAAACTCAACAGAAGTAGTAGTAATGAACAGTAAATTAGCAATAAAGACAATGGATTTTTGTTTGTGTGGGCAGGTTCTCCCGGTGGCTTTTGTCCCCAATTCTGCAATACATCCTACCGGAGTGTGTGGTTGTGTTCTTCACTAGGCTCTAATGGCCAAAGATACAATTTAGAGAGAGAGAGAGAGCACAGAGAAAGTATATTGCCATTACTATAGTCCAAGTTGTTGATCCCTTGCTAAGGTTTTATCTTGTTCTATTTATACAATTTGGATAAGGTTTCGTGAGGTATGAAATTATTATAAAGGGTAAATTTGATCAGTACTCCAAGGTGTTAATAACCCTATTCACATTAGCAGAAGTGGTTATTTTCCATTGTTTATCCTCCAGCTTAGTTGTCTCTTATCCACAACTCCACTATTGATGATTGGCTTGATATCCGATCAACAAATGCTTCTCGTCTCATCGGCCTAAAGGTTTCCTAGACCGACCTATTTATCTGGTCCTCGTCCAGGCCCATAGTCCGTACATTGGGTCTGGGCTTAGGCCTATATACAAAATTATCCTCCCATAATTGCCCCCCAAGCATTTAAATTTGGCCTAGAAGATGGATTCAGGTTCTTGGTCTCTTCAGAAGGATTTTGATTGGGAAACATATTTCTACATTCGCAGTTATCCGATGAACCAAAACACGGTAAAAGGGACACGTGCCTTATGTAGGATATTCGGGATTCACAGCTGTGTGCAATTGCTGTTACAACTGTTGATCACTCGATTAGTTAGTCATGCGTTCGAAAAATGGGCGGGAAATCTAGTAGGTCCCGCACATTAAATGCATTCCATCACTAACCTCGATTCCCCATGTGATGAGAAGCAGTAGAAGGGACGGAAAGGTACTTAATAGTTCCAAAAATCCTCTTGCTCTTCTCTATTCATCTTCTCATTTTATAAATCCTTCAAGACTTCTCTCGCAAACGAAGAACTCCTATCGACATCGCCCATATTCGCACTTCCATTTGAGACTTCAGTCGATCTTCCGCTATATTCTGATACTTGATTTTAACAGTCGAGTAAGTTTCTAACCTTGATTCTCGAATCTTTTTACTTTTTTGGGTTTGTTTATGGAACGATTTCTTGTTCTTATAAGTTCATAGAAGTATTTTTTTATTTTATTTTTTCAAAACATGGGTAGATTTGCACTCAGAACTGATGAACAGAAAGTCTAGTTTACCAAGACATATATCCCAAAGGGGATTAGTTGAAGAGAATTAGGCGAGGATCCTTTTTTTGAAGATTACAAACTCACTCGCAACGAATATCCCGTTCATAAATCATTGTTTAGAGAGTGTGGGCTTAGACTGCCATTAGGCCTGTTGGTGGTCGATTTCCTTAAGAAATTTAATTTGACCTTAGGGCAAATTTCCCTAAATGTCATTAGGATTATCTGTGGAATAAAAAAACTCAACAAAATTCATGGTAGCAATTTGGGCTTAAGGGAACTTAGGTATTGTTATATCCTCACGAAGAAGGATTAAGGATACAACCTAAAAGCTAGGCACGATGCCCCTAGTTTTATTCTAGCCCTGCCTGATTCTCATAAGGGGACAGATTCAGATGCCGTTGTCTTGATTGAAGATATCGAGCCCAATCCGATCTACAAGCTAGTCCCTTGACGAGTTTCTGGACCTGCTGTGTTTCATTACGGTTGACCATATTTGTTCCACGCATCATTGTCGTGAATCTGACTTTCTTTTCATTATCTTCTACAGGTGACTTGACTGAATTTGATCGACCTCTAGAGTACTTCGTAAAGATCAATCAGATTAACGCAGTTGCTAGCCACGACGGAAGTAACATCCCTTCTGTCCCATCTCTTCACCCGAGGGTGACGCATTACCTACTCGGATATCCTTGCACACGGACGTCCTTCTCTAAGAGGGACGAGATCAGCATTTATCTTGGGCTTGAATGGATCTTCTGGCAGAAGGAAGCCTTATTCAAGAAGTATAGGATTGAGAATACGCATCATAATCGGCAAAGAGTTCACGAACTGGGACTAGGAAACCGAGGAAAAATCCCTGACTCGACACCTTCTACAGTTGGTCGAGACAATGCTGGTTGTCGATCAAACTACTTAGACATTGTAACACTCTCGCCTTAATTGACACGATAACACCCGTAATTAAGACCTAGAGGGTTACTAACCCATCTTAAAATTACTGAAATGGGTATTAATGTGAATAAGAACCAAAGTAATATGCATGTCATGTATCATTAATCATGAAGTGCAAAAATAATATTATAATTCTTACACATGCATATAACCGTTGTACGAAACCAAACTAAGTATGTTCAAATCAATATACAACATTTTGGGCTAGCTGTAACTTCTCGTGAAAACATATAAATGGCAAAAAAGGATTACTGTATTGGAGCCTTTTATTTCATTCCCGATCCCGTCGTCTCGCTAACATCACTTGTCCCATGTACACCTGTATTAGGTTAACAAAAAAGGGGGTGAGCTCACAGCTCAGTAGGGGGAAGAAACAGGGAATAACATGTTGAAAACATAATTCACAGTTCAATAACAAATCATACTTTAACCAATGATTCGGTTTAAAACCATTATCATATGAAGTTATACGTGCTTATGCATATGCAGGTTACCTCCCTTGTGTCAACCGTTAAACCACGTAGCCAGAATATATATATTAACATCGAGCCAAACTTTAGCAAAGACCTGACCATCCGAAAAAATAATTCGTCAATGACCATAAGTTGGCCCATTGGCCTCGGAGAATATCATAGGATCATAACCGAATTGGACCTTCAGTCCAACAATAAGATCACAACCACAGAATCATCAATGCCTTGTCGTTGTCTAAATTTTCAGGCTACTCACTGCTGACTCTAGATAGCCGACGCTTTGCTGCCCCCAGAGGTTTAGGAATTTTCAACCCAAGGGCACTAAACCCCACTTATTTTCCATACCGACAAGCACCAGATAAATACACAATTCCTTTACCATGGAAAGGCCATAATAGAATCATAGCCAGATCCATCACATGATCATATCACATCCGGAATGATACAATAGTCATAAGAAGCTCCTGGCATAATGATAAGAGATATACACCTATACGATAGGCCATAAGAATGATCCGAGCTTGCTGAAGGATCTCCAAGATTCTGGTTGACACAATAATAATGCACAATATGCTGTTTAGTAAACACATGAAGCAATTCATGCCATATACCCTTTAGCAAGTCTCGCTAGATATCCCTTGATGTGTATAAAACATTAACAAATCAATTTCATCACAAATAGCATCCATACATCCAAGGGATATCTAATACAAATCAATTAGCACACCACGTCAAGTATAAATGGCATATTTTTCCTCAAAACATATATCCATACCATTTAACAAGCATTTGAAGTAATTTATACTACATACGCTTCTACAAGTCCAACCCAGTATTCCATGATGTATATATATCAACAACAATCCATGGAGTACTTCATAGGATTGGATACTATAAGAATATGGTGTGTAGGTGGCACCTATTGCTTCAAATATCACACTTAAGTCTATATGACTCATGAATCATGTATTTAATAATCATCTCATAACCTTTAAAGAAAACATGGTGAAAACATAATAAACTCATCAAACAAATCATATTTTCCATTACCAATTATATCACATATAAGTTATTTAAACCACTGATTTCAATAATCGAGAAAACCCCAACTTATGTGTATAAATTCATTTGAAAACATATAAGTAAGTTCATTAAATTTTTAAAAACCAACAAAATCCCCCTACCTCAAGTTGTAGGCCAAAAGAGAGAAGAAAATATGATAATCGAAACTTTGTTCGGTGAAACCCCGAATCTCTCGCATCACTGCGTTCCTAGAATAGCAAAACCCCAAATAGATGAAGCCTAGACTTCCTTCAGTGCGGCTCTAGCTCATACTCGAGCTCCCATGGCTGTTAATCAAGGAATGAGATGATGAATAGTACCTTATAAGTGTTTTGGATGATTTCAAGCTTTGATCCTTGGCGCGGGAGGATAGATGTGTAGAAATCTCTCCCTTTCTCTCTCTAGAGCCCTCTAAAACTTTCCTTAGGAGTGTGTGGAAGTTTGCCTCGAAAATGGGTTAAAAATGAGTGAAAATGGCTATAAAACGAGCTTAAGTCGGTGAAAATAATTAATTGGTATACCGGTATACCAAATATCCAATACGGGTCCGCGGAGCACAATTTTTCCAAAAATTTACTGCCGGACCGGTATGCCAAAAACATCATACCGGTCCGCGCTATAACTTTGGGGTTCTAGAGCATTATTTTTGTTTCGATCATAACTTTTCGCTCGAAACTCCGATTGAAGTGATCTTTATGTCCACGAAAAGGTAATTCAAAGATATACAACTTCCTAAGAGGAAGTTTTTCCAAATTCTAGATAGATATTTTTCAAAAATTCACCGAAGACAGCACTCTGCCAAAGCGCTAACTAACGACCGGAATTTAGCGATAAGCCTACTTCGAACCCTGTTTTGACCAACGAGGAGTGTGAATTAGCATTCGGCCAAAGCACAAAAGTTATAGAATGATACGAAACCTAGAAGTAGGAATAAACGATAACCAAATCAGATAAAAGACAAGAAAGTAACGATGATCCAAAGTTAGCTAAAAACAAGGAATCACGTAAGACCAAAACTCATGATTTTTAAATCGAAACCGATCCCAACCATTCAAATCACCAAACGATCATTCACATTAGTGTAAGGAAGCTAATAAAACCAACACGAGGTGTTAAAATACTACGGAGCTCTCCATAGTATGAGATTTCTCCCTTCACAAACTACATCTAACCAAATTTACAACAAATTAAAGTACGGGGTATTACAGACATCCCCTAGGTCAAGCTCATAAAGAAGGAGAAATCTCACTTCAGAGTCCTAGAAAATTTGGCTGTTACCATAGCCAAAGGTTCGAAGCAGCCTATTCCAGAGTTTTCGAACAAGAACACTTCCGGTAGGTTTCTTACCTTCAACGTGGTTCTGAGGGGGGAGAAGCCTCTTGTCCTCCCTAAAAAGAAAAAAAAATCCAAGTCCAAAAAGGAAGTTGAGTCGGATCCCAATTAGTCTTCAACTCAACATCCTCACAGATTGGTCGATCAACCAATTGACTCAGAAGAGAGCCAAGTGTCAACATCGGGTCAGCAATCGCACGAAGTGAGGAGACCGAATCAGAGCTGGACAGAATGTCGATCAGCAAATTTGCTGCCATTCTCTCAAAAAAGAATGCTCAACCTCCAAGAGAAAAGGCAGAGGATCCCGCTCCCAAAAGACTACGTCTGAGGATTCTAACGTCCAAGGACATGTCCACAAAATCAGCTTCTCCGGATAAGGGAGTTGATAAGCCTGGCACTCCTCCACCAAGTCCAAAAGGTATTTCCCCATCTCCTTCCTTGGAGATTGTTAAGGTTGATGTTGTCCCATTTGGGACAGCGTCGGTGGAGATCTTGAAGGACCAAATTTCAAAATCATCAGACCAGCTAAGGGAGGTCCCTGGGGATGCTAAGGTCTTTGCCCCAACATTCTTCCATTCTGGTCGAGCATTGAACTTCACTCGTCCATAGATTCTACCAACATAGCGTACAACCATCTAGGTGACGCTATATTACCCATGGATAAGGAAAGAGCCCGAGCCTTGTTGAAGGACAGCCTTCGCAGCCAGGCGTTCCACAGTTTGATCAAGGTATAAATCTTAACCTTTCACATATTTCTTTATTTTGTACAGACACTGATCTCATGAACTTTGTGCAGTCCACTATCTATTTTCATGAACTAGAGGAAAAAAGGCTTGACCGTTTTGAATGGCTCGAGTCCAACCTGAAGGTGGAACAAAGGAATGCCGAGAAGCTGAAGCAAGAAGGTCTCCGACTGAAAAAGGAGAAAGAGGTCGCGCAAGATGACGTGCGCTCATTCCAGGGGGCCTTGGAACTCAGGACCAGAGAAAAAGAAGAATTACAGGCCAGGTTCAACAAATTAGAGTCAGACCTAAATGCTGAACGAGATGCTCGCAAGTTGGCTTAACAAACATAGGGATCATCTGATGAGGAGCTCAAAACGATGAGGGACTCTCTCTCAGCACTTGAGGAAGAGTGGACGAACAAGGCAATTGAATCCTGTGCCGATGAGGTCGTTGTACAGCTGGCTAAGAAATTTCAGGATGACTATAACTTCGTATTAGATCAACTCAATAGTCCCACCGATCACGAAATGAGGAAGCTAGTAACCAGGCCTACCAAGCAAGTGGTCGATGCTGCAGTTGAAGTTGAAGAAGAGCTAGCAAAAGGAGTCATCGCTGACTAGGGCATTATTAATGCTGGTCAGGCCACAGGTGCTTGTGCTCCACGTTTTTCTGCTTCAATAGGCTTAATTATGCCTTATTCTTGAGCCCAAATAGCTTGAATTAATCCATTAAGCGCTGCATTTAATTTCTTAGCATGTGACCTTGTAAATGGGCAAATTGGGACTTCAATGGTCTTTGAATTGTCTTTACTCCACATTTGCTCGAATCATTGCTATTTTCATCTCTTTGTAGTAATCCTCCACACTCCAGTTGATTTGGGTAAGGCTTTGTAATTTTTGGTACAGCTCCCGATAGTAATGGCTAGGTATAAATAGTTTTTTTATCACTATCTTCATCTCTTCCCATGTCTCAATAGGACACTCTCTATTTCTCCGCCAGTTCAACACTGATTGGTCCCACCACACAATTGCGTAATTAGATAACTCAATTGCAGCGAGTTTCACCTTCTTCATCTCGGAGCAGCTATAGCAATCAAACACTAGCTCAACATTTTTCTTTTATTCAAGATAAGCTTCGTGGTCATTCTTCCCTTGAAACGAAGAAATATTCATCTTAATTAATACTTCCCATATTGTTTTCTTCACAATTCATAGACCATCTTCATCGGCCTTTATTCCTCTTACTGCTACCAATGAAATCATGATCATCTTCATCATCAATGTCGCTTTCAGAAGATTCATCGTCTTCAACCCTCAAATCCCCAAGCTGAATTCTAGTTCTTCGACGTACATTAGGCACACGTACATGCACTTTCCACTCGGTCTAGTCGCTCGTGGATTTGCTCCATCTCAACCTGCATCATCTTCCTAAACTCGCTTGTCAAGGCCTCCATGAGTAATTTTTGGCCAGCTCCTAGCTTCACACCTTCGTTAGACATTATGATTTTATTTTTTTTGTTTAGTTTCAAAAAACAATGTTAGTAATAAAAGAATTTTCCTCACTAACTCACTTACATGTTTCGCTCGATTTATTATTTCACTCAGTTGCTCGTGTATTATTCAATAATTATTGGCTTTTGACCCTCTAATGAGCTCACAACTTACGCCTATTTTTGCTCAAATTAATGCTCTATAGGTTCTTATTGAACTACTCAATTGAATATCGGAATGTGAATGTGACGCAATCCCTGATCGTACTCCTAACCAGGTTATTTATGAATCATTGACCCATAGTCTATAAACAAACTAGAACCTTAGAATTGGACGAATTGATGGAAAATAGAACATAAACCTAACGCTTAAAGAAGCGTGAACCTCAGTATAATGAACGATGCCACAATCTAGTGTGGATGCTAGATTGATAAGTCAAGAAACATGCGAATTAATCAATTCAACATGTGCATCATGTTCTTAGAGAATACAAAGAGAAAACTCTCAATTTAATTAATCATAATCATCCCTCTAATACAATTTAAAGAACTCTTTTAAATAGGAGATGAAGCCACAAATTAGTTTCCTAAACAATATGGAAACTAATTCCTATTTAGAAAAGGAAAATAGCATCTAAAATAATCCTAATGCAATTAGGAAACCAATAAACACTCTAAAATAAGCCCATTACATTCTTAACATGACAATAACTCTAAATAATAATAATCCTTGGGCTTTAAGAAATACAAAATAAATAAATAAAACTAATTAAATTATTCCACCAGCCGGTCATGAGAACACGCTAGAAAGTAAAGCTGCAATTAGGATATTAAGGTGTGCCCATACCTTATCAAAACACCTTTTCCAATTTCTTGGCTAAGACGCAGTTTTGGAACTTGGAATCTCCCATGCCAATAGAACAAGTACTTCGAATATTTTTCACGCTTTATTCTCGACTAAAATTGAAACAGCTCGAATCTACCATGCCATGAAAATAAATACTTTAAATATTTACAATGCTTAACACTCTTTGTAAATCAAAACTCGTTAAGCTTTATCCCATATAATATCTCAAATTTTCTCAATTTATTGAAGAAGTTGACTAGCTGGTAATTCGGATGAAAATCACACCTATCTACGCCAATAAAATCAACGTGTTCAACTTCAACAATATTCCAAACCAAGCTTTTAACTTAAATATCTTGTTCTTTCTCGGTGATGACGACGGTCGTGTCAATTGTGATCTTTAGAGATTCATGCATTATGTTTTGTATTTGAACGATATTTTATTGCCGTAGATCTTCTTTCACTTGCACACATGAAACTATACTTGCATCTAACGATTCGCATTGCATATAACTCTCTTTATCCTCCAATGGCAGCTTAGAATTAGATATTGGTTCATTCTTCGATAGTGGCATAGATATGGTTACCTTTTCCTCCTCTTTACAATGATTTGATTTGTAAAAGGATGCATCCGGACTTGGCTCTTCGCTGCCCCTCATATGGAATTCAAGATAAGCCTCCATTATCTTCTCCAATTTATGCCATTCTTCGGGATCATTCAAAGGAGTCTTCTTCTTGATATCACCCATATTGTTGTCTCAAACCCGACTTTCTCCAACCTCACCATGTACCATGTCTTCTATAGTAACACCAGGATCCTATTCATCTTTAAATTTAACTTTGTGAGGCTGACTTTTCAATTTCTCTTTAGGAGTTTTATTCAACCGCATGCGCCGTTCAATCTTTAATTGCTTTAATCGCACACTATCGCGTTTAATCTCCGCTTGTAGGTCATATTCAAAGTTTAGATAAGACATACATGTTGTAAAACAAGGATTAGTGCAATAAATATAATCCTCACCACACTCCCTTTCGTTTTTCGCTCAAAGATATGTCACTCTAATTTTACCACTCGTATTTAGCTAGGGATGGCAAAAAAACCCAACCCGGCGGGTTTTCGACCCAACCCAACCCAACCCGGATGGAGCAGGTTCGGGTCGGGTTTCTTTGAGGTCAGGTCGGGTTTGGATTTCTAAGGAAAAACCCTGGGTGGGTTCGGGGCGAGATAGGGTTTTGACAGTTTAAAACCCGACCCAACCCGCATACATATATATAAAAAATATATATATGTTAATATTATATATATAGCCTTTTAAGAATCTCTAGCCTCATCCGGATGGAATATATTTATATATAAATGATAAATCTGTTAGTGAACTTTGTAAATAGATAAAATAAAAACTATTTTTGTTTATTTAAGAATAATCAAGATGGAATATATATATATATATATGTGTGTGTGTGTGTGTGTGTGTGTGCTATTGTGCTTTTTCTTTAAAAAATAAATTTGAAAGGCAGTGCGCCAATGAATAGTGCATGAACATATAATGATATAAAGGCATAAAGATTGATTTTTTTTTATGAACTTATGAATTCGAGGCGGGTTCGGGTTTTAAGGCATAAACGCGGAGCGGGTTTGGGTTTCAAAAAATAAACCCGCATCGAGTTCAGGGAGGAGTATTTTATATGCGGGTTGGTTTTGGTATTGGCCAAACCCGACCCGTTGCCATCCCTATATTTAGCACACAAAAAAATTTGACAACCTCATAGTTTCTCTTTGGAACTCTTTTAAACAAGTTGAACAATATGAATTTTATCGCAAGTTCTCAATACCAAATCGCACACAAAACAATTTGGTTGGACCTATTCAACAATGTAATTGATCAAAGATTCTAGGAAGCCAACTTCTAGCAATAATAAGGAACCAATTGAATTACTAGAATTGTTAGAACAATTATAGCAGAATTTCAAACAAGACGCACATGAATATCAAACCCCAACGATTATAGCAATCAAATTTTTCCTAGGGTTTTTTAGATTTTCCGAACCAAACTGAATTTATATGGACCAAAATCACAAGATATAACCTAATAATAAGTATCAATGAATAATCTAGGATTTTGAAACTTTTAAAACTCCACAATTGAAACTTTAGTGCAACAATATTCACAAACAAACCCTAACAATAATCAAAATTCGATTATAGGGTTCTTCCAACTAAAAAAAATTCGATATTTTATTTTTTACTATTCACGCAGCACTATTCACAATACTGTTCATGCAGCACTATTCACAGTAGTGTTCACTTTTTTTTATTCAATGTATGTGCTATCGTAAAACAGCAATAACTTTTGATATAACGGTTGGATCGACCATATTTTCGGATATGTTGTTCGGAACACAATTTTACTATAATGCGAGAAAAATTAGGACGATTCGATATCGTTTCGATAACGAAAACCAGAAATTTCGATAGCCCAACGAGATTTTGGATTCAAAAAATCACAAGATCTAGGATTAGGGATTTGGAATTAAAAGCACAAGAATTAAAAGACAGATAATCTGGAGTAGAAGTTCCCCTCTTATACCAATGACGCGATCCCGGATCATCCTCCTAACCAGGTTGTTTGTGAATCCTTGACTCGTAATCTATACACAAACTAGAACCTTGGAATTGGACAAATTTATGGAAGCTAGAACCTAAACCCAACGCTTAAAGAAGCGTGAACCTCGGTATAATGAACCACGCTACAATCTATTGTGGATGCTAGATTAATAAGTCAAGAAACATGCGAACTAATCAATTCAACATATGCAACATGTTCTTAGAGAACACAAAGAGAAAACTCTCAATTTAATTAATCGTAATTGTCCCTCTAATACAATGAAAAGAACTCCTTTAAATAGGAGATAAGGCCACTAATTAGTTTCCTAAACAATATGAAAATTAATTCCTATTTAGAAAAGGAAAATAACATCTAGAATAATCCTAATGCAATAAGAAAACTAATAAACACTCTAAAATAAGCCCAATACATTCCTAACATGACAATAACTCTAAATAATAATAACCCTTGGGCTTTAAGAAATATAAAATAAATATATAAATAAAAATAATTAAATTATTCCACCAGCCAGTCATGAGAACACGTTAGAAAATAAGGCTACATTTAGGATATTAAGGCGTGCCCACGCCTTATCAAAACACCTCTTCTAATTTCTTGGCTAAGGAGGGCTAAGCAAAATCACATAAGAATGAAAGTTCACGCGACGAATTAATAAAAAATAAGAATCCCAACGAACACGCTAAGACACAAACAAACGAAAAGTAGGTGCAAAAATTTGGCCTTGGGGTAAAGTGATTTTTGGACTTTTTGGAATTGATATAACCCCAATCCAAAAAGAAATAGTGATTTTTTTTTGGAAATTATGTCTCGATGCAACATGATTTTTGGACAATTTAAACCCTATATAACTAAAATCCATAAAGAAATAATGGTAATTTTCTAAAATTTTTGTATTTTTTTCCAAATCTCGACTTCTCCTTCTTCAATTTACCAAATTTACACAAATCAAAAGTTAAAAAAAATAAGCACAATAGAAACTTGAACAGTAATAACAATTCGAATTTTAATTGCAGCAACTAGGGTAATGCAATTGAAATTCAAACATTAACACTTTAGGGTAACATAATCGAATTTCACTCAATATAAATAGGGTTTATGCAATCGGAATTTATAACCCTAACAGATTCAAAATTCATACCCTAAATAGAACCCAAGACAAATTCGTAGTAAACAGCCACAATCAGATATTCAATCTAAATTTAAGGCCCCCAATAGATTCAGCACTAACAGATTCGAACTATATATATCTTTTTTTTTTAGATATATATATGACGAAAAACACGATGAACGAACATGATAAATAAGAAGAACAAGGAAAAATTCAAAAAAATCAATAACAGATTAATAAATAGATAAAACCTGATAGTAAAACATCCCTCTGATACTAACTGATACACACTAGGATTGTTTCTAGACCAGATTTGGGGTGAATCTGTGATATGTTGTTGCCTATTTGGAGACAAGAACCTTGGAATTGGACGAATTGATGGAAGATGGAACCTTGACCCAACACCTATAGAGATATACGAACCTTGGTATAAATGAATGATGCCACAATTGATTGGGGTTGATCAATTGATAAATCGATAAATGAACAAATAGAATTAACTGGAATTGTTCAACATATTCTTGAATAACTCAGAAATGAAAACACTGTAATTTTATTAATTATATCTTAACAATAATATTTGACAATCTCATTTAAATAGGTGAATACAAAGCCTTATAATCCTATTACAATAAGGAAACTACTCAATATAATTCCTAATTGAATAATGAAAAACATTCCTAATTGAATAATGAAAATATTCCTAATTAAATAAGGAAACTCAAACAAATCCAATAATTTAAAACAACTTAGGATCTTTTAGATTATTCCAAGACTTGAATTATGGAATTCCACACATTAGCCTTGTCTCCATCACAATGAGCATGTCTTACTTGATTTCACTAGCATTCAATCCATTCATCACCTGCACCACTTGTAAAACTCTTTTGAAAGCTTTATCATCATGGAATCTTATTGTATGTCTTAGCATGATCAATTCATTGGTTCTTCACTTCAATTTCCACACTCTACTCGAATGAATTTTTATGTTTGGATCCTCATTTAGGAACTCATAGGTAGCAAGCCATGGATGAGGACTAGAGCTAGGCTGGATCTCATCATATATGTGTCTTGATAATGCTGCATGCAACAACAAAGATTTGTAAAAATCAAGTTTGTTACTAGGTTCCCACCTCTAATGAAGCTTTTGAACCAAGATTTAAGGACCTAAGGTGTTGATGATGGCTTCATAGCACTAGAGCTTCAAACCTTAACTCTCTCTTAAAGCTTTAATGGTGGAATAGTAAAGGAGGAGATGAAGATAATGATATAGTGACATGTTTTCTAAATTCTTGAACCAATTGGTGGAATCCCATACAAATCCACCATCTCCCTCTCTTAAGCTATAGTTGTATTTTGGTGGTAATGGTCGAAGTGATGTATTTTAGGAAAGTTTAGGGGGTCAAAATTGAGTTAAATCTAGTCAAACCTGACACTTAGGGGGCATGATTGATCATGCCTGTGGCATGACAGCTCTTCGCACATGTCTCTTGTTTCGACCTCAAAAATATTGATATCTTAACTCGTGCTCAACACTGAACTTATAGAGGAAAATAAGATGGAACTATAGGCACTAACGGGGACACATTCGAGTGAGAAACAAAGAAGTAATGGCTTATCAGATATTGCTAAAGTTTATAAATTGCATAAGACCAAGTCACTTGATTAATATGCTGAATTCAACTTGGATTACCGAATTTATGAAAAGATGACTCGTGCAAACTTAATTAAGTTATTGGAACATGTTTGAGGTATTATATTACACGAATGCAATCCTAGATCACAATATGACTTGTCTAAGTGACATTTATTAACTAAACAAGATTAAGACAAAGATAAACATGGAAATTAAATTAGGGGTATTACAACAACCTTTAAAAGTGAATTATCAGTGCTCAAATTATGGGGCCAAATGAAGGAACTATATTTGGGGGATTTGGATTTAAAGTAGTGAACTCCATTGACTAATTCATCTTGTTTGCCATTTTCATTATTGTCCCAATCAATGCTAACTTAAGTTACTAGAGTAGCCTTCTATGGGTTACGAACTAAACAGTGTCAATTCGACAAAGTTGCTAGCCAAGTGGACTCACCGACTGTTCTTGAACTCTGGCAAGTCGATGGTTAGGTCCTCTATAGTGGTATAACTAGAAAATTCGCACAATAAGGTTGTTCAATAATGTATTTCCAATCCAAAACTAATTTTACTAACTAAATTATCAATATAAAAACAATGAAAAATAAGTAATGCTACTCGGCCCTAGAAACACTGGATAATAACTAATGTAAACGTATCTTTATCACACAAATGCATATGAGACACAATTTTTGGCACATATTTTGGGCTCAATAGTTTTTCTTATCAAAAAATATGTTTTTTATTATTATTATTATAATTTGACCCTAGTATTAACTATTTTTTTCTAAATTCAAGTGGCGTCAATTATACACATCAACCCTAATAAATCACAAATATACTATATATAAATAGAATTTAAATATTAAGTGGGGTCATTAGGCCCCATATGTGTGAAGGTGGCGACATCCTTGTTTTTATGAGGTTTGCATTTGAGAGAGAGAATTTTTTTAATTTCTTTTTATCCTTTATAAATTTTGTTTTAAAAATCTAAGTAAAATAAGTATTTTAACTGAAATGGAGAAAAACACCCTTCATCTTGTCCAACTTAGCTACAAATATTAGACAGAAGGATTAAAATGAGACTTGCTAATTAGATTATTATTTATATATATATATATATAAAAAGAACATCTATGTCTCTTCCCTTTACTACAATAATAACAAAAACCCACCTCTTTCACCCCGGGTGAGTCCCTTTAAGCGCTTAAATATGGCATTTTAAGTGCCAAAATTAAATTGAACCAATAGTTTAAAGGCCATTAATATAGTTTACACAGTTATCTTCTCTCTCTCTAAGTGTTTATTCATTCATTCCCTTTTTTTTCTTTACTTTTTTCTTTTTTTTATTAGGGTGTCGTTATTTACACCCACCAAATATGTCACAAACACCCCCTTGTCACAAATATCTCCTAAAGGTAAATTTCTAATCGCTAACATCTCCTAAAACTAGCCTAATGAGAGGTGGGTGCAGATGCACACACTCCGCCCTATTTGAGGAGGGTTTGTTTATAATAACTCGCCTCACATCAAGTAATGGATTACTGGAGTATTTTTCAAATACGGCTCGCCTAATGAGAGATGAGTGCACTCACATAAACTCGCCTTACATGAAGAGAGTGTGCTGTTAATCACTCACCTAAAATCACACAATAGAGGGGGTGTTTGTGACAAATAAGGTGGTGTTAAAATGTGTTTTTAGTTAAATTTTAGAGTGGGGTGTTTGTGACAGATTTGAGGGGTGTAAATAACACCACCCTTTTTATTAAGCCTATAAAGTAACGGAATATTAGACAATATGACTTGTTTGACAAAGTTTTCTTCAAATAAATTAGGGAATAATATTTTTGTAAATTAAGGGCTAATAGTTGACTAGATTCAAAAAAGAGTGCAATATTAACTTTGTAGTAAATTTTTGGATTGCAAGTTTTTATAGTACTGGATTACACACATAATAAATTTTTGGGTTATGCAAAATTAAGTTTGCAGTCCTTGTTTTTTAATAAATTATTATGTATCGGTGTTTATTTGATATTTCTTTACAGTTATAACAATGATAAAGAAATATATTTGTTAAGACATAAAAACACATCATGCAAAATAAATTTGCATTAAATTCTTTGGATTAGAAAGTTAAGTTCACGCAAAATACAATTTTGATCAAAACCCTAATTTTAAAACACAATTGATAAACGAGAAGTGCAAATAAGATTAATAGGTCCTTATTTTTAAAAAAAATATTATTCTTTGAATTTTTCTCAAGAAAATATTTTAAATATAGGGGATTCTTACCCATTTATAGCTGAAGTGATTAATTCGTATAGTTTTTTTATGTTAATTTTTTAAAAGGTGATGATAAAGGTACTCCCTAAAAGGTGTAACACCCGGTGGAGACATTTTGATGATTGTACACCATGTTTAAATGGTAGTACATGTGGGAGTAAGACTACACTTTAGTAGTATATTTAAATGGTAGTACATGTGGGAGTGATACTACACTTTAGTATTACAATTTAAGTAGAAGAATTAAAATATATTTTTGTTATTGCACGAGTGTCACGGTTTAAAATAAGTCAAAATATGTCATAAAACAATTAAGCATAATCCAGAAGTGATAAATCCAAACTTGTTTCCATTCCTACAAATTCAAGGAGCAATAAATCAATAGTTTTATGTCAAACCAATTTTATCATAATTTTAAAGAAACAAAGATAATGTGATTTAGTTGTTTAATTTACTTTTTGAAATCTTATAAATGTATAATATTATTTTGTTTATCACAATGATAAATCTCAATTTTGTACTCTTTAATCATTGAATTCTTAAAAAATAGGACTTTGCTAGCATGAAAGACGCTGTAAGTTTTTTAAACTTACAGACAATTTTTAACTACAAATCTGAGAAAGATACCATTCTTACTCAAACTCTGTATTTAATTTTGAAAAAAGTCTACTATCATTAAATTCATAATTACAAAATTTAGGATTTTTTTTTTTTGTCTTTTACACAAATTCATTCATCTGATATTTGCATTATTGTTAAATTGAATTCTCCATTACCAATTAAAAATAGCATATGCTCAAGTATATAATATATATATATATATATATATATTTAGATTTATAAAGAGACTTTAAACTTATTAAAGTATTAAAAGAGGTTAAGTGAATTTTACGCTAAAATTGAGATACTCAGTTTGAGACGTCCAAAAAAATTGGATTTTAACACTCAACCATGTGACATTTGTATCAATGATAAATTAGATATTTTTATTACCAATTAGAAACATGATATGCTCAAGTACACAATATATTTTTTATATTTATAAAAAAGGCTTTAATATTATTAAAACTATTGAAATAGGCTAATTTTATTGCTAAAACTATAACTTGTTTTCTTATAAAGTTTGGTGTAGTGATTATATACAAATAAAAATAAAATACTTACAATTTCAAACATTAAAAAAAATGGATTCTTAATTTAAAATATTTTAAAAAAATACTTGATCAATATGTTATTAATTTTTTTTTTGTCAAAATTACTAATTTAATTAATTAATGAAAGAATAAGAAATAATTACTTAAAATAAATGGAATTTACTATTTTACATGGGTTAAAATATTATTAATGATAAACATATATTAAAATTTAGTAATATTTATCCTCAACTAAATATGTAACTAATATTTAATTGTAAATTTTAACTTACAGGCTTTTAGATAATCATTTTCCTAATACTGTGGTGTTGGCACTTTTTTTCAAACGGAAGAAAAAACATAAATTGACCCTGCCCTTGGATCCAACGGTCTTAAAATTAAAATCAAACGACAGCAAAGCAATAAAGCAAAAAAATAATAATAATAAATAAGTAAAGCAAAAAAATAAAAAAAAGCAGCCGTTACTTTCTTCAATTTTCCAACTAGCCGTTACTCACAAACGGATACAAATTTCCACTCATCACTATATATGACCCAATTCACCTTCACATCTCTCCACACCTCTTCCTTTCTCTCTCTAGCATCAAATTTTCTCTCTAGATCAAAATCTCAAAGTCTACAAAAAAAACCCAATTCAATTCAAAAAAAACCCAAAAAAACCCACATCCCCAATTTCTCAATGGGTCTCTCAATCACCAAAGAATCATCAAAGAGACAGAAGTTCTTCCTCTTGATCAACTACATCTTACTAGGTGCAGCCTCGAGTTGCATTTTCCTCACTCTCTCTCTTCGGCTAATTCCGTCTCTAATCGGATTCTTCTTCATTATACTCCATATCTTCACCATCGCTGCCGCAATTTCTGGCTGCTCAGCCGTCACGAGTGGCTCCACGAAGTGGTATGCGGCCCATATGTCCGCGACAGTGTTCACCGCCATTTTCCAAGGCTCGGTTTCCGTTCTTATTTTCACTGCCACTGATAATTTCCTCGGGGAATTGAAATCCTATGTGAGGGAGGATAGTGCTGAGAAGATCTTGAAATTGACTGGTGGGTTGTGTGTGTTGATCTTTTGCTTGGAGTGGGTTGTTCTTGTTCTTGCATTTGTGTTGAGGTATTATGAATTTGTGGGTGGAAATAGAACTAATGGAAATGGTGGGTCCATTCATCTTGGTGGGTCCAACAAAGTTAGAGATGTGGATGCGAAGGATTTGCCTGGCCCTTTTCAACCTTTCCAAGTTTAGAATTTGTTAGATTAAATTAAATTGTTGTCAAATTATATTTGATGAAATGTCTGTTTGATTTTAAGAGAGAGGAGAGGGTATTATTTTTTGGTTTATGAGTGTATTTGGATTTGGGTGATGTACTACTATGTGATCCCTAAGTTTGTGAAGAAATGAATTGAATTGAATTTATTTTATTATTGGATTCTTCTTCTTGTTCCATTTTTCATTTTTTGTTTGTCTCCAAATTCTTGTAACTGGAATTTTTAAAATTTTCAAACCTAAGGATTCAAATTATGAACTGATTTCTTAGATTTTCAAAGTATGAACTGGTTTGCGTAAAATTTATTTTTTTCAATTTTTCATGTTAGACAGTGACTCTCAATAAAAGTGTTCAGCGAGTCAATTGTGTAAAAACTTAAAAAATAACTCAGCAAGTTTTTATTTTGACTCGCATAGATAAAAGAGAGATATGTTATATGTACTTATAATAAACATCAAAAAATATTGAAAATTCCGAGTGTCGCAAGCAGAGATAGTGTTTTGAGGCAAAAATCTCTGCCAATGAAATAATATTGAGGCGGACAAGTCAAAATCAGCATGATTTCAACCCATTAAATGTAGGAGTAATTTTACAGTGACTTTATTGAGACACTCAAAAATTAGTGCTGACTTTATTTTTATTTTTTTGATCTACAGTGCTGATTTATTGAGACACTCAAAAATAAGTGCTCAGGCTCAGGCATCAATTTTTTGGTTGATGGCTTTAAGTTTCACCACCTTTTGATATATATTAAAACATCTCTAATAACTGTTTAAAAAAAAACATCTCTAATAAAATAATTAAAATAATTTTTAATTATCTATTTAACAAGTTGTTAAAATTAGCAATGTAACTATTTTCAATGACTATTTTTTTTTAATAACTAAATTTGTGGGCTCTATTATATTGATTGAACACAAATTAATCAATTTGAATTTTGATTCAAAAAAAAAAGATGAGAATGATTTAAATTTGAAAAGATTATCTTTTACCCAATAGAATTAGTGGCCCCTTATTTTGGTTATTGAATGAGATTGTTAACTTTGATTATAAATGAAGTAAATTTAGCTATTGGTCAAAAAGTTGCTAAAAATTGATTATGTCATTGGGGTAGTATTTTTAACAAACATCGTTAAATTTGATTGTAATTGTTATTTTGATTATACCAATGGAGATACTCTTGGCCCATTATATTTGTTTTGTGTGGATAATAGTTACTAACTCTTTGTTGGTGGTGGTTTTTTTTTTTTTGTTTTTAATGAAATTGTGAATTGCTACATACGGATTGAATTTGCATTACTAGGATTCTAATAGGGTGAAGCAAAAATCTATATAATAAGAGGTAACGATTTTGAATCTTAAAAATATGTAAGGAGAGAAAAATTGTGGCTAAAATTTAAAATATTTTTTAAAGAATGACTCTTTAGACTTTAGAGAGAGAGGGGGGGGGGGGGGGGGGGGGGGGGGGGGGGGGCGCTACAACTAAGTTTATTTAAATGAGTATTTTTAAATAATGGTTTTTTAAAAATTAAAGTGGAGAAAAATTAGTATAAGTACTATTTTCTTTTCGAGATTAAACGGGGGCAATGTTAATTAAAATGCACGCATTCCTAACTTTTAAAAATAGTCGTAGTAGTAAAAAAGAATTTTTCTTTCCGAGAACAATCGGTAATATTATCTAAATTTGTTTATTTTTTTAATTAATTAAATCATCTTCATTATAAATAAATAAAAAATTAACAAATACATACATTTATTTGAATTTTGCAGAGTCTTGAGAGAGAAGAGAATAGTGGACAGATGTGTAGCATGATTCTATTTTAATTTCTAATAATATTTAATTTCATTCTTACTGTTCGTTCAGTCTTTAAGTATTGAATGAAAATATGTTATTCAATTTTTAAAGACTGAGTATAAATTAATTACTCAAAATTTAAAGATCGAGTAAGACATTATTAAATTTATTAAATTTATATACGTTCCTAAAAAATTGAATAATAAATTTTTACTCGATTTTTAAATATTAAATAAAAAAATAAAAGTAAAATCAAATATGACATCACCTTGAAATAATTGAAGTGTCCACAACGTGGATCCCACTTAACATTTGACGACGAAGTGGTGTTGTTTTCAAATATAAAGAACGATGAAATTTAACTGGACGGCGAATAGCCAATGAAGGAAATAAAAGAGTCAAAAGCGTTGCTCTCACACGTTACATTGACAATAAAAAATGCAAATTCACTTTGCCCTTAAAGGCCACAATATGGTCTACGTTCATAAAAAGTAAAAATGACGTATTGGCATGATCGTGACAATAAAGAATTTTAGAAAGGATTTTCGAAAGGATTTATTTGGAATAATATGCTATTTAGCTCGTTGGCATTTTTTTATTGTTATTATAAGAAGATTTCAAGTTCAATATACATATACATGATTATTAAATTTTTTATTAATTTACTCATATTATAATAGTTGTATGTCCACTGTTCGATTTACATCTATGTTATTGTCGAATCTATTGTTTATCTATTCATATTTTGGGGGTTGTATGTTCACCATTTGACCCACATTTATGTAGTTGTAGAACCCGTTGTTGATTAACCCATATTGTAGTAGATGTATATCCACCCTTATTGTAGTGATTGTTGTGAATTCATAATTTAGATAAAAACGTGTTTTATGATATAAGAAAAATTTGTGTAGTAAATTTATCTCTTGTATAACGAAAAAAAGACTTATTCCAATTATGTCCACTGTTTGACCTACATCTATGTAGTTGTCGATCCCGTTGTTCATCTATTCATATTGTGGTGGTTGTATGTCCACCGTTTGACCCATATTTACGTAGTTTTCAAACCCTTTGTTGGTTTACTTATATTGTAGTTGTTGTATATCCACCCGCATTGTGGTGATTGTTGTGAATTTATAATTTGTATAAAAGCGTTTTATGATATAAGAAAAAGTTGTGTAATAAATTTATCTCTTTGAATAAGAAAAGGACTTATTCCAATTTTACTTTAATAGGGAGAATTTGGACGACTTCCATCCTTTTCATTACCATCCAGTCAAATTTCTTTCAACGGGGTCTACTTCAGGGGTGAAACGGGTGAATTTTTTATGAAATTTTGTGGAGATCGATAATCTACTAATTATGTATATCATCTCCACAAAATTTTATAAAAAGATTCAATGTAAAAGAGGGCAAACTCATCATTTAAAATTTTAATGGTCGAAAATGAATATATGTATCAAATTTTTATCTCAATTGTTTTTGATTTGAATTTTTTGATCAAATTTTGTAAAAATAATTTACTTATTATAAAAATTCTCTTTACTAAATTTTACAAGAAAAATCATTTATTTAATTTTCAAACTATACTTCATTAAACTAAATCGGGTTAAAAAGTAATGAAAATAAGTCAAATCTAAATTCGGATGACTTCCCTCTTTTTTGTGGACTAGTTTCTAGTCTACTAAGTGATTTCAGTGGCTATTTCCATTTTTCAAAAGTAAAATGTGGAATCATTAAATTTAAGCAGCATGCAATCATTCAGAATTTGAGAGAGAGAGGGATATTTTCGCCCTCATAGTTCAAATGTCAATCTAAATCACAATCAGTCATTCAGTTGACGAATCTTCCCGATCAAATTGTTAAAATAGGGATGCAACATTAGAGTATCTCTAACGCCTCGCTTCATTCACATAAGAAAAATTAATTTTTTTTTTTTTTAAAAGTAAAATATTAAATTTTTTGTCAATTTTTTTTTTATGTTGATAAAGTATGAAAAGTATTTAGATAAAGATATTATTGTCTAAAATTTTTATAATAAATGCTTGAAAATCACATGAAAAAATTAATTCTATATGTTTTGAGAGGAATGATTTTACCCCCTACTTTTTCTTCTCTCGGAAAAATATTTTTGAAATTTGTGTTTATCAAACAAAGGAAATGAAAGACTTTCCTTTCTCGAGTACTAAAATCCATGAACCAAACGAGGCCTAAGAGATTTTTCATTACGCAATTTTTTTTTATAATAATGTAACTAATATATATTTAAAAAATTAAGTTTAAAAGCATAATAAATGAGTAAAAAATTTTATTTAGCTCTTTATTTAATATTTTACATTAAAAAATAATATATTAAATATTTACTTTCTCATATATTTATTGATAACTAATTAAATTGCGACACGTGTTATAATAATAACATAAATAAAGAGTATTGTTGAAATCTTTCACTTTCTACTTGAAAAGATGTTATTTATTTAAAAAAAAAAGTATTATCTAAAATAAAAAATATTGTTGGATATGCTCTTACTAATATGTAATATTGGGTTGTCCTTAATACAAATAGAGAAGGGGGTTGCGTAATTCTAATTTTTTATATTCGTTTATAAAATGACTCAATTTGACAATCGCATTTTCTGTTTGAAACATAATTGACCTAAGTTTATAATATATAGAAAATAAATACTTTTGCAAAATAACTAAAGCCATAGCGAAACTATATATTAGTTTGTGACGATAGAGACGACGAAATCTATTAGTTTGTGATGACGGAGACAAAGAAAGGGGTTTTGATAAATGCATTTTTTTCTTTAAGGATCTTCATTTTATAATATATCTTAGTTATATCATTTTTAATGAAATACTTAAAATTAAATAATCAAAACAACATTTTTTTTTTATAGATTGTTAAAATTAACCAACCATTAATCACAATTTTTTCATTTTTCAATAATCAAAACTGTGGAGCCTATAAATTTTTTTATATCAACAAGAAATAAATTCGTGTGGTTCAAATCCGGGTGCTTGTGTGAATACTTGCACTTTCAACTAATTAAGGCTAAGCTCGAATATCTTAAAGCCTTCTATTTTTAGGCTACAATTATACTTTGGAACTTAAAAAATCGGAAGAGAAAGATTTTTTTTTAAATCTGACAAGTTTATCTTTCAATAGAATTATTGGGGTCACTATATTAATTATTAAAAGTATATATAAATTTAGTTTTTTTTTAATCTATATAAATTAAATGGACGACTAGCATAACCACCACACCTGCATTAAACGCATACCAATTTCATTATACTTTGGTTTAAGGGGATAAGAATGACAAGTTGATTGGTATGCTTAATCAACCACCATAATTACGATGAAAGAGTAGCTTTTAGCTAACCACTCCAGCTTTACATGAAAAATATGACAAATATCGTAAAGTGAAAAAACGACTCACATTGACGTTCAACAATAAGACGAAAAATACAATTACAAAATTAAAAAAAGAAAAGAAAAAAGAGTTCATACAGACATGAAAGGATTTATACCAATTCAATGTCTATAGTCTATACCACTATCAGATCTATTACTTATTCAAAATTCTCCAAATCTCAACTTCTGATAATAAAGCTATTAAGAGTAAAGGTAAAGCTCTAGCCTGCATGAAAGAATGGAAATTATAAAGTTAAATGTTAAGGAATAAGGATGCGTATATATCTTTAGCATGCATTTAATTTCAAACACCCATTACATTACATAACTAAAAAATCATAAAGGTAGTCCCAAGAAGAAAATGTTGACAAAATTAAAATATATTTATGTTAATATATATATATATATATATATGTGCATTATATTCATTGCCTAATTGAAACATTGTATTCCGTCTTAATTAAGAGTCACATTTTTAAATTAATTGCTTAAATTAAGTACTTCTTATATCTTAATTAATCTCTCCTTGAAAAATACCAAAGTAAAAACAGGAACATCAATTTTAATAATAAAAAGTAATTTATAATAGAAATTCCTTAATACAAAATTTTAAAACAATGTTAATATTATTAATTGAAGAAAAACTGTTCCTGAATGTAATCCAAAAAAGATTAAAATATAAAATATAAAATAATCTCGTGAAAAGTTTTCCATTTTAGCTTTAAAACTTTTTGGACAAAATATAAATTTTAACTTAATAAAAAAGTAAGAATTACTAGAAGACTTCTATAAAAGGGTGATAATCTTAATTTGAGATACTATCTTGAAATTTACTTTTCTACCATTAGAGAGAATAAATGAAGAAAAGCATGTGAAATATCTTTTTGAGATATATAAAAAGCTAGGAAAGAAAGAAATAATCAAAAAAAGTAATAATTTTACTCATTATAAGAATTATTTTTATCAAATTTTATTAAAAAAAATTTATTTATTTAATATTTAAATTATACTAAATTAAATAAAAAAGATAATGAAGATAAGTCATATCTAAATTTGGATGACTTCCCTCTTTTTTGTGGACTAGTTTCTAGTCTACTAAGATAGTGATTTTAGTGGCTAATTCTTTTTTTCAAAGTAAAATGTGGAATCATTAAATTTAAGCAGCATGCAATCATTCCGAATTTCAGAGAGAGGGATATTTTCGCCCTCATATTTCAAATGTCAATCTAAATCACAATCAGTCATTCAATCAGTTGACTAATCTTTAGGACGAAATAGTCGAAAGAAAATTTTTATTTACACTATTAATATATCATAAAACTACCTAAAATTAAAAAAGTAAAAAAATAAGTTAACTTATACTATATTTTTTTTGTGATAAAATTTAGAAAGGTATATATGTAAAAGGTGTGTGATATTTTAAGTAAAAAATATAATATTTAATTTGTGATAAAATTAATAATTTTTTGTGGTGGTAAGACCATGTAATGTAAAACAAAAAAAAATTAAAAAATTAAATCAAACATTACCATCACACTCTTCCTGCACAAATACTCGGTTTGAAACTTTCTTCGCACGGAACCAACAAATTTACCATATAAGTGATTATTCATTTATGATTATTTGTTATTTATCACCAATATCTACATTGATAATGAAACTTTCTATTTTGTTCAAAATTACCCAAAGAACTAAAATATTTACATTGATAATTAAGCATTGTGCATTGGGTATGTATATATATTCATCATTTTGCCTTCCTTCCTTCAAAACGTGTAAAAATGACTTTCATTTTGTAAATTGAAACATCGTTTTCAGTCATACAGAGCCGAAAAAATAATACTTATTCGGCAACACGTTCCCAAAAATAAAATAATACGTCGGTATTAAACTACTGACTAATATGAAACATACTCGGTGTTTTCTCATCGATTTATAATTCCATTATTGGTCATGTGTTGCCGAGTATTTCCTTATAGTTTATATTTTCTTAAATATTATATTATATATTACATGGTTTATCTTTCGTGTTAAAATCATTAAATGATACCTAATAAACTAATACCGATGCTCTAGTTCCAATATAAGTTGATCATGTTTTGATAGAAGTTGGTCCTATTTATATGATTGACTCTGGCGAGATTAGTCAAATGATTTATCATAATTTTGCAAGTTACTTCTTGACGGAAAAAGTAAATACATTTCTCCCACCATTTTAGATTTTACTATAATTTTTAAATAAGATACTAAATGCTTTTTATCATTCTTGTAAGTGTGAACACTTCATTTTGTGATCCCCCGCAAGAATCCTAAACTCTAGGAAGATGAACACGCATGTATGCACGAGTATTCATAGATGCATACATATTGTATACATGTAATACAGTTCAAAGAAGGAAGCCGAAAGGACAGCTGGCTGAGAAGTTACGAGAATTACAGAAACTGCCGGAATCAGAAACCGTCAAAACTCCTAAAAACTTGTAAAAGGAGCGTTATCCAATTCTGATCATCTTCAAACTTTTAGGGTTGTTAGATAGTTTCATAAGGAGTAACATAATCAAAAATCAGCTTGATTTGATAATCAGATCTCCGGGAATTTTAAAAACTGGGAGTTCATTTTAAGTGATCAAATGGAGGCTTTCCTTAAGTCAAAATGAGCCCCAATTTGGTTAGTATATAGGTCTTGTTGTGGGGGAGAACATATCCAAAATTAAGCTTTATCGGACATGGGATCATTAAGAATCAATTCGTTTATCATGTAATTCTGGTTGAAATATCCTTCGTAGAAATTAGAGTAAATTGAGGCCTTTCCGAACTCCGATCGATCTCAAATTTGGATACAAGTTAGAAAACATTTGAAGGAAAAATGTATCCAAAATTCAGGAAAATCCAACGGCTAGAAGTTCACTTGTCGTACAACACATGAGCTTGTTATACGCAAATATGTTTCCTACGCGGGAAAAACTCTTTGTACTAATCTGAGGAAACCGAGTCCTTCCCAAACTCCGATCAAATTAAAAAAATTTAGGGTCTATAAAACTTTTATTTCCAATACATATCAAAAAATCAGCATCATCAACTTCACTTGTCGTGCAACAAGTGACCTTATCTACAATAAGTACCTTTTTTACATGGAAACAAACTTTTCGTACCAATCAGAGAAAAAAGAGTCCTTCCCAAACTCCGATCGACCTCAAATTTTGACATGATCTAGAAGACTTCCATTTTCATCACATATGTAAAAATCAGCATGATCCAACAGTGGAAAGGCCTCACTATAAGCCCGTAGAGTCCTTATTGCAATATATTTTCTTACTCTCCAAACATTTTTCAATTATAAATAGACCCCTCCATTTATATTTTTCATCAACAATCAAGAAAATTTTGTGGTACACACCAAGAGACCCATTTTCTCTCACTCCGAGAGGGCTCAGGTATAATTTTCTCTCTCATATTTTATTTATTCGTCAGTCTTATAATTCATACCCTCATTTGCATAATTACTATTACTTGATAGTTTTTCAAAACCCTTTTTTTAATTATTTTTTAAAACCAAAGGCGTATAACAAACCTTAGTCCAATTCCAAAATAGTATTATTACTTTTTTACTTTTTCAAAAGTTCGGATTAGCGGTATTGTTATATGAAAGAATCGATAATCGTTATATATTCAATCTAACTCATAGGTTGTGGTATATATGTGATAAATACTCGATTATGAGAGCACTATTACTATCTATACCAATTTAATCAATAGACTTTGATACACGATCGGTCAACTCGCCTCATATCATATTGAATATAAGATTCCAGATTGAATTAGTTTTCAAAAAGCCCAATGCTTTACAAAATCACTTGTTTCATTGTATCTACTATTATCCGACTCTCTTTTTCAAATCACACGCACACACTTATTTTCAAAATCATGGGCGAACTAGAAAACACATCGTTTTTATCCCATCCCTAAAATTCTGATTTCTAAAACAAATACGAAAAGCTGTAAAGTAATAGCACTAGCATGCAAGAGCAGAATTATAACACGCGTATATTCTATTTAAAAGACCGAAAGGGCGAATTGAGTGCCTAACACCTTCTCAATTTGTAACTTAATTTTCGAACATTCGAATCAACTAGTTTTTGCATACATTGTGTATAAGAGGATATTTAGTCCATAAATACGTCTCTTTTACAAAAACATTTTGTTTGTTTAGTAAAACAAACTAATAACTCTTATTCTTTTTAAAAATTAATTTTCAAAGCAACACATAATCGCTGCCCACGAGGATTCAAGCTTCGAGAACGCGGGTTCCTACAATAGGTATTTGAGTCGTGAATTGAATTGTTCGATTGGTGTCAATGCATTGTCCAAAGTTTGAACACAATTATTGTCACATTAAAGTCGGAGAAAGAAACTGAGGCTAGGAAATCTATTACATACTAGTAAAATGGAGGAAGTTCCTCCGTAATTACTGCATTAATTATGTTATTAATTAATTATCATAAATATAATGCATTAATTATAGTAAATTTAATTTCTTCCTTTAATTAATTAATTGTTAGCCATTTTTCATTTTCCTCCTTTTATTATTTTTAATGTCGTGATCCTTCCCTTCCATAAATCAAAAGTTTGAAATATAATATTCATCCATTGCATAATAGTAAAATGGAGGAAGTTCTTCCATAATTACTACATTAATTATGCCATTAATTATCATAAATTTAATTTCTTCCTTTAATTAATTAATTGTTAGCCATTTTTCATTTTTCTCCTCTTCTTATTATTTTTAATGTTGCGATCATTCCATTCCACAAATCAAAAGTTTGAAGTATAATATTCACATTAAATGTAGTAATTTAATTGTATAATTTGATTCTTCGGTTTCTCCTAACATTACTTATTTATTTCCTAGAGTCACCATTAAAAATACATCGAACATATAAATAAGACATTTATAATAAGTTTGTAGGATAATTAATGTTTGTGTTAATACTCTTGATTAAATTAAGTTTGAGTATCCATAAATAGTTCTAATATAATAATACTTTTTTTTTTAAAATTTTGACTTAGTAATAATTTATGAAACAATTATGTAAAAATTAAATAATACAACACCTGCATATCAGGCGGGATACAAACTAGTCATAATGTATTTGTTGGTCGAAAATCAACCCTAGAAGGGGTGAATAGGGTTTATGTAAATTAATGCGGAATTTAAAAATTTTCTAAAAATGTTTAAGAAAAATAATTTAACTAAGCAAGTGTATCAAGGAAATAGCAATTCAATCAAGTAATCTCAACCACAAGCAATAATATAAATAGCTTAAGTTAGAAAGATTAAACCGATTGAAGCCTAAGACGTTTTGTTCATGCAGTTCGATTTTCTAAACCATATATCTACGCTCGGATAGTCCCTCAAGAATTTTCACTAAAAATTTGTTTTCTTTTGGGTAAAAATCAAATCTCTACAATTGTATTCTTTTCACACACTTTAATAATAAAAATTCCTTAATATAAAATTTTTAAAACGATGTAATCCATAAAAGATTAAAATACAAAATAATCTTGTTAAAAGTTTTCCTTTTAACTTTTAAACTTTTTGGACAAAATATACATTTTAACTTAATAAAAAAGTAAGAATTACTGCGAGACTTCTAAAAAAGGTTGATAATCTTAATTTGTGATACTATCTTGATATTTACTTTTCTACCATTAGAGAGAATGAATGAAGAGAAGCATGTGAAATATCTTTTTTGAGATATATAAAAAGCAAGGAAAGAACGAAATAATCAATACGATAATTAAACTTCTCAATTTTTCAATTAAGATAGAATGTAAATATTTTATCAAATGATAAACATGGAATTAAAAAGAAGAGAGATAGAGAAAATATAGAAAATACTTATAGACATACTCAAAAAGTCAAAATCCAACAACATAATCAAATTAAAATCTTTATACGTTAATAGAACAAAAAAGATTCAAAATTTTGTTGGACGTTTTAAGATTACAAAAATAATACATGTATATATATATATATAAATAAACAGAAAGGGATGGTCAAATAGAGGAAGAGAATGCTCGAGTTAAAGTCCTCTTGATAAATTTCTAAATTATAAGGATACTTGAGAGATGGGGAGAGGAAAATATCAAGACCCATATGAATGTGAAAGGTAGAGGTAGCAATTAATTGGTTAATCAAGGGAGGAGTTGTGGCTTTAGAGTAATAAAATAGTTTTCTACATGCTGGATGGGGGATGGGTAGGATCGGAGTTGTTACAAATTTGATACATTTTATACTTTGTTAACTTTAAAATTATGTAGGTTAATTTTTCCTCTAATTCTAATTTCAAAATTCTGAATCAAATTTTTAAATACTCATTTATAGCATTATACTAACATATAACCAACGTGATATGTTGTCGTTTATAAAACTATGATTACTTCAAAAATTTAAAAACATACATAAAATTGTCCTTATAATAACGTGATATGTTGACGTTTATGAAACTACGATTGCATCAAAAATTTAAAAACATACATACATAAAATTGTCCTTATAATGAAAACCCTACGATACAAAAGTTTTTCATGTATTTCAGAAATCTTAAAAAGTAATAATTGCTAGTTGACATGAGTTCAAAATGCATTATGATTCAATTATATCATACATAATGATCTGGAGTTAGGGATTTAAAATTAATCTCAATGATCCCAATCGAGTCACATAGTTTTTCAAACTAGCTTTAAGTTAGTAGGCCTTTAAAAATAACTTCGCTCCTACCTATAATTTGAGGCGCAAACTTTTCCTACTTTACGACATCAACTTACATTAATTAATATTCAAAACTGGTTAGGTTAAACACGGCATAACAAATGTGCGGCTATTAACAAATTTACAAAGAAATAACAATTTTAATGCCAAAATTATCTTGTCAAATTGCTTTATTGAAAAAAAATAAGAAACAAATATACATTATCAGTAAGAAAATTATGATAACTATAGAGATAAAATTATTATTTTATATTCAAAGTTGATTCTATAAACAACGAACACCTACAACAAAATAAAAAAAAGTTTTTGTTAATTGGTTTCTATTTTTCTTTAAAAAATTACTCCAACTTCTCTTTTTCTAATAAATAAATTAATATTGGTCACAAAACCTGTCTACTTCGTCTACTCTTTCGGTAGTCCGATAGCCGAATATTATTGGTCAAAATAATAAAAGAAAATGAAAAAAGAAGTGATAAAGGGCAGTGTTGCTATTCATTCGTCTTCTATTCTTTCGGTATTCCGAGAGCCAAATAGAAGATAGAGAGAGAGGAGGGAGAGAGAGAAGCAAAAACTCCAAAAGTGCACAAAAATGGCGTCTTTGATGAGCAAAACGTTGCCGTCATCTCTATACAACTCCAACTCCAACTTCGAGCTTTCTCCTCCTCCACGAGCAGCTCACTCGTTGAAAACTTGCCGAATCGGCTTCCTTAGCAATACGAACCTGAAGAAATCTCAGATAACCTCTTCTCGTATCGCCTGTAAAGCTGTGTCTGTTCAACAGCCAGAAACTGAGATTGAAGGCCTAAACATTGCTGAAGATGTTACTCAGGTACTTCACTTTCTGTTTTTTTTTCTTTCAATTTTTTTTTAATTTAATTCACCGGAGTTCTCATATTTGTTGTAATTTTGATGTATCTATGCTAATTAAAGAGTTGATTTTGTTTTTATCTATTCGAAATTCGAGTTTGAGTCGGTCAACTGTAAGGTTTTTAGATGATATTTATGTACTTAATAGTCAATGAGGAGAGTTATCATGTTTGTAATTTCAATGTATCTATGTTAATTATGCTAATTACGGAATTGATGTTTCTTTTTATCTATTTGAAATTCGAGAGTTACTCAGGTACCTAGCTTTCTGTTTTTACATTTTGATTCAATTCGCGAGAGTTATCGATTTATCATATTTGTAAATGTACTGCAGAAGGAGCGGTTAAATTTGATGTATATATGATGGAATTCCCTAATTTTATGCAAATTACAGAGTTGATTTTGCTTTTCTCTATTCAAATTTGAGTTCGAATCCGTTAATTGTGAGGGTTTTAGATGATATATATACCTAATAGTCAATTGTTGACTGCGAGTAGTACTACTCAGAAGAAAATTTTAGGGAACTGTTTGATAAAAAGTTGGAAAACTATTGAAAATACTGGTAATTTTTTAGTTAGGAAAAGAGGTTGTGATTTGACGAGATATTACTCAGGTGAGACTGTGACACACTTTTTGCTTTCATTTTAATTAACTAGAGTTCTGATATTTGTGATTTGTACTGCCTAATGGTGCTATTTAGTTGTCTCCAGTTACAGACGCGATTTTCCAAAAAAAAAAAAAAAGAAAAGAAAAAACTTTACATGAAGTCCACTCTTGTTGTCAAATTGGAAGTTCCAAAGATGAAGCTATTGGTTTCCAATGTTTTTTTGTCTCTTCTGGATCTTTTGCTATTTCGAAAAGGAGTGGAAATGTTATACTATACAAATGCTTTGATATTGAATTATTGATGTAAGGTTTTAACTAATTGACAGACATAGAGTGTGAATTGGGTTAAGGTTTTGATGTGGAAATGTAGTATTGACAAACAAAAATGCCTTTTTGTGTGTAAAGAATTTGTATTTTACTGATGGAGATTTGGGGATTTACTTCTGAGCACCAGGGTCAATTGATGCTCGGGTCATTACAGTTTCCAATTTTCCTTCTTTGTATTCCTGAATTTATACTACTGAAATACAAACATGAAGGGCGAAGGATTTGTTTAACTCCTATTATGTTTATGACAAATTTTGGTCTGGACACAACTCCACTTTTTTCCCTATGCGAGGCTGAATACATTTCTTTTCTTCTCTTTCCTTTGCGTTTTCCTTGAATGCGGTCAGGCTAGGGATTAAGCCTTACCAAATCTTTGACATATTAACATGTTCACAACTTTAGAAATACATATCGTATAACTTTTTGGATGAACTATGTAGTTTGTTTGGTAGACTTGCTGGGTTTTCAATTAGTCAATGAACAAATGCACTAATTGGCAAGATGGTCCATTATATAGTTTCGTAATTGATGCTGAAATTTATTGTTTTCTATATACTAAGCTTGGTTGCTAAGGCACAATGATGGAGAAGGGGAAGAAGGGATGCCCACAAGCGATCGCTCACAAGCCCTAAATGCAAATGCTTTATTGTTCAATATTCAAATCTAATCATTAACGTGGATTACATCCTTATTTATAGGCTAAGACACGAAATGCTAGAGACACTAAATACCCTAAAATAATGATACTTAACCTTGGGCTTACAGGGCTTCTTAAGGCCCATTGGCTTCCCAAACCCTCTAATAGCTATCTGATTAATTAGGAGATTCTGCATCAGGCACCAGAGGAAAAAGAATAATTCTTTATTTTTATTCATTATTGGTGACTGCAGAAGAGTTCTACTACAGTTTGCTTTACTTGAGTCTGTAGTTTAGTTTAGTCACCAGAGTAGCAGCCATTCAACGCAACTCAACTCAACTCTGTAGATGCTAGGTTGACTCGTATATTATTAGGAGTTGTGTTTGTAGTAGATAAGGCGATATGTTGGCTGTGATTTGAAACTAGTGTGTGAAACTACCTGAGCAAACTTCATTAAACTCATTTTCCCAATAATTCGATCTTCCATCATTTAGCAACTAAGGGATTTTGATTCTAGAAGGACCAAAATAAGTTGTGCAGTCTTGTGAACTAGAAATTCGTGAGAGTTTAATAATTTTAAGGGATAGATTTGCAAAGCTTTAGCTTTGTCCATAGAAGATGCCGTTGATTACACTTGGTTATTGTCTCTACTTCTAAAATCCGAGCAATTATTTTCTTAAGCAATTGTGTACTTTTTGTGCTCAGGCTTAGACAATTGTATTTTTACTGAATTTATAATACTGCAAGCCTGTTCTTTTAGTTTTTGCATTTAATAGTCACTGAAACTGCTTTGCTGTCAATATCAATTAATCTTTTTCTTGATGTGTTGCTTTGACAGCTTATTGGGAATACACCGATGGTGTACCTAAATAACGTTGTAAAGGGCTCAGTTGCAAATATAGCTGCCAAGCTCGAGATCATGCAACCATGTTGCAGTGTCAAGGACAGGTGAGGAATAGAGAATCTGCAGGATAAGAATTCATATGCTGCAAGATGATGTACAAGACTGATTTAAGGGATTTATATCAACATGGTTTTTTTTTTTTTTAATTTACTTTGCCGCCATTTTATATACAAAATTAGACTTACACCCCCTCTCTCCCTGTTTTCATAATTGTTAGATTGTGCCCTGTGCATGTGGGGGAATGTGAAGGATTTACACAGAAACAGGAGGTTAAGTGAAAGGATTATGTTGGAGAAATAAATTAGATATTACTGCCTTTTTTACATAATTCTTTTAGATTTCCCCACATGCAAGGGCAAAATCTTTGAGATATTACTATTTTTATCTTTCTTGTTCGCTTGAGTTTTTGTTATACTGTGGTGGAATAGGGCATGGACTTTATAGTTTGGACAGTGTCTGAAAATGATGCCTCTACTGAGAATGAGATGTTTATATTTCAATATAATCCTTGCTATCGCAATATTTTTTGTACGACTTTTCTACTAAAGAACAGAAAAATATAAGAGTTGGGTGTTGTTATCTAATATTCTTACATAACTTTTCTGATTTCAGAATAGGATTCAGTATGATAGCTGATGCTGAGCAGAAGGGACTCATCACTCCAGGGAAGGTAATATGTTAGATAAATCTATTACATCTATATGTAGAAAGTATACTGTAAACTTGATGTTTGACCTCTATTCAATGCAATGTACGGAACAATTTGGTCCTTTTGGTAACATATAGCAAGTGCTAATATATTCTTTCCAGGTGACAAACTTTTAGTGCATGATTTTAAACAGGTAGTACAATTTGGGCTTATACTGTTCACGCGTAGCGTATATGTTGTATTTTATGACTAATTATTGTTATCTCCAATATAGCTGGGCACTATCTACATTGGAGAGCCTCTACTTGTTACAGTTCTTTATATTATTATGTAGTCCTTAATCAATATGATGACAAATTTTTTGAAACTTGAGGATGTGATTGTGAGACCCATACAAAATGATGAGATGGCAAATGAGTCCCTTTTGCTTCATTTGCCAGACATCCTTTTGTCTTTCTACAATATTTATGCACTTTATGGATCTCTCTCTAGACTCTCTATCTCCCTTCCGTGCAAATTCTCTCACTAACTCGTCTCTTCCATTATAAGAGAGAATCAGCGCACCTCCTTTCATGGTGGCTCCACCTTCTCCTCAATTCTCATGGCTGTTGGTCCCTTCATACTTCTCTCTCCTCCACTAATGCACCTCCTTGGGACTTCTAGCATCACATGTTCAAAACTTGACTTAGATCAATATCTCCTTTGCAGATTACTTCTCTACATTGAGTAGTCAACATGCTAAGGTACTTGAACCATTCTTCTATTCTTTATGATGGGCCTAGCTCCCTTGCAAAAGAGTTGAGAGCTGAGTGAACTGCAAACTCTGCATAGCTTATAAGAGAAGGCCAGGCAAAATATACGTACACACATTTATGTAGTTGTATAATATTATCTATATATATTTGTACATAATCTGTAACACATTATATATACATTATGTTTGCTAATCCATGAATGCATGTGTATATATATGTGTGTATGTGTTTGTTAACGGATCTAATTGGGTATGTTATTGGGTTAACGTGTTGACCCGTATTCGGCTTGAAACAATTCATTACCTATACAATAATTATGGATCGTGTCTGGTGATTCGTTAAGATAACGAATCGGATTTGAATATGGTATTTTTGTCCCGATGAAAAAGCCACCTTTTTAGACCTGAACCGAGAACACCGGAATACAATAGAACACGACTTGAACAGACCCATTGACAGGTCTTTCATATATTGAACCAGCTATTTGTGAACTTTGAAGTGGAGAATTACTGTATTGTCAGTGCACGAATAAAAGATCCTTTGGCACTTTGTAGGACATTTGCTTGTTAGTTTTTCCTTGTCTTGACGGGATGGAATATTTTGGATCTCAAATTACTCGTAGTTTTGTGTTCGTGGCTTCCATTCATTAGTATGGATGGAACACAATGCAACTTTGTTGTGTTGAAACTGTTGCATTGTTTTCTCTTTAATTTATTTATTTTTATTGTTTTGATGCTAAACATCCTTGTTTGTTTTGTTTATTGTTATTTTTCTTTATCTTAAGAGTATTTTGGTGGAGCCTACAAGTGGAAACACTGGCATCGGCCTTGCATTTATAGCCGCTTCAAAAGGATATAAGCTCATCTTGACAATGCCAGCATCAATGAGTCTAGAAAGAAGGGTTCTTTTGAAAGCATTTGGAGCTGAGCTTGTTTTAACTGATTCTGCTAAAGGCATGAAGGGGGCATGTCAGAAAGCAGAAGAAATATTGAATAGCACACCGAATGCGTACATGCTTCAACAATTTGACAACCCTGCAAACCCTAAGGTTCGTTTCAAGTTTTACTGCCTAATTTTTCTTTTGGGCTTAGGATTTAGAGTTTGATCTATAAGTTATTTGTGGTCTATTGAACATGGTCCAGTTTTGCTGGTAACTGATGAAATAGTTGGAGTGACTTGCGTTGTTATTTCTATATATAAGCTTTAATCTTAGACTCTAAATCATTTATAGAACTTGTGGCACAGACGCACAGTTTTGTTAACCCACCTTGAGCTTTGCTTCAAGTATTGTTGAAATGTTGTTTTTGCTTCAAGCATCTATTACTATGCACAAAAGAAGTAACATTACAGTTCAATATAATAAAATAAGATTGATGAATTGAAAAAATAATGTGCATAATAGTTAGTAGATTTTGCTCAATTGCCAATTTACCACAAGCTTCTTTGGTACTTCATCTAGAGGAGAAAACCACTTTGCCTGTACTGGGAAAAAAATGGAAGAAGAAAGAAGGTTGTGATTAAAACAAGATGGCCCACAATGTCAAAGTTTATGCAGTGCACTATAATTGCCAGAGTGGTATTGGTGTTACGTTGCAATTGCTGCTGTGGATACTGGATAGTTGTATCAACTGCTTTATAAGTTATGTATGCATTGCTTGGAAATAGCCCACTATTAGCTGTAGTACGTAAACAGCCATTACAAAATTTTCCGCAAATAAAGAGGTTGGGTTATCTGCATAATTAATTATTTATCAAGCCAGATAACCACATAATCAGGATAAATTTGCTGGTCACGAAATCTTTTATGACAGTATAGAGTGGTTGATTTGATGCGAGTAAGATAGTGCTTCATGCTTGAGGTCTACCCTCATGGGCATTTGTGTTGTCTCATTAGGAGCTTGTCTAAGAAGATTGGGTATGTGATAGGGATATGATACGAATACGCTGATACGTTTTTTAGTTTTTTAAAATATGGGGAGGCTAGGGATATGTTTGGGGTTTCATTAAATATTATATATGTATGTATACTGGTACACAAAAATAATGAAATATAATATTGTCAATATTATTATTATTATATTGTAGGTAGCCCAACTGCAAGCCTTTTAGGTGATTCCCAAAAGAAAAAAGAAAAACCTCTGTGAGAAATAGTTTGATATGTGGAAGTTGGAACACGTGATGATACCAGGCTATTAGTTCCTTCTCGATACGTATAAAAGTCTCGTAATGGCTTATGTTGTAAAAGTTTTATGATGTCTTATGTTGGCCTCCCCTATAACTTCGCAGTACAAATTGACCCTCAAATTTCATGTTTAAAATTAGAGATTAACCTCTAAACGTATCCTCATGTATCTTAATTTCAAAAATGAAATAAAAAAAAGGTACTTTAAAATGCACCTTGAAGTGTATTGGAAGTGCATCAGAAGTATCTATGCTTCATAGGAGCTCATTACGTTCTTACAATAGAAGATGTCATCGTTGGTTTCACATTTTTGCAGATACATTTCGAGACAACTGGGCCGGAGATCTGGGAAGATACGAGAGGCAAGGTGGACATTTTTATTGCTGGGATTGGAACTGGTGGAACTATATCAGGGGTTGGTCGGTTTCTTAAACAGCAAAATCCTAACATCAAGGTGACCTATTAATCTTCTAGATATATCGTAATATTGTATTTGTTCCTAAATCCAAGCACATATGCATTATTTCAATGCAATTTGGAATCTGCTATATATAAAATGGAATACATAAAGAAGAGGAATCTACCCATATGCCCACCAAGGGCCTAAACTATGGTCAGAGTTCCAAAATGCCCCCTGAACTAACAATTGCGCCTATTAATCCCCTAAACTATCTGCCGCGTATAATTTTTCCCCTTCCGTCCATTTAGGACGTTAAAATTGATGGAAAATGGTCATGTGCACCTCACATGACCATTTTAATGAGTATTTTGATCAAACTACTGAAAACTAACATTTCCCTCCACGACTAGGAGAGAGCTAAAAGAAAACAAAGAAAAAGCATAAGATTGAGCAAAAAAGAGAAGAAAACGTACAAGAGAGTAAAAGAGAGAAAACCCACTCCCTTGTACAATTCTTCTCTTTTTTGCTCTCTCGTGCTTCCGCCTTTTTCTTCTTTTTTTGCTTTCTGGAGGGAAATGTTTGTTTCAGAAGTTGGACCAAAATAGTTATAGATGCCATCTATGGTGCACATGACAATTTTCTGTCAACTTTATCGTCCAAAATGGATGGAAGGGCCCAAATAAAAGCTGGAAATTGTTAGGGGCTTAAAAGGCACAGATTTTTAGGAACCCTAGCTATGGATTAGGGTAGTTGTTATTCATGGAAACAAAATTGATTATACATTCTTGAAAACAGGGGTTGTTCTGTCTCAGTTTTTTTATTTTTTTTGGAACATTTTCTTCTTGCCTTCATCTTCTATCAGGTTATTGGCATAGAACCTGCAGAAAGCAGCGTACTTTCAGGTGGAAAGCCTGGTAAGTTTACCCGAACATAATATATTTTTTAATTCCAAAGCAGCTTTTTGGTGCATCTTTTTTTTAGTTTTTTTTCCTTTTCGTTTTTTTACTTCACTTGGAAGTGCAGGCCCTCACAAAATTCAAGGAATTGGAGCAGGTTTTGTACCAGGGAACTTAGACCGAGATGTAATAGATGAAGTTATGCAGGTCCAAATCTTACTTTTCTGTCATATTTAACTCTCTTTAGCCTCAACAGAGGTGTATGAGTTCGTAATTTTTTTAATTTTTATCTTACAGGTATATGTTAATGATTTGTCATATTGTTAATTTCTTTCTTTTCTATTATGCAAAGTCCATCATTTTGGCAACAACTTTTTATGAAAGAAATTATTAATAATGACAGCAATTCAAGTAAGAGCATGGGGTACCCTGGTTGGAAAAGGCGCCCCCTCAAGCCCTTGCCCTCCCTGGTTTCAGGTCTCGCCCGCAACATTAGGATTTAGGCTGCATCTCCTCCCTTCTTTGTTATTGCCAGATTGTACATGGGAAGAGACTTAGACCTCCCTTTTTCAAAAAAATAAAATAAAAATAAAATTGAAGTAATAGCAATAAAAATAATGCTAAAGCGCATAGATGAAGTTATGCAGGTCCAAATCTTACTTTTCTGTCATATTTAACTCTCTTTAGTCTCAACAGAGGTGTATGAGTTCGTAATTTTTTTAATTTTTTAATTTTTATCTTGCAGGTATATGTTAATGATTTGTCATATTGTTAATTTCTTTCTTTTCTATTATGCAAAGTCCATCATTTTGGCAACAACTTTTTATGAAGAAATTATTACTAATGACAGCAATTCAAGTAAGAGCATGGGGTACCCTGGTTGGAAAAGGCGCCCCCTTAAGCCTGAGCCCTTGCCCTCCCTGGTTTCAAGTCTCGCCCGCAACATTAGGATTTAGGCTGCATCTCCTCCCTTCTTTGTTATTGCCAGATTGTACATGGGAAGAGACTTAGACCTCCCTTTTCAAAAAAATAAAATAAAAATAAAATTGAAGTAATAGCAATAAAAATAATGCTAAAGCGCATATGTTACTCATTATCTTCTGGAAAATGAAAACTGGCCTGCCTTGTACTGTTAGTGTGTCTACATTGCCAATTGCAATTTCAGTAATTTTTTTTTAGAAAAAAAAAGAAGAGGAAGAAGAAGAAGAAAAGAAAGAAAAACAACTACCAGTTCCTTCAGTTTACACTAATTTTTCTTAATATGTTTGTATATCTATTGATTTATTAGATCAAATGCTGTTTCCACATTTTGTATTTAGGTCACAATACCAGTTCCATTTGACATATTGTACTTCTGACCGATGACATAAATATTTGTTTTTTTGCCCCAGATTACTAGTGATGAATCTGTTGAAATGGCAAAGAAGTTGGCACTGCAAGAAGGCTTGTTGGTTAGTGCTTTATATTATTTTGTAAAACCACTTTAAAAATTTGGAGAGAGATGACGTTGTTGAACTAGTGATTCTTCCATTTTATTGGTGTTTTTGTCTTTCTTTTAATAATTAACTAGGATACTGATGAATGATGAAAGAAACCAGTTCTTCATGTAGATACCCAAAAGATGAAATAGTTCAAGATTATGATATGACTTTACTATATAGATAATTGATGCCCTGATAAGGCTTGTATAGTATGTTTACGTCCTCTGTTTACGTCCTCAAAAAGCTGGAAGTATGTTTATAATATTACTATAAAAAGATAGAGCTGAAAGCAAAACAAATTTATTTTAAGCATTAACGTTTTCCTAGCTCTGTTGAATTTATAAAAGTTTTCCTGGCAGTGACATCGTTCCCTGTTTTTTCCTGCACCTTTAAATTCAACTGTTTTAATCTCATATTTTATTAATCGTTGATTTTGTCTGCCAGTCCGTCAGCATATGTTCCCAAAAAGCTAATGTTTTAATTGCAAATTTTCACTTGTCTTAAAAGATTGTCAATTCAATATGAACAGTGGTTTTTGAATTTGTTTTGGCTGCCTGGTTATTCCCACCACACAAAGTCAGAGTCCGACTGATGTATGTGGTAGGGAAATCTTACTATATATTATATATGAAAATTTTCTGTGTCCTGTTTTTCCCCCACATTCTCTTTTTTTTTTTTCATAAAATATATGTTTTGTGTGAACTCTAGCTTCCAAGCAAGTTACACGCACGCTCAACCACTAGGTCAGTAACTACTACTGTTTAATTTTCTTATTCAAATCAAACATATACAAGTTATACATGCATCGCATGTGCAGGGTAAGCTAGTGTATATATACATGTACAAGACATCTAATTATAGGTACTTGTCTGAATAATATCGCCTCCTTCCAATTTATGAATTTCTTTCTCAGTGTTTGTTATCAGTTACGGAGATCTTACAATTAAATCATATGAAAAATGTGTTGCATAATTTTTCCCTTTTGTACGTGTATATATGCATGTGCAAGACATTATGCATTTGTCCAATTAGTATGCGCTCGTTTCATCCAATTTATATGCCTCATTCCCCTATATTTTTATTTATTATCAGGTAGGGATTTCTTCTGGAGCAGCTGCAGCTGTTGCCATTAAGGTTGCGAAGAGACCCGAGAATGCAGGAAAGCTTATCGTGGTATGTGTAC
The DNA here is from genome assembly GCA_021464415.1 of Lonicera japonica. Taxonomy (NCBI): domain Eukaryota; kingdom Viridiplantae; phylum Streptophyta; class Magnoliopsida; order Dipsacales; family Caprifoliaceae; genus Lonicera; species Lonicera japonica. Next base: position 13,582,211 of record CM038468.1, on the reverse strand, counting down.
TTATTATGTTATGGATCAGTCAATTATAAGATTCTAATAAACTGCGGTTTGGTACAACCATTCACAGTACACTTTCTTTATGGAACACTAAATTCAGTGATCCTAAATGTTTTGTTCTATGCTTCTATTTTATTCTTATAGATGAAACATATATAAACACAAGATAAAGAGATTTTCAAGTAAAGATCGAGGAAAGCGCAATACCACACATCAATAGCTTAACTAAATATATGATGTTCTAATGCTTTACCTTTTTAGACGATAGTCTACTAAAGTAACAAACTTATAGAAGAGAAGAAAATCATAAAAGAACTTGTGTAATCTATTACTAATCTTGTAATTTGTAACAGAAAGCCATGCACACATTCAGAAGCACCTCGAGACATTTACTTATAGCTGTGGGTTGGGTTAGGGACAGGTTTGATCACCCCGCAACCCAACTAAAAACATGTCCAGCCCGACCCGAGGCCAGTTTAACCCTGTTGTAATTATGGTATTAAAGGGTATTTAAATTTTAAAGCAAGAAAAAATATATTCGGATTGGGGTGGGTCAAATGGGTTTATTTTTCGTAAACCAGAAGCTATCCTGAACCTGAATTGGGGCGTAATTTAGAAATCCACACTCACCCCGGTTTGAAAAAACACATCCTGTTAAGGCTGGGTTAGGCCAATATTTTGCCATTCCTTGATGTGTGGCATACAACGTGCCTGATCCTATGTGTAATGGAAAACCTCAGGTGTAATTCGTACACCACCAGTTCTAGTTCTTACTAAGAAGTGAGAACAGACAAAAAACCTCAACATCTTTAGGACATTGCAATAACACAATAAATATTGAAAGGTAGAAGTTGAGAACATTTTTTATGGCAATCTTGGATATGGTCAGCTGTTATACTGTATGTAAGTATATCAATGTGGCTCATTGAAACTGCATATAAATTATTTTGCTTGTAGCATTGGTCTTAAATTATTTGCTTTCATTTTGGGAATCAAAACTAGCAAAATAAATGAGATTTACAAGTCTTCTACACTTTGAATTTTGTTTTCTATGTTTTCAACTCACTTGAGTTTTACTGTAAATGCTTGCAGACCGTGTTTCCAAGCTTCGGTGAACGTTATCTATCCACCGTTCTTTATCAATCAATCAGAGAAGAGTGCGAGAAAATGCAACCCGAGCCTTGAAGTACCGCTCCCTCCTATTTCTAAAGTCACTGTTTAGTTAGTTTCCTCACAAAAAATTGCTTCCTGTGTAAGAACATTTTGCAGACGCTCATTCTCCGTGAAAGGTTATACTGCAGAATTACAAACAGAATTTGTTGAGATGCTTTTGTTAGACCTGTTTGATAATTCTGATTCTATTTGAGTGAATAAATTAGTGGCAATTTTTGTTGTAATTTAGGTTTTGTTTGATTCCCCGACTAGCGTAACTGAAAAAACTGGGATTTATGAAGCGGAGTTAATCTCTTATCATTTCTTATACCAATCAAACAAGCATGGATATATTTCATTCAAAAAGGGAGTGTCATAGTAATCCCATTATTGTTGTTGCAAACGTGTGTTGTATTCCCATTCTAACCAACACCGCGTATAAAAGGCGAAGAATCTGTTAATAATCTCTTCTATTATGTCAAATCTGTAAGGTTTTTGTTGTGAAGACAAGAAGTATGTCATTAGGATACAAAGTCTTTGAATCTCTTCTATTATGACAAATCTGTAAGGTTTTTGTTACGAAGACGAGAAGTATGTCATAGGATACAAAGTCAATGTCAACGGTTACATTGTTTCAATGATGGGATGATGTCAAAGTTTATAAGTATTCTTTTGCCAGATGTTATTGATTGTGTATAGTTAACAATAATACACTCAGCAATAAGTGACTATTTCAACTTTTTTCTCCTTTAATAATAAGCCAAACAACCTCTCAAGAGTGGATGCAAAGTCAAATCATATTGATGCGTAGAGGTGTGGCTAAGAGGCTCCATATGCGGTCTGATGACCTCACTCAATATAAAATATATAAAAGACTTGGATAGTTCAATAAATATTTATCAAGTAGAATAAGTAATTAGCCCCGCTAAATTTCTCATAAAACAAGTAGTGTGGTTAAATAGGGTCAATAATTGGAGTGACCTTAACAAAGCACCAATACATAATGATTTGTTAAATGATTCCATCGAAGAAAATTGCTGACAGCACCACTGTTGATGAGAAGAATCACTCTTCCAGAACTTCATGTTCTGGTGTACTACTTTCGCTTCATAATACAAGATGGAAAATAATTGAAAAAGCTTTAGTTTTATGAGAAGTTAGAAGAAGAGATTGGTAATTTAATGAGATGCTCTATATGTTATGTTTATTTTTATGAGTATTTTGTTCTCCAACTTATTTTTTATTTTTTGGAAAAAATTTCTCTCTAACTACATATAGAAAAGCAAAGTAGTAAGAGAATGTTTTACTATATCACTCAACTCATTTTTCAACTTTTTACACAATTCAGTTATTTTAATTGTCGTTTTCCACCATATTATCGAATAGAGTCTAAAAGAAATAAAGATTAAGACAAGTAGGCTTGTAATATTGATAATACTTTTATTCAAAATTACAAACCCAACTCAACTCAACTCAATGATGATGCTCGAAACTTAAATTAGTCATTAATACTCAAACTATGTAACTTGACTTTATTAATTTGAATAAACTAACACATACACAATAATTATCTCATTTCTCGTATGCGTGTACGTACTCGCCACATTATAAGAAATGAGATAATTATTTTCTGTCCCAAAAGATATAATGGTTATGAGAATATTCCGATCAGCAAAATAGTCGAGTTCGGATTATGTACTCAATACTCCTAAAAAGACGCCCCCAACCCCAGGTGAAACTCAAACCCCGGATCTCTAGAATCTTGGGTAGGCACCTTTACCAACTAGTCTAGTCCATTCCCTCAACCACAGTTTTCTATTCTAACCATTTGGAATAGATTTTAAAATCTGGATACAACTTCCAAGAGCCATATGAACGTCACTGCCAACATTTTCGCTAAAGGTCAAAAGGTATTACAAAAGTCCCAATACATAAACATTAAGCAACATATGCAAAATTTCCACAATTCCATAAAATCTAAGCCCACATGAACATGAAACATGCATTCTTCTGGAGTTTTTGTTAATGGTTACCATTGGCTTTGGAGGCAGGTTATCTTTTTCACTTATGCCAAGAAAGAATCCTAGTCAAATCTTCTTTACCTGCTATTTGTTCACCCCAGTAGACCTAGAAAAATGAGACAATGTAAATCCACATTGAATTATTAGTTAAGTGTCAAGGCTTATATCCTTTACAGATTCAGAATTTCGGATCACTAACAGGTAGAGACGCTTAGACAAACGGGTGACCATAACTTCATAAGCAACGAAACCGATATCACAATAGATTTTTTTATGGGTTGGGCATGAGATCAAGCGATTCTTCACAGAAATCCAAATCTAACTTGAATATGATATGATACATTTTGAGGGACTTTACAATGCCCAATATCTCTAACATTATTGCTTTTTGTCTAATTTGCAGGCATAAACGGCATATAACAACAACAGGGTTTTCGCTTGAGCAATGGCTAGTGTGTTGTTGGGGTTTCGAAGGTTTGCACCCAAGACCAAGAACTTGGTGGTCGCGGGTGGCTTGGCTGGGTTTGTCTTTGGGGTTTATTTGTACACCATGAGAGCTGTCGGTGGTTCAGACGAGCTTCGAATAGCTATCGATAAGTTTGAATCCTAGAAAGACAAGGACGACTTGTCATCCTTAGTACTTTTAGATTGTTGTATTATAGTTGGTGATATGATACGCGTCTCTGTCTAAGAAAATTATTACACTAATTACATTTTGGGTCCTCTTTGCCGCGAGGTAACCCAACAGGCCCACACCGGCACGGGGATGGGGTGGGACTAATCCTCACTCGGGAAACTGGTTGTCCTCGGCGACAGCTGATTTCAGCAAGTATCAAATTTCTCGGGTCAAGAATGGTTTGCACTTGAAAGGTAATACACTATTTAGGTCTATGTTGAATTACATACGAATATCACACGATTTTCTGCCTATGACACTATTAGGTTTTGTTTGGTTGCTTCTAAATGTTGTGCAAGAAAAATGTTTGGCAATTTGTTCGGTTGACTTTGCAAATGCAAAAAAGTGTGATTTACTTTTACAGTATTTAATTTACTATAATTGTAGACAACGCAAATGCAAAAATTGTGATTTCTATCCTTTGTGAGGCTAGCTAAACAGGTACAAGTATTTTACTTGCAAATAAAGGCGTCTATAATGAAGAGCTTAAGATGCTATTATTGTCTATAACGAATTTTACATAACTGTACAACTATTCAGGTTTTATTTGTACACACGGTAAGGGTGCAATTTGATACATCAATCGGTAAATTGCTTTACCAAAACTGAACCGAAATAAGAAGTTCAATATCAAATTTACTAATTTACAAATCGATATTTGAAACTGGAAATCGATACCAAACCATGTTAATCTGATTGCCAACATTATCACTAAGGTCAAAAGGTATTACAAAAGTCCTAATACATAAGCATTAAGCAACATATCCTAATACATAAGCATTAAGCAACATATGTGAAATTTCCACAGTTCCATGTATAGATATTTAGCCTAATTGGACATGCATATGCTTGCTTCTGGAATTTTGTCACTGGGTGCCATTGGCCTTGGAGCTCTTATCTTTTTTTTGGTGTATGCAGAGAAAGAACCCTAGTCAATTCTTCTTTACCTGTTATTTGTTCCTCCCAGATAGACCTAGGAAAATGAAAGACAACCTAAGTGATAAATCCACTTGGAACTGATCACCAACAGGTTGGCCTGTTAAACACACTTCCACAAAGGGCGAGAAGAACACTGCTATACATGTTACAAATGTGTAATATATAGTACTTTTTTGGCTTTACCCCTTATTCTTAATGCAATATTAAACTCACCGGCTGTTTTCAAAATCATTAGACTTTGCCCCTTGCGTGTAGGGAATCTAAAAGAATTATGAAAAATGGGGGGCAGTTCCTATTTTTGTTAACGTAGTCTTTGACTTAACTCCATGTTTTTACATAAATTTTGCGTATTTCTTTGAGATTCTCCTATGCAGAGGGCAAAGTATAACGATTGTGACAACAAATTTTGCATATAAAATGAGTTTCAAGTCAAAAAAGCCTTTGAATATATATACCACATACAAACCTCATAAGCCATGAAACCGGTATTATAGACTCTTTTTCACGGTCTGGGCATGAATCAAACAATAAATTCTTCCCAGAAATCTAGTCAAACAAAACCTGAACACAATAAACGAGTTTGGGTTTACTTTACAACTTTAATCAGTACCGTAGACATTATTGATTTTTGTCTAATTTGCATGTATAAACAGCGTAAACAACAATAGGGGTTTTGCTTGAGCAATGGCTAGTATGTTGTTGGGGTTCAGAAGCTTGCACCCAGGACCGGGTTCGTATTTGGTGTTTATTTCTACACCATGAGAGCTGTTGGTAGTTCAGACGAGCTTCAAATAGCTATTGATAAGTTTGAATCCCAGAGAAACAAGAACGATGCGTGAACTATATTATGCCTTTTCTTTTCGATTTGTTCTCCATCTTTAGGAAGAGTTCGTGTTCTTATTGTTGTTAAGTAAATTGATAACGGATGAAAATAGAATAAGATGTTTGTGTAAATTAATTGGAGAGATTTGAGAGCATCATGATGGTTTTATAACCCGTGTGGACTGATGATTTGAAACTAAATTCAGAGAAATAAAGCTAAGGACCGACCAGACTTTTTTTTCTTTTAAGCATGTGAAGAATTTGTGTTATGAATATGTCATCCTGTCCAAAAAATTTATGTCATCCTTAGTCTTTGAGATTGTTGTATTATAGTTGGTGATACCATGTTATTGAATGATGAATATCCACTTTGTAATGTCCTAAGCACTACATTATCGAAACTGGTTGTCCTGACCACAAGTGCTTCCAGCAAGTATCGAACTTCTCTTGTGCAAGAATGGTTTGCTTACTTGAAAGGTATTACACTATTTAGGTCTATATTAAATTACATATGAGTATCACAACATTATTAGGTTTTTTGTTTGGTTTCTTGTAAATGTTGTGTGAGAAAAATGTAAGGAAAATTCGCAAAAAATTGTAATTTATTTTCTATAGTTTGAAACAAAGCAATTGCATACCTAGCTAAAAAAATTGTGCAGTTGATTCCTATCATAATCAGCCAAATAGTTTCACTTGCAAATATTTTATTATAGATATATTAGTCTGGTTGAACTATTTGTTTTTAATAGAGTTTCTTTGAAAAAATGTGATTTAGTTTAATTTATTTTTTTTAAAAAAAAATCACCCTAGAGGAAATTTATTGAAGCTAAATTGAACTACGAGCTTTCAAACGTATTAAGAAAGTGCTCTCTAACTTTGTACATACAATAGTATTTTGAATATTTATACTCAATTCTTTGAACTTAAATATGATTTTTACATACTAAAATAACATTGTATTTAAATTCACCTCTTCATGTTAAATTTGTTTTAATTTTCTCCAATATCTTATTATTTATTCAATATATATAATTTTTACTAGAACAAATTTAGAGTTTTTGTGATCCTTCTTTCATTAACAATGAAAGAAATTTAATTTGTTATGTAATTGATAAACATTAAAATATTGTGATACATCAACCAGGTCTTATAATTGTGAGTAAATTGTTCATCCTATATATGTTTTGATCAAATTGGGTCAACTAAGGCGAGCTGGGTCAACTAAGGCGAGCTAACAATAATATTGATCAAATAATTTTGGGTGTTGGTAAAGGCACCTTTAAATTTTTAATCTATATGCCCATTATTAAAAAACAATAAGGATGCCTTATTTAGAAATCTCTCTTCTTCATCTGGCCTCTTTCTCTAATCCAAATCTAAACATACAAACTACTAGAAATCTCAGATTGGTGTTGCAATAACTGTGACACCCCCACCTTAATTAATATGATCGATAACACTCCTAATTAAGACCTGGAGCGTTACAACCCATCTTAAATCAATTAAAATGGGTATATATAAAAAATAAATAAACAAGAAAACAAACCAACATGCCTACCACGTGCCAGATCAAGCATGGAGTGTATAATTATGCTACAACTATCACAGGCACAAATCAATACATAATCCCTTCACCATCGAAGGGCCATAATAGAATCGTAATCGGATTCATGTCAGGATCATATCACATTCAGAACGATGTCACGATCATAACGAGCTTCCATCATCATAAATAAGATATATATATATATATATATATCCAAGGTGACAGGCCATAAAAATAGTCCAAATATGTTGGGAGTTCTCCAAGCGTTTGGTTAACACCATAACGATATGTATGATATGCAAAACATACTATTACATGAGTACACAAAGCAATTTACGCCATACACATTTTAATATACTTTACTTCATATCCCTTGGTGTATATGGTTCATTAACAAATCAGCTTCATTAATCAAATCATTCGTCCATCCAAGAGATATCTCATATAATACAAACAAAGCTCTGTACCAAGTGTGGATGGCATATCTTGCCTCAAATCATGCATTTATAACAACAAAAGTCATAGAGCATCATATGTTTCCTTTTACATAAATTTTTAAAACAAAACGCGTGATGCCCCAAATCCCGTTAAGAGGATTTACCCTCCAAGACCTGGTTAATCACGGAGCCGTACTAGACGGCGACCCAAAATAGGAAGAACATAAAACAATAAGCAGTGATTATATCCATAATCCATGAAACTAAAATTTACACCATAACCATATCATATAAAGTATATGTGACAAGCCTCTAACGAGGTCCCAAAACATAAGTCCACAATCCTTAATTTACATATCAGTCATAGATGAAAATATACATATTACATATCACATTGCTAGTGTAAACAAAATTTTAAGATCAATGGTCCTTCCATTCGAAGGACCTTCAGTTAACTATGAAGTAGGAAATGAGGCAGTCTAAAAGGCGACGTCCTTCCTCTTCCCCTTTTCCGATGAACCTGTAGAAGTACCTATATAGAAAATAGTAGGAATGAGTCAAACTGACTCAGTGGGAATCATATAATAAATTAAATTTGGAAAAAGTAGTAAGACCTTTTTTACCCGTTATATATACACACACATATGTAACTAGCTTCTACCAACAACCTTGTAAATATAACTGTTACGAGCTTCATTCCAGAACTCTCGAATCACAATTCTTAACAATAACCGCGTCTATCCAAGCGTACAACGAGGTCTATATTTCGTGTCCTTTCAACCACGCGGTAGCAGGGTCTCCTGTTATTTTTCGTGCAAGGTTTCGAGTCTTGCACCCAGGGGCTCTCTGTCCCAACTTAAAGTCTCAATCGTTAGAGACGAAACTTGGGACCGATCATGGACTAGCGCTAACAATAAGCCTTTAGGCAAACCAATCGTCACACATAAAACTCGTAATGTATTTAACATGAGAATTTTAGTATAAACCATCTCAGTAAGTAGAACAATTCGTTTAATAAATATTTCATGAAGAAATCCAACCAGTTGGACCATTATCAGTTTATATGAATGTGCTTAGCAAGAACCTTCAGTATACAATATTGTCCAAGTGGGGTTTTAGTGAAAAGTAAGTATTTAGTAAGAATTTCTTGTTGAACCATGCTATTTGAACAATATGTAGTCTACTAGAATCATTAATTTCAACACTACATCATAATCTCACCATACACCCAAAACATGTGTAGATAACTTAGGGTTTTTGAACAAGTAAGTAGTATAATGAGAATCAAACCATAATAAGGTACACAAATAGTTTTGATACTAGATTCCCACCTCTATGAAGCTCTAATTCCGAAAATGACGGTATGGCAATGTCTTCTCCCCAAGAAATTGAAACCCTAAAGCTTCGCCTAGCTTTAATGGAGGTGCGGAAGGTTGAAGATAAGGGAGAAGAAGAAGAAGATTCGGAAGCCAAAGTGTGGCTCAATGGATTGGATGTATTCCAAGATCCAAAGAATCCTCCCTTAGGTTGCTCTCAGCTCCCTCACTCTCCATTGGATAGTGTTGGTCAAAAGTGAAAGAGAAATGGGGTTAAAAACGTGAGTTTTCGGGTCAAAAGTGGTCAAAATCGACCTACAGGCTTACCATGATCGATCATGAAGTGTTTTGGAGTGCTCTGGTTTGCCCATGATCGATCATGGTGACTGCTGCATCAAACTGTCACTTTAGGAGCACAGAATGAGCCTCGAAACGTCTGAATATTGACTCGGGCCAAACACGAAACTTGTAGAGGGGAATGAGAGGAAGATTTGGCAGCAAATGGGGAGTCATTTGGACATTGGATGAAGAAGTTATGACCTCTCAAAGCTGACCAAAATTTAGTAAATCGCTTAAAATCAAAACACGCGTTTAAGATCTCGTTTTCAATTCGGACCACCCGAATGATGAAATGATTGATCATTCAAACTTAATTACACTATAACAACATGCCCAAGGCTTGAAACTACAAGTAGATAAATTACATCACAAGAACGCTAGCCGAAATACAACTTATCAACTACACGAAATAGGTGAGAGTTTTAAAAGCAAAATAAGGCTAGGGGTATTACAAAATGAGTCAAATACGATGATTTACAAGTTATACAATTATTTTATCCAGTTTAGGAAGTAAAAGAACCCCTATCTCGTGTTTATCAACCGTATAGAAGAAAGAAAGATGAGAATCCAAGCTTCATTCGAAGAAATTCCAAGGAGGAATATGATGAATAGTGAAGAGAAGAGGATTTGGATGATTTGATGCTCATATGAGAAGTATGATCGTGAAAGACCTTGGGTAGTAATTCCTTGGTAAGCGGATCCGCTATCATGGAGTTTGTCCTAATGTGTTCTAAGGAAATCTAACCACTTTGTACTCGTTCCTTCACAACGAGAAACTTAATGTCAATATGTTTTGACTTCGTCGAGCTTCTGTTGTTGTTAGAATATAGGATCGCTAATTTATCGTCACAATATAATTTGAGTGGTCTTTCAACACCCTCCAAAATTCGTAGCCCAGTGACAAAATTTCACAGCCATATTCCATGATTGGATGCCTTATAACATGCTACAAACTCTACAAACATGGTGGACGAAGCAACGAGCGTCTGCTTGGAAGAACTCCACGAAATCGCTCCACCAGCTAATAAATAAACATAGCCTGAAGCGGATCTCTTGCTGTCTTGGCATCCAACAAAATTGGAATCGGAATACCTATTGATCTCTAACTGATCCAATCTCCTATATGTGAGCATGTACTCTTTTGTTCTCTGTAAATACTTTATAAACCGCTTGGATGCCTTCCAATGATCCATTCCAGGGTTACTTAAATATCTGCCTAACATGCTAACTATGAATGCAATATTTGGACGCGAACATGCTTGAGCATACATTAGATTCTCTATAGTTGACGCATGGGGCATTTATTTAATTTCAAGGTTATTTTTCGTGCATTGACTGAGACTAAACTTGTCTCTTTTAGCGATCGAGGTTTCACCTGGTTTGCAATTTTGCATGCCAAATTTATTGAAAACTTTTTCAATATAGCTCCTTTGTGATAATCCGAATATACCATGAGAACGATCTCGTTGTATCTCAATTCCTAATACAAAGGAAGCATTACCAAGATCTTTCATTTCAAAATTCTTTGATAGAAATCTCTTGGTGTCATGCAACATGCCTATGTCATTTGAGGCAAGCAATATGTCATCTACGTAGAAAACCAGAAAAATGTGTTTACTCCCACTGAACTTATGATACACACAATCATCAACAATATTCGTTTCAAAACCATATGAAGTAATAAGTTGATGAAATTTGAAGTACCACTGACGAGAAGCCTGCTTGAGTCCATAGATGGATTTTGTCAATTTGTAAAGCATATTCTTTGGATCTCTTGACATAAAGTTTTTTTGGTTGCACCATATAAATTGTTTCTTCAATGTCACCATTAAGAAACACTGTTTTGATATCGATTTGATGCAACTCAAGATCAAAATATGCATCAAGTGCCATAATTGTCTTAAAAGAGTCTTCGTAGAAACCGGAGAGAAAGTCTCTTTGAAGTCAATTCTTTCCTTTTGAGTAAAGCCCTTGGCCACAAGATGTGCCTTATACCTCTCCACATTACCATTTGAATCCATTTTAGTTTTAAATATCCATTTACAATCTACGAGTTTTGCACTATCCGGTAATGGGACAAGTTCCCAAACTATATTGTCTTACATAGACTTGTACTCTTCATTCATGGCTTCAATCCATTTATGAGAGTTGGAACTTTGCATAGCTTGACGAAAGTTAATCGGATCATCTTCCGACATTCCACTTTCTACCTCGTGTTCTTGGAGATACACAACATAATCATCCAAAATTACAAATTTTCTTTCTCTCGTGGATCGTCTTAACGGCGCAGATTCTTGAGGTTGTTAAGTTTGTTCCTCAAGAATGGGTTCCTCGGGAACAATTACCTCATATTGAATGAAGGGTTGAACAACATTGTCCTGTCGATAATCTAAAATTACTTCTTAATCAATGACAGGTATAAAAACTTGCACATTGTCAAAAGTAGTGGTAGGAATTGGGATTGCTCCCTCTTCCTCCTCAAAGACAATGTTCCTAATATGATTTCTCCCCCCAAACTCAATATCCTCAAAGAACATTGTAGTTCCCGTCTTGAAAATTGACCTACTAGTGTGATCGTAAAACTTGTAACCCCTTGATCGTTCTACATAGCGAATAAAGTAGCTGCTAACGATTTTGGAGTCTAATTTCTTTTCATAAGGCTTATAGGGCCTTGCTTCAGCAGGACATCCCCAAACTCGTAAGTACTTTAAACTAGGCTTTCGCCTAACCCAAAGCTCATACGGCGTTTATGTAACCGCTTTTGTTGGCATCCGATTTAGGATATAAGTTGCTGTCTTTAGAGCCTCACCCCAGAGTGACTGGTAAAGTAGATTGACTAATCATACTTCTTACCATATCTTTAAAAGTCATGTTTCGTCTATCAGATACACCATTCATACTAAGTGACCTTGGCATAGTGTATTGTGGGACGATTCCATATTCCTCTAGTTATTTAGCAAACGATCCTAGACGTTGTTCATTTGAACCGTCGTATCTTCCATAGTAGTCACCACCATAGTTAGATCTGACGTTCTTTATTCGTTTGTTGAATTGTAGCTCAACTTCGGCCTTAAATGTTTTAAACACATCCAACGACTGTGATTTTTCATGTATAAGAAATAGGAAACCATATTTAGAATAGTCGTCTATGAATGTTATAAAGTATTATTGACCATTTCAAAAAACTGTAGGGAATGGACCACAATTATCCGTATGGATTAATTTTAAGACGTCCGTAGTCCAATTGGCACATATTTTCTTTGTTTTAGTTTGTTTTCCCTTGATACACTGAACACAGACATCAAAGTCTGAAAAATCAAGGGAGTCCAAAATCCCATCAGACACAAGACTCTCAACTTTAGATTTAGAAATGTGATCTAGGCGTTTATGCCATAATGAGGCTAAATTATCCTTATCTAACCTATGCTTTGTACCACGCGATTCCACATGCAAAGTTTCATCATAAGATGAAATAGTTTTTAGTAAATATAGATTATTAAAAACACTAAGTAAACTGGTACCAATTATATTGGAATTTAGAGATAAACTAAATTGAGAATTTCCAAATGAACGAAGGTATCTATATTTGTCCAAAACAGAAATTGAAACCAAATTCTGTCTAAATGATGGTACAACAAAAATGTTTATCAAATCCAAATAACAACTAATTTTTAACAATAAACTAAAGTGCCCTATTGCCTTCACTTCCATGTGGCATATTTGGCACAATCATTAGTTGGCTCCGATAGTTCAGGCAATCTTTTCTTTTCACTCCAGGTGGCATATTTGGCACAATCATTTTCTTGTGTTTGGTCTTACCATAAAAGAAACAACCATTTTCAGTCTTCTGTTTCTTTTGCTTCAGACCCTTAGGAACAATAATTTCTTTTCCTCTACCCTTCCTTTTATCCTTACCCTTGGAGGTGCTAGCCAAATGAGCACTTTCAGCCCTATCATGCTTCAATCTTTTTTCTTCTTGCACACAAAATAAAATGAGTTCATTGAGAGTCCATTTCTCCTTTTGGAAGTTATAACTGGCCTTAAATTGACTGAATTGTGCAGACAGAGAGATAAAAATTAAATGCACGAACAAATCATCCGATAAGTCGAGCTTTAGTGCCTTAAGTTTTGAAGCAAGATGAGACATCTCCACGATGTACTCCCGAACATTACCCTTGCCTTTATATTTCATTGAAATCAAGTTTGCTAAAAGTGTGCTTGTTTCAGCCTTATCATTTTTGACAAAATGATTATGAATTTTCTTAAGGAACTTACTGGCAATGATATTGTCATCCGTAATTGCACCTCTGAAGGTCTCTAGAATCTCAAGCTTCATGATCATGAGACTTAGCCTATTTGAACAATCCCACTTTTCAAAGTACGCAATTTCCTCAGGAGTACTTTGTTTAGTGAGATCATTTAGTTTTGGCATTCTCAATGCCAAGTCTATGTCATGCAGCCAAAAATAATTAATATATTATCTTTTCAGTCCTTAAAGTTTGTTCCATTTAACATTGTAACATTGCTTTTGTTTGCAAATATAGAAGGAATAGAAATTAAAGCTGAATAAAGAACAAAAGTAAACTAAATTAGCAATAATGCTCACATCAAGTAACTAAATAAATAGTCTTTAAATTGATTAATTTTATTGCAACATCTCAAGATACCTATCACAACATTAATACCAAGCCTTTGGACAATGGTATTAATTGTAAGTGGTACTCTTGTTGTAATGATCAAATATTGACAATAAGTTATGTCAAATAACAAATCTATCTATAGATTGATTTATTATTCACATTAGGTTACCTTGATAATTGTCACATATTTATCATCACAAGTATATATGAAATTCGGTCAAATATGATCCCCTATTTGGATTGATTAATATTCGTATGAATTAAATAAACACAAATATCTAAACATTCTTTATCTACACAAGAGAGGTCACTTTGGTAATATTTTGTGTAAATTGGCATTAATAGAAAGTTTAGACAAATAATAAAAAATAATAGATGTCGCATGTAATTAATCAAATTTATTATGAACAAAAAAGTTTCAATTACTGTGTCACTGCCGAAAACAGTGACAAATAAAAACTATCACTGTTAAAACATGTGACAATTTTGAAAAAATTGGTCACTGCTATAAACAGTGACAATTCTAATGCGCAAAAAACTGCTTATCTTTTTCATCAATTTTTTTGAAATTCTGCCCTTATATATATATATATAACTCAAATTTAATTAAATTAAAAGACCCCTTAACTCCAATTAATTAAATTAAAAAATCCCTTAATTTATAAATCATTTGTATAATTAGTAATCAAAAGTACATATATACTGATACAATTTATATAATACTCATGAAGTATATACACTGAAGATTAAATATACAACCCAAAGATTAAATATACACTGAAGAAATCTGATAAATTGATAATATTTCGTCCATCAATTCACTGAAGCCAACATGGTATATAATTTAGTGGGGATGACATCATCAACAAAAGTGAGGGATGCAGGCAACAATTAGGTAAAAGAAATTAGAATATTAAAATATAATTAACTAACTGCCATAGATTCCAACCAAATCCATATTCCAACCAAATCCATATGAATATATCAGATTTCTTGTGAAAGAAAATGACAGATAAAATTCGGATTCATGTAAAATTCAACCTCGAATCAAGTACAGGCAATATATAAAATTCAACCCCGCATCAAGTACCGGCAATATATCTATACATGATCAGAATCTGAATTTATTTTAGTCTCCATAAATAAAACTACTCAAGGAATTAATAATGGAACCTCGCTTTGATACCAATCGTTAGGACTATAAATTCCATATCAATTCAATGAATGAGAAGATTAAATATGGATGCGTACCTGAATCTATTTGAGAAGATGATTGACCGGAAGCAGATCCCTTTTGGTCTTCCAATTGATACCTTTCTCTTTGGATTTTCTTTCTGCGGATGGGGATACTGAGGAAAAGAAACATACGTTCCATTGGGGACCAAAACCCTGTATATTAGAAAACTACTTTGGTACCTGCCAAACTAGTTACTAACTTTCAGTATTTATAAATTGGCCCCTCATCAATTTAAAAATACAATTTGGTCTCTACACATTAATTCCATAATAAAAATACCCTTAAGCCTAATTAAAAACTTAATTAGATCACTTAAATTTAGGCTTCTTAATGATAGCACACATTAATTATAGACGAATCATTCATTTCTTAAAACTAAAGTAAACTTGCAAAAGGGCAAAATAAATTACAAAGGATGAGCTCTCACTTCTATCTTGTTCTTGTGAATAAAACTAGATAACTTAGCCTAAAAGCTAATGGTTCTATTATATGCTAAGAGATTACAAAATATCTACTAAAATATCGTAAATAACTTGAACGACAAAAATAACCCAAAATGGGTGTCAAAAGGCCAAAAAGTTAGGCCATGTTGTCCATCATGGGAGTGCACTGCTACTGGGATTTCTTCCATGATCGATCACGGGCCTAGAAATCTCTACTTTCAGTATTTGCAAGCTTCTAAGCTTGCTCTTGATCAATCTATTGGAAGCCATTGCATCCCATTCCTACAAAAACATAGAATACTACAAAAATACAGCTACTTGGGCCAGATTAAAAACAACACATGCTGAAACATTAATCGCTTGATAAAACAATAAATTCAGGAAAGTTAATGCAATAAACGCTTCAAATAACTCCACATAAAAGTATGTGAAAGGCAAAATAATGCGTTTATTGGAGGAAAGAGCTGGAGATCATGAAAAAGCATTTCCTTGATTTCTATCATTTATTACGAGTCTTTGTCTATAATGAAGTGCTCAAGACACTATTATTGTCTGTAATCAATTTTACATGCCAATACTGCTATTCAAGTTCCATGTGTAAGTGGGGTACCATTTCGATCAATAGATTGATTGGTAAATTATTTTACC
This sequence comes from Lonicera japonica, assembly GCA_021464415.1. NCBI lineage: Eukaryota > Viridiplantae > Streptophyta > Magnoliopsida > Dipsacales > Caprifoliaceae > Lonicera > Lonicera japonica. The sequence goes on along the minus strand of CM038468.1, from coordinate 13,565,998 downwards.
AAAACTAAAATAACAAGTTCAATATCAAATTTACTAATTTATGAAAATCGATATTTAAAATTGGAAACCGATACCAATCCACAGGCTTTTTTGGTTTTTTCACTTTGTCTCACTTTTGAACCCGTTTCATTATCATAATAATAAAAACTGCATTCTTATATTATAGTAACTCCTGTCCTCCATCAATTTGATAGAATTGATAGAGTTCCTAAATGTTCTTCCAAAGCTGGTGTGTATTGATTTTTATTTTAAAATTACTTTTATACCATCAAATTTATTCTCATATTTGAAGAAAATTATGATTGAAGATATTTCTCCTTAAATTTGTCATAAAAAAGATGAAGTTCATCATTAAAGGAAAACTATGATTTGTTTTTTTCTCTTAATGATAAAAAGTAAAAGAAAATGGTTGAAAATGCTCTTAAACCCATAATTTTCCTGAATAAAGCTTATATCCCTATCATTTGTCATAACCATACTTTAATCCTTTTCCTTCTCTAAAAATAGTACAATTTTAAAATTTAACAAATAAATCTGTTATGATAACCCTACGTTAATTATTTTACTTCTTTAAATATGATACAATTTTAAAATTAACCAACAGACAAAAATCTAGTTCCTTATAATGCAATTTTAAAATTAACAAACATGTTAGAATCTTGCTCTCTTGGCTTAGTGTTAATATAGAAGTATTTTGAAGAATCCACCGTCTCTAAAAATTGGAATTTTTTTCTTAGAGTTTATAAATACTTTTTAGTTACTAAATTAATATTTGGCTCAAATTTATCTCTGCATGTTAAATTATTTTTAATTTTCTCTAATATCTTCTTATTTATTTAATACATATAATTTTTATAGAAAAAAAAAGTAGTTATTGTAATCAATCTTTCATTAAGAACAGAAAGCAATCTAATTTGTTATACCATATATAATTGATAATCATTAAAATGTTATACTATGTATACATCAATCAGGTCTTATAAATGTGAGTAAATTGTTCATCCCATATATGCTTGGGTCAAATTGGGTCAACTAAATCCAACCAATGAGAATGTTATGATACATCAATCAGGTCGTAAAATGTTTGCTACTCATATATATATATATATAATTTAAGGAGAATTGTTTTTTAAAAAAAAATGGTCAGATGATTATGCAAAAATATAAATTGTTTAGTTTATAGTTCTCGCTACAAACAACTTTTATTATTATTATTATTATTATTATTATTATTATTATTATTATTATTATTATTATTATTATTAATGAACTTGTCATTTTCTTTAATATCTTAAAAAAAGTGTCATGTTAATATGTACCCTAAGAGCACACATTATACACCTATAAATAGGGATAATTAAATTATAGCATGCATTAAATTAAGCACAAATTATCATACAAAGTATAATTCTTTTCATTCATAATATAATTAACATGTGCCCTCATGACATATGTTATCATTTTCCTAAAATTAATTAGCATTTATGATTGTCTGTCCCTGAACTGAAACCTTTTGTATGCCCCGACATAAGTTTAACTTTTAATAGAACTTTTAGTTATATATTTTTTTTAATAGGCATGATTAATGATTAGGTGTTAGGAGGGGAGGGGGTTATGGGCGGGATAATTGAACTAGAACACTCTTACAATATGCAACATATTGACAAAAGTGAAACAGTTGAAATAAGTTGAGCAACATAATAATACCTGATAGAACCTGATAGAATGGATAATGGTCCCAAATGTACAAAATTTGATAGAATGGATAATGGTCCCAAATGTTGATCCAAAACTTGTGTGCATTGATTTTATTTTAAAAATACTTTTACATCCACAATTTATTCCCATAATTTGAGGAAAATTATGGTTGGTGAGTATTTCTCAAATTTGTCCCCAAACATGAAAAAAAATGAAATTCATCATTGGAGAACACCTTCTCCCTTCTCCTTAATTATGATTTTTTTTTTATCCAAATCTTTCTCAAATTGATAAAAAGTATAAGAAAATGATTGAAAATGATATGAAACTCAAAAAAGAGAATGAGTAAACTTGGTTTAAACCAGTCTAACCTAATAAACAGATACATTAATACATATATTCAAAAAATCTTAACTACCTATTAACAAATTTATACTTTAACACTAGTTGATATACTAGTGTTTGGTATGATAAAAAAAATAACAAAAAAAATTCTAAACAATACATAAAACCAAAATAACTACCAGAAAACTAAAATGAATTCAGCAGAGGAAGCAGGAGAGAAACCCAATCAACAACAACTTATTAATTACAAAGAATTTGTAGAAGGATTTGTTAGTACAAGGAAAATTGAACTGACAACGAGAAACACCAATTTTTTTGCTTAGTGCTTAGCTTACATATGTAGTTTGAAAAAAATTGTACATATATTTTTTTAACTATTTCTTAAAATCGTTCCTTTTATTAGGGTTAATAAGAATATGTTCCAGTATTTTATTATTTATTCAATATATAGTTCAGTGATACTCAAATTGGTTCCAACTTTCGCACATCTCGACTAATTCCCGCTTGCGGTGCGTGGCTGCCGCTGGCCGAGCATTATTTTGACAACGCTGGGAATCGACCTTGAGAACTCCAAGTGGATCTTAAGATTGTTCAGATGGCAGTCTTATACCATTAAGCCAAGAGGTTTGGTTAGGGAGTAGGGCTTCTGGTGTATACTATTTATATATATAATTTGAAGAGAAAATTTTAATAAAAATAAAAAATAGTCTGGTGATGAAGCAGAAGTATAATTTTTTTCATTCACATAGTTGTTTAGTTCTCGCTACAAACAAATTGTTAATGATTGAACATGTCATTTTCTTTAGCATCTTAAAAAGAGTCAACAACATTTCAAATTTTTGGCTGCCCTCGATCAACCCCGAACATAAGTTTATCCTTCTATAGAACTTTTACTTATATTTTTATTTAACACACACATGTATATATATATACAAGCTACAATTAAGGATCAAGTGTTTGGAGAGTAGGGGTACGTGGGATACTTGAACCATTACCCTCTTATAATATATAACATATTCTAACTATCTAGGCAATCAAGAGGCCTCAAAAATTACAAATAACTACCAAGTCAATAAAGGGCTGATCTTATACATAAATTTTTTAATGCATTCACAGCATATATATTTGTTTCGTCATTTACTAAAGGCTGCTTAAATTAGCAATTTTTTTTTATTAAAGTATAATATTATTTTAAAAAGTTATACGATACATTTTTAAAAATTTATATTATTTTAATAATAAATATAATTCTTTTAGTAAGAGTATCACCCTCAACATTGATCTCTAGATTGGGCACCAAAGCTTACTCCCCCTACCTTATCTTATAGGGCAAGAATCCCCAAACCCCCCTACCCGATTTACAGGGCCAAACCCACAGTTGGAGTATTCAAGCCCAGTCCAAGACCATCATTTGGCCCATGACAAGGTTCAATGAATCTAACCGCAAGGACATAAACGCCCACAACAACTTATTATGAAGACTAGGGATGTTGTGGAAAACTCAAAAATTAAATGATTACACCGAATTGAAAATAAATGAACGAAATTAAAAGAGTTTAGTTCAAGTTTGGAGTAATGTATTTATTGTGTCAAATCTATTTTTAAATATTTTTATCGAGTTTTATTGTAATTCGAAAAAGTTTAGATGACACAAATTATTGAAAAAAAATATTTTTTTCATATCCAATATGTTTCATAAAATTACTTCTAAAATTTGGGTCGAATTAATGGCCAAACGAATTTAATATAATAAAATAAAATAAAATAAAAAGAAAATAAAAAAGATTTAAGAAATAAATGTTTTTATTAAATAAAAAGGAAAAAGTTACATTCTTTGAAAAGTCAAAGTGTCCTTTCCTTTGAAAACCCACGTGAGCTTTCCTTTTAATCACATCATGTGAGCCAAACGTGTTTTGTCTTACATTTACACAAAGCCACGTGGAATGCAATCTAAAAAAGGTAGTCAGCTTGTTTAATGAATGGACCGATACAAGTTTTGCTAACTTGGGCCGGTCCGGCGCAAATTTGGCCCTTGGAATTTGATTCTCAAAATTAGATCGGTCCAACTTATTAAGACCCGTCTGACGTGTAATTTTTGGGCACGAATTTATTTTTTTTGTAATATTTTTAACCTATTTCAAAAAGAACTTTAACTCTATATTTTTTCTATAAATATAACAATTGATTTTGGATCAAAAATATATAACTGTAGAGAGCTTTTTGAAAGAGAAAATATTCAAATGTTAGAATTAATTTTTGAAAGTTTTGAAACATTATCTACATTTTGTTTTCATGCCATAGGAGATATTATTTTTCAACTTAAGAACTAGGGTTCCAAACATTCATGATCCTGCGGGAGTGTCTTCGATTGTGATTTGAGTGGGATGAACGAAGTGACTAACGCGCGATAAGAGAGATCGCAGACAAGGGTGAAGGATTGTGATCATGTCGTAGAAGAAAGCGACGGGTAAGCCGGAATAGCGGGAAGCACCACGTTCAAGGAATTAACGGGACTGTTGTGTAAATTGTGGGGAAGTAATTTTTGTAAGTCATCGAATCTGTAATTCCGTTTTGATCATAGTGAAGCACTGTCGGTTAGTCTCGAGAATTAGTCTTACGCAAGTAGGGATAACTCGTAAATTTCTGGTGGTGTGTGATTGCTTGATATAATTATTAGACTACACAACACATGTTTTGACAGTAAAATTGATTAAACCTAGGGTTTTAATTTCGCTTATCAAATCTCAAATTATTTTTGATAAAAATCTTTAAATCAACCTAGGCAATACGATATTACGATCCCCTAATTTCTTCATAATGCTAGTTTAAAACTAAACTGAATCACTACTATACGATGTCGTTTTGCCTTTTTCTTTCTATGGTATTGCATTGATATCATAATTGAGAATTTCTTCATAATTGAGAATTTCTTTTGGGCAAGTTAATTTTTTTAGATATTGAGTCACATTGGTACTGGTACTTGGTAATTAGTCATTCGCATAATATAATACTTTTATACCTATATGATAACAAATAAATTCAGTTGTGTCTGATTACCATTAATTATACATGTGCAAATTAATGTGTACAATAACCTTTTATATAGAATATTTGTACGTGTTTGTATTTATAAAATATTTTATAATAACCATTTATAATTAAGACCTGTCATATATAAATATTTTACTTGCGAAAAAGTAAAACTAAATAGTTCAAAATGCTCTTAAAATCAAAATTTTCTCTACTAAACCTCATGTTCTTCTTTAGCCTATCATATTTTTTGTGATAATCCTACTCTAATACTGTATTATCCTTTATAGTAATCCTATTTTAACGTGATAGCCCTACTCTAATCCTTTTTCCTTTTTTAGATCTGATATACACTGCTCTAATCATTTTGCTTGTTTTACTTGAAGGTATTTTAAATATTTTTAATTAATTAATAAAATAATATTTTGCTCAAATTTGTCTATCAGTGTTAAATTCTTCTTAGTTTTTTTTCCAATATCTTATTATTTATTCAATATAAATAATTTTTATTAGAAAATTTTAATAATTCTTCCGATCCTTCTTTCATTTATAGCAAAAGTAATCTAATTTGTTATAGTACATATAACTAAATGTGAGGTGCCCCATTTGTTATACCGTTAATGAAGATACTGTGCACGTGCTCTTTAAATGTAATTTGTTATACTCTTGAGGAATGCCCTATTTGTAATTATGTTAATGAATATATTGTGCACGTGCTCTTTAAATGTAATCTAATTTGTTATACTCTTGAGGAATGTCCCATTTGTAATTCCGTTAATGAAGATACTGTGCACATGCTCTTTAACTGTGAGGTGGCTAATTGTTCTCTATTAGCTTGTGGCATGGATACTTCGATGTTTGACTCTCACAATTGGGGATCGTCAGATTTGGTGTTTGCTTTTGTGGGATCCTTAGGCCCGAATAATCAAGATTTAGTAGCGGTCTGTCTGTGGCAAATATGGTATAACCGCAGTTGCTCGGTTTTTGAGGGTGTATCATGGGATTCGAATTTCATAACGTATGCAGCAAAAAGTTTTCTATCTCACTTTCGTGAAGCCTAGTCCTCTCCAACTGATTTTTGTTCCCTCGCGTAGTGTTGGTTTCCCCGATCAAAAATGGTAATATATAAAATAAAGTGTAAATTCTATGTGTCAATCTATTTTTACACCCAAATTGAAGTCTAAAAAAATATGATTCAATGATACATTTCTAAATTTTGTGTCAAATTTTGAAAAGACCAATAAGGTAGTGAAACATATTAAATGCCATTTGATATAATTTTTCATAAATTTTTATTAATTATTTTTATAAATAATTTTATAATTACAATGGATCTTATTTTATTCACCTTGAGTTGTAGATTTCAAATATGTATTTTTTATTAAAATTAATATTTTGTATTAAAAATTATTACAATTAAAAATTTTATAAAAATATTCTAGATAGAGAAAACTAAAGTGCAGTATATATAGGCTATTTATTTTACATTAAGTTTTTATGCAAATCATACATGTCCAAGTATTTTAAAAGACTATGGAAGAAATTTTTTATTTTTTTTACAAGTTTTGTATATTTTACACAAAACAAAAAATTAGACTACTGTTGAAAATGCTTTCAGTCCTAGATATATATATATTCAATAGCATTACTTCTATAAAACAACTAAACAAAAATTAATGAATGATTTACTCTTGGTGTTAGCGATACACATCTTGAAATTAATTCGAGATTCGTAGCATTTACTATTATAACAATCTTTTGCCCGTGCTAACTAGTTCGTTTGTCTTAAAATAAGAATCTCGGTTTCTTTTTTGGGGCATAATTAATGTAAAAAATCCCATCATAATTAATGTAAGGTCAACTTATCTTTTTAGGCGAAGAATGTTGCCTACACACAAAGTTTATGAATATGCGCAAGAAAAAATAAATAAAACCACACATAGATTTTTGGTGAAAGATGGTTCTCCCAGCCAATGGATGGTAGGTCTGATTTACGTCTACCCTTTGATAATGATTTTTATTGAATTGGTGATGGTGATTACAATCGATAGGCAATTGGCTATTAAAGTATGATTTAGTTCGATACCTAAAATGATTAGAGTTAGTTCTTTTTATAGATGTAAGGAACTAACTGTTACAAGGTGATAAGTCTCATTTTTCACGTTAGGGGAGGAGTGGGGAGAAACATGGGGTTAGTTGTTTAGTGGGTAGTTGGTAACTAGTCGTTATGCATGGGATCCTCGCTCTCGCTGCGCTACTGCCATGTGTCATGGGATTAAGGGCTTTTTTTCTACATTTGCACTGAGCTCGGACACATGATGAGCTCGGACAACGCTCTTAATTCGTACCTTTTAATAACAATAGCGTAATCCTCCAAAACCCTGGCCAACACACCACAGTCGTCAACATGATGTTCAACATTAAAAATAATAGCACCTTCAGGAAAATATCTTTTAGCTTGAGTTCTATGTGAGCTTGGATAACACTAGTTTGTCATGAACTCAGAATGTTACTTTTATACCCTTCAATTAACAAATTTTGTCAGTAACCATTCATTATGTGGAAATTAATGTGTAAGTACAAAAGTCAATTGGACCCTTGGGATGTGTTTGATTCCCAGCTAATAGTACGGGCCAGTTTGTTTTCCAACAAGTATTGAACTTCTCTCGTGGAGGGATTGTTTGCCTACTTAAAAGGTATTACACTATTTAGGTCTATGTTAAATTACATATGAATATCACACAATTTTCTACCTATGACACTCTCAGGTTTCGTTTGGTTGCTTGTGAATGTGTCCAAGAAATATGTAAGGCAATTTGTTTGGTTGACTTTGTAAATGCAAAAATTGTGATTCACTTTTACGATATTTTCCATATTTTGAGGCAAAGTGATTGTATATCTACCGAAAATAGTGCAATTTATTTATATTATTTATAACACTAAAGACGTATAAATTAATTATAAGACTAAATATGTATAAATATTTTACTTGAAAAAAAAATGATTGAAAGTGCTCTTAAACCCAAAATTTTCCCCATTACTTCTGACTGTCATCTTCTTTGTGATACACTACTTTAGTCTTTTTCGATGAATCTTAAAAATAGGAAACATATACTTTGTCATAACCCTACTCTAATCATGTATTATTCTTTGTGATAAGCCTACTCTAATCCTTTTCCTTTTATAAATAGAATATACTCTACTCTAATCATTTTGCTTCTCTAGAGTCTAGATTGTAGAACAGAATCCATCTCCTACTTGAGAGGTAGGAGCAGAGCCAGAAACTTTAATTACGGCACACGTTGAACATTAATAAATATATTTCACATTAATATTTTTAAGAAAATACAGTGACACTTTAAATTTTTAATAACTTTTTAAATGATAGAATGAAATTGTAGATTAGGTAAACTATTTAAATGGAAGAAAGAAAATATATATGTAGCCATATATCTAAACAATAATTCAACTTAAGAAAATTTAAAAACTTGCAAACCCCTAAATTATATTTACATACTTATAAAATCTCGTTATTTGGGAACATGTTCACCCCTTTGAGTTTCTATTGAATCTAGAAATATGTTTGATTGTCCATCTTTTTAATAAATTGGATATCTTTATATAAGAAATTCTCGCATTATTCAACAATTGGATGGGGAATTCTTGAGATATATCAAGGAAGGGGAGGTATTTTTCAATTTTTTCAAAGCAAAATTCCTCTACACACTGCGTTGAGAAGGGGCATTTGCCCTTCCAAGGCATGCTTTATGTCGGTGTTTATAAATATTTTTAATTAATTACTAAAATAATATTTTATTCAAATTTATCCTTGCATGATAAATTCTTCTTAGTTTTCTCCAATATCGTATTATTTTTTCAATATAGATAATTTTTACCAGAAAAATTTACTAGTTCTTATCCTTCTTTCATTTAGAACAAAACCAATCTAATTTGTTATACTACATATAATTAATAATCATTAAAATGTTATGATACATTAATCATGTCTTATAAATGTGAATAAATTGTTCATTCCATATATGCTAGGGTTAATTTGTGTCAACAAAGTCAAACCAACGATACGTTTGCTAATTATATAAGGTGAAAATTTTAGCAAAATAAAAATGGTCAAACCAACATTTTCTTTAGCGTGGAATCCTTGGTAAGCCCTGGACATAAGTTTATTTGTTAAAATAACTTTTAGTTATATTATTTTTAATATATATATAGAGTTAGGCTATAAAGATGGATTCTTTCACCTTAACAAAAAGAAGAGATGTCTATTTAGAGGGATAAATCAATGAATTGTTTAGAGGGGTAAATCGATGAATTTTTTTATGAAAATTGGTGGAGATGATTTATATAATGAGTAGATCACTTACACCAAAATTCATATAAAATTTCAACCTAGAAGTGGATGTTTTGAAAAATTAATATATATGTGCATTTTCGGTTGTTAAATTTTTTGATGATCATCTCACCCACTTTTAGGTTGAATTTTTTATGAAATTTTGTGGAGGTGATCTACTCATAATATAGATCATTTATACAAAATCATATGGAAGAATTCTTCCAATTACCCCTCTAAATGATCTTCCCTTCTTTTTATTAAAGAGAGATAATCACTTTTTATAACCTAATTATATATATAATATACAAACCATGATCTTTATATATATATAAGCCATGATTAAAGATCAGGTGTTTGGAGGGGAGACGGTGTGGGTGAAATATTCGAACCATTGTCTTACACATACAAATATTCTAACTATCTACGCAATCGAGAGGCCTCAAAAACTACAAATAACTACCAAGTTAATAAAGTCCCTCAACATGATATTTTCACATATTCATGGCATATATATTTGTATCGTTATTTACAAACGGCTATCTATATTGTCAAACTAATTTACTATTTTCCAAAATATAGTATTACTTTGAAAAGTTATATTATATACTTCTAATTAAAATTATATATTATTCCATCAAAAAGTATAATTATACACTTAATATTGTTCACAAGCAATCTATTGGGCACGAATAACTAACTCCCCCAACCTATCTTGTTGGTTCACTGGGCTAAACACACAATTGAAATACTCGATCCCAGTTCAAGATAGGGCATCCTTGGTCCATGACAAGATTCAATGAATCTAGGCAAAAGACATGCACCCCACAAAAGCAACTTATTATGAAAATAAGTCATGAGAAATTCTACATCGAAAGGAAAAAACAACATCTAAAGAAAATGGTTGAAAATGCTTGTTTACGAATAAACCTTATATGTCTTCTATCATTTGTTATAATCTTACTTTAATCTTTTTCCTTCCCTGAATATGGTATAATTTTAAAATTAACGAAAAATCTTTTGATAACCCTACTTTAATCCTTTTGCTTCTCTAGATATAACACAATTTTAAGATTAACAAAAAAAGCAAAACCTAGTTCTTAATATATATGATGCAATTTTAAAATAAACAAACATATTAGAATCTTGCTCGAAATTGAGAGGTTTTCGCATAGTGTAAATATAGAAGTATTCTGAAGAATCACTATCTCTCAAAATTGCACCTATTTTTATTAGAGTTTATAAATAATTTTTAGTTACTAAAATAATATTTGGTTCAAATTTATCTCTGCATGTTAAATTCTTTTTATTGTTTCTCCAATATCTTCTTATTTATTTAATATATATATATATATATATTTTAAAAATAAATTGATAGTTGTTGTTAACTTATGATCATTATATATGTAAGAACAAAAAGCAATCTAATTTGTTATACTATATATTATTGATAATCATTAAAATGCTATACTATAAAGCAATCTAATTAATTTATTATACTATATATTATTGATAATCATTAAAATGCTATACTATATATACAACAATCAGGTCTTATAAATGTGCATAAAATGTTCCTCCCATATATACTTGGGTCAAATTGGGTCAACTAATTCGAACCAACGAGAATGTTATGATACATCAATCAGGTCGTAAAATGTTTGCTACTCAAATATATATATATATATATATATATAAAAGTTAAGGAGAAAATTTTAACAAAAATAAAAAATGGTTAGGTGATTAGGCAAAAATATAAATTGTCTAGTTTTAAGTTCTTGCTACAATTTTTTTTATATGATTGAAATTGTCATTTTCTTCAATATCTTAAAAAAAATTAACGATTTATCCGTTTAAATGGTTATCCCTTCTTTTAATTAAAGTGAGGGAATCCCTCTATATAGCCTACATATATATATATATATACGGAAGGCATGATTAATGATCAGGTGTTCGGAGGAGATGGGTATGGATGGGATACTCGAACTATTTCACTCTTACAACATACAACATATTTTAACTATCTAGATAAATCTAATCCTTAATTATAATTAATTGCTAAATATATGCATTTTCTCACAAAAATAACCCACAATACAATTATATTTCTCAAAGTAGTACTTTAATTAGCTGGCAAGGAGATAATTGCATTGGTGTAGACACCCCAATCTGTGACTCCCGCAAGAACCCTAAAATTATTAGGAACATCACTTTTTTGGAGTCTGGGGCCCACCTAAACAACAGAAATTTCTCCAGGAAGTTTGATTGGCCAAACAAACTTAATTTAAGTAGGGTTTGTCGCATGACAAATAGGTTTGTTGCGAGAAAATCCCCATTTATCGCACGACAAGTTCCCAAAACACAGACCAACAACTTTCTGACAAATCAGTGTGTCAGAGGGGTCACTTTAGCTGTTTGTCGCACGACATTTGGCCAACTATAGCACGAAAGTTCCCTATTTTTGGGGAATGTCACGCATCAATCACTATTGGGCACTATAAATAGGCCTACACCCCCAAGGGTTTAAGGACAACAATTTTGCAACTAAAAATCTCTTATATACATTCTGATTTTCTAATCTTTGAAGATTTATCAAGTGTATTATATAATCGTCTAATTTCTGAGGAATTCTCGAGTCTATTCTTGATACTCGGCGTGCCATATTCAAGAGTTGAATTCTCTAAAATATCTAGAGAAGGAAAGCTAATATTTGCCAGATGCTTCTCTGCCGTATTATATTTTCTCTCTTTCATTCGTATATATATCGTTGGGAAGGTAAATAAAGTCTCTCATAGTATTTAAAAATTAAATACTTGTGTACTTGTTTTTGTCTTTTATATCTGTTGTTCTGTCCATTTTCTATTTGAAAAAACTTATTGTTAAGTTACAAATAGTTTATTATTTTCAAAACAAAACCCTGATAAAATCATTTGTAAAACCAGAAAAAGTAAGTACATTATCATCCGGATAAAACCAGGCTTTCAAAACCCGAATCAATGAAACTTATTTAGGAATTAAAATTGGGTATAGCCTGTCTTCCATGTAGATTGCGATATACCTGATACGCTCTCCTCAGGAGTTTAATTCCATATCAAATCAATTCCAACAAAAATTCGACCTTTTTTCTCAACTAAATCGAAACATAGATAAAACCGATATTGTTATCTAAGGAAACAATACTGGAATATCTTTATAAATTTCAAAACCTATAAACTTGGTCATTTGTATTCTTGATTTCAAAACTAAAACATCGGATCAAGGTATACAAGGTTTTCACCCCTTTCCCCAAATTCCCAAAAAAATAAGTTCTCTTTACAAGTTATTTTCGAAAAATAGTAGATTGTCAGTAAAAGCATCTAAGTTTTTTAATATAGAATAAACGTATAAAGCCACTAAAGACCAAAAGGGAGGAATAAGTGCTTAACACCTTCCCAAACCATAACATAATTCCCGAACTCCTTTAGAATCCCGGTTTCATAAACAACCGTGTAAGGAAAAGGCTTTTTTATGGCCTTTTTCTTACATAAACCGTTTGCCCATTTTCTCATAAAATGTACCGGCAATTCTGAACGAACCTATTTACATTTCAAAATAGAAAAAAGGAATGTATAAACCCGATGTATCACCCCATAGAAGCAAATGGAACAACGAAATTCTTTCCGACGTTTCAAACTCCCAAACTAGAGGTTGAGACCCGGGAGTCGTATTTGCGGATTCTTACAATTGGTAATATGAACAACAGTACAAACTTTGATTTTTATTTTAAAAATACTTTTTTGCCCTTAATTTATTTGCATAATTCGAGAAAAATTATGTTTGGAGAGTATTTCCGTTAAATTTGTCATCAAACTTGAAAAAAATGAAATGCAATTCATCATTGGAGGAAACCTTCTCCTTAAATATGACTTTTTTTTATCCAAACCTTTGTCAAATTAATAAAAATTATAAAAAAGAATGATTGAAAATGATATGAAACCCAAAAAAGGGAATGAGTAAACTTGGTTGTCTTATTTTTAACTGTGGTATCTTTCTCGTAACCCTACTCTAATACTTTTGCTAATTAATATATAAACTTCTAATTATAGACAAATTTAACCCGGGCAATACCTTAATCCAATTTTATAATATATAAACTTCTAATTATAGACAAATTTAACCTAATGAATTGATATATTAATACATCTATTCAAAAAATCTTGAGTATTAGTTAACAAATTTATAATTTGACTACTGGTTAACAAATTTATACTTCAACACTAGTTGATTGACATAGTAACGTTTGGTATAATTTTTAATTTTTTTTAAATCTACATAATAAAACTAAAAAAATTACAAGAAAAATGAAAAATTTACAAGACAGGAAGTAGGGAAGAAACCAATCAAATAATAATAAATTTATAGAATAATTTGATATTAGATGGAGAATTGACCCAATTACCTCTTAAGTGAGAACAACTTTGAACTTAGGGTTCATGTATAGTTTAAAAAAAACCGTACTTAAATTTTCTTAACGATCACTTAAAAGCGTATCTTTTATTAGAATTTATAAGTGACTTTTAGTTGGTAAAATAATATATTGATCAAATATATCTTTGAATATTAATTTTATTTTAATTTTCTCCAATATTTTATTATTTATTCAATATATATAATTTTTAATAGAAAATTTTGGTAGTTTTTGTGATGCTTCTTTCATTAACAACAAAAGGCAGTCTAATTTGTTATATTATATATAATTGAAAATCAGTAAAATGTTATGATGCATCAATCAATTGGATCTTATAAATGTGAGTAAATTATTCATCCATATATTCTTTGCTCAAATTGGTTCAACTATAATATTGATGAAAGAATGTTTTATTACTTATGTGGGGCCCAGGTAGCAGGGGTTGTGTACTATATATATGTGTGTGTGTATATAATTTGAAGAATTTTTTTTAATAAAAATAATTCACATAGTTGTTTAATTCTCGCTATACAAACATTTTTTTGATGATTGAACATGCATTTTCTTTAGCATTTTAAAAAGAAAATCAACATTTCTAATTTTTGGATGCCCTCGATTGAAATCATTGGTCAACCCCAAACACAAGTTTATCATTCTATAGAACTTTTACTTATATTTTTATTTAACATATAAATATATATAGAAGCCATAATTATGGATCAAGTGTTTGGAGAGGTGAGGTTGAGAGCGGATACTATAACGATTGCCCGGCCCTCTTATAATATATAACATATCTAACTATCTAGATAGTCAAGTGGCCTCAAAAACTACAAACAATTACCAAGTTAATCAAGAGCCGATCTTATACATAATTTTTTAATGCATCCACAACATATATATTTGCTTCGTCATTTACTAAAGGCTACCTATATTGTCAACTTAATTTTCTATTTACCAAAATGTAGTACTATTATAAAAAATTGTACTATATACTTTTAAAGATTTATATTATTCTAACAACAAATATAAATCGTTTTGTAGCAATACCACCCTCAACATTGATCACTAATGGGCTCGAAAGCAAACTCCCCCTACCTAATGTTGTTGGGCCTGACCAAATCCCCTTACCTGATTTATGGGGCCAAACTTACAATTGGAGTATTGAAGCCCGGTCCTAGAATATCATTTGCCCCGTGATAAGGTTCAATGAATCTAGCGGAAAGTACATACACTCCTGCGAGACAACTTAAGACAAAGATTAGGGGTATTGGGGGTAAATCTAAAAATTAAATGATCGAAATAAATCAGAAAAAAATATTAAAAGAAAATAACGAAACTGAATGAGTTTGGTTCATATTTGGACTAGATTTGGAGTAATGTAGTTCAAAGGAACTAATTCACTACTATAGGATGTCGTTTTGCCTTTTTCTTTGTTTGTGGTATAGCATTGATATCGAAATTGAGAATGTCTTTTGAGCAATTTTTTTATTTTGTATTTTTGTATTTTTTTATGTATTAAGTCGTTTAAAATTAGTTGATTTTGATCTTAGAAGGCAATGATATTAGAACTTGGTAATTAGTCACTAGCCTAATATAATACTTTTGTATCTATATGATAACAAATAAACTTAATTGTGTCTGATTACCATTGATTATGCCTGTGCAAATTAATTTGTACAATAATTATTTATATGGAATATTTGTACATGTTTGTTCTTATAAACTATTTTACAAAAACTATTTATAATACCAGACGTGTACAAATATTTTATTTGCAAAAAAGTAAAACTAAATAGATGAAAATGCACTTAAACCCAAAAATTTCTAAACTAAACCTCATGTTCTTCAATTATCATATTGTTTGTGATAACCCTCCTCTAATCCTATATTATCCTTTGTGATAATCCTATTCTAATTATGATAACCCTATTTTAATCTTTTCTTACTTTTCTAGATAGCAGATACTCTACCTACTCTAATCATTTTGTTATCTAGGCTTGAGAGGTGTTTATAAATATTTTTAATTAATTACTAAAATAATATTTTGCTCAAATTTATTTATGAATGTTAAATTCTTCATAGTTTTTTCCAATATCTTATTATTTATTCAATATAAAAAAAATACTAGAAAAATTTAAAAGTTCTTCTGATACTTATATCATTTATAACAAAAGTAATCTAATTTGTTATACTACATAAAACTAATAATCATTAAAATGTTATGATACAGCAATCAGGTCCTATAAATGTAAAAAAAAAAATTCATCCCATTTATGCTTGGGTCAAGTTGGGTCAACTAAGTCAAAACAACGATATGTTTACTACTCATATACATAATTCAAGGTGAAAATTTTAGCAAAAATAAAAATGGTCCTGTGATTAAGCAAAAGTATAAATTGTTTATCACATTGTTTATTATTCAACTTGTCATTTTCTTTAGTATCTTACAAAAAATTAACATTTGCCCCGAACATAGATAAGTTTATTTGTTAAGAAAAATTTTAGTTATATTATTTTTTAATATATATATATACATGCCATGATTAAAGATCAAGTGTTCATAGGGGAGACGGTGTGGGCAAAAAACTTGAACCATTGTCTTATGCATACAACATATTCTAACTATCTATGCAATCAAGAGGCCTCAAAAACTACAATCAAATACTAAGTTAATCAAGTCTCTCAAGATGATATACTACAAGAAATTTGATCATTTAACTCTCTTAAAAGGTAACTTAAATGATCATTTAAGTCACTTTTTAGTTTTATTCCTGAGTGACTAAATAGGCAGGGTCATAAAAAGTGACTTAAAAAAGTCATATTTTAATGACATAACACTTACTTAAAAGTGATTTAACACTAATAAAAAAATATAATTTTTAGCACTTACTAGAGCTTACTCGCCTACTCGATTTATGGGGCCAAATCCACCATTGGAGTATTCAAGCCCAGTCCAAGACAATCATTTGGCCCATGACAAGATTCAATGAATCTAGGTGGAAGGATAAAAACTCCCACGAGACGATATATTACAAAAATTAAGGATGTTGTGGCAAATTCAAAAATCGAATGATCAAACCGAATCGAGAAAAAAAATCGAAACTAAATAAGTTCAGTTAGGGTTTGGAGTAATGCTAGTTCAAAACCGAACCGAATCATTGATATATGATATCGTAATTGGGAATGTCTTTTGAGCTAGTTAATTTCTTTATTTTGTTTAACATGTTGATTTGTATAAAATTAGTTGTTTTCATCTAGACAATGGTATTGGAAGTTGGTAATTAGTCATTAGCCTAATATAATGGTATTGTATCTAGATAATAACACATACTTACAAGCGCGGATCTAGGGGGTGCCAAGGAGCTTTAGTCCAGCCCTCAAAAAATAAATCAAGTAGTACCTTATGTATTTTTCTTATAAATTGAGCTTGTAGTCCGGTGGTCATGGGAACTTTTATTAAGTTTATTGTGTAGCTTACCGCCCTTGCATAATTAATGCATTCCATGTATCCTTAATATTTGTGTTTTGTTTTTTCATGCTTATTAAAGTGTTTCTTTACAATTTATTTACTTTTTTGGAAAAATAAAATTATACGAAAACCGAACCGAAGCAAAATATTTGGGTTTAGGTCTCCCTAATTTCTATCTTAACCAAAACCAAAAATACCATAATGAAGTTAAGGCAGTATGAATTCTACACTGAAATGGGAGCTAACTTCCTTATGTAAATTATACAACTTAATTTTATATGTACCTAAAACTTTAGACGTACTAAAAAACACAGAAGAACATGACGAATTGTAAGTCATTCAGGGCATCCAAGGTCTGCTAATAATAACAAAATGGAGTTAATAAATTGCCGAACCAAGAAACATTTTAGCGTTGTGTGTTAATTTTTTTTATTTTTTTATTTTTTATGTAGTCAGTACCACCCAACTCCTAATTCAGACAATCTAATTCAATTTTCCTATCAATAAACAATCCACAACATACCATGTTAATTAATTAACAAGTGTTATGGTTAGGGCCAGCTTTAGGGATTTTGAGGCCCTAATCGGAACTTAATATCGACGAAAATTGGGGCCCCATATGATGCAACTCTTCAAATCCTTTTCCATGTAAGATTCGAAAAACATTTTAGAAAGTTTTGGAGATGCTGTAATATTTGAATTTTCATATAGGGTATTTACATTTGAGTTTCATAATTCTTCCATGTGGTCCCCTTCCCTCCTGTTGAATTTATGCATATTTGGTATAAAAGAAATTTGAAGGAAAAAAAATAATTCATGGGGTTTGGACCATTTGGTTGTCACTTAATAGATTTTAGGGGGATAATGTTTCATAGTTAAGGTACAAGGGGTTTTGGTGTATTACCCTCTGGGAAAATGAGAACCTCTTTTGTGAGTGGGGCTTGTAGCTAGTCTCCCACAACAAAAATACCCTTTCACCTTACAACTATTACCCTGGCACAAGAGGTAAAAAGGGTGGTCAAAAAACGCCAAAAAGGAAATTGATAGTGTAATTAAAATAAATTGATCTCAGTTGCACAGCACACGGAGCAAAAAGCTCAGGAAATGAGAAGTTTCAAAGGGTGGTTGCCCCTCTCTTCTGAAAAAATTGATCCTCGCTGATCAATTTCACTCACCGGAATGCCAACAATTTCTCACAGTCCCACAAAATCAACAATCCTCCTATCTCTAAAGAGAGAAAGATAGTTTCATCTTTCTATTTATCTATATATAGTAACATCAAATCACACATAAGGTATGTCTTCTATCGATTTTATTGAACAGCATAAATCCTAGGGTTTAAGATTAGTGCGTAAACTAGTGTATGCGATGCATGATTACTGCCCTAATTCCCTTCAGTGGTATCAGAGGGAGGTTATTTACTGTTCTTTATTTTCGATCATGATTTTAGTCGTTTAATAACTTGAAGGTCTATTCTCGTTTAAATTTCGATTAATATCATATTCGGATTTTTAGTATCATGCTAGGTTTTGATAATATCGATTAATGGGTTAATCGTTTTCTATAGCATGTTTTCTGTTTTCGTTATAAGTTTGCATATACGATATGTCCTTTTATAATCTGATTAATAGAGATCTGATATGTTGCAAACGTGATTACTGTATGACCGCCGCCGGGGTGTCCACCCCCCGGACCCCGGTTGGGGCGCTGCCCCTCGACCCTGTTGGGGCGCTGCCCCAAACCCCGCGGGGGCGTTGCCCCTCGACCCCTAATTGTTTATTTAATAATTGATTAAATTTATTTTCGCATTTATGTGTGTATGCAATATGATGTGTTATGTGATAATACTAACTTGCAGGATTTTAATTTTAGTGATATAGTATGGCCAAACTAAATACGGCCTGCGTGTCGTTTTGTTTTTATTGTAATATATAAATACGGCCTGCGTGTCGTTTTGTTTTTTGCAATGTAATTTTATATTACTAGTCTCTTGTATTAGGCTGTACAATTTTTGTATATTACCTCGCATAGAAGATGGAGGATCCCTCATCACAAGAGAAGGTAGCCAAGTACTTTGGAGTGTCCAAAGCTACAAAGGATGGAGAGCATAGTTAATTAGTAGCCTTATTTCTCTGGCCATACTATATCACATATTTATTGGTTGATGCATGTTTAAATATTCTGTTGTATTATTGTGAGACTGCATATTTATGTCCCTAGAACAAAAGAAATTATTTGTGCCTTTCCAACACTGATAACTATTAATTTTATGATTATTATAGAAAACGCCTGCCAAAGAGGAGTTATCTTAAATCATCATAAATTAATAGAATGGAAGTCGGACATCCATAAGTCAGAAAAGTGTTGGTTTGATTTCACAAGGCCGTCAAAACGGTTTTGGGCCTTGAGGCAAAGTGTTGAGAAGTCGAAACATAAGATGTAAAACTCAACAAACCAAGAGTTGCATAGAATGTAATTAACAAATGTTGCTTACCTAATTAACAATGTTTAAGTGAAAAGCCAAAGCTTTTTTAATACCTTGTGTAATACGGATCTTGGACCTACTATGTCCTAATGGGACAATTGCGTGTAAGACATAGTAGGAAATTTTATAATAAGCATTTTAAATGTTTGCATATGTTATTTTGCTGTAGATAGATGACGAACAATAACACAACCGCTTTTTCGTTGCGATCTGTCCTTGAGAAGGAAAAACTAAACACAACCAATTTCTAGACTGGTTCAGGAATCTGAGAATTGTTCTCAAACAGGAAAGGAAAGATTATGTCCTCGAAAATGCTATTCCTGAAGAACCGGCAGCTAATGCTCCTCGTGCACAGAAAGATGCATATCAGAAGCATCTAAATGATGATTTAGATGTTTCAGGTCTCATGCTTGCTAGCATGAATGCTGATCTGCAGAAGCAGTTTGAAAATATGAATGCATTCGACATGGTTAAGGAACTAAAGAGTTTGTTTCAGGAACAAGCTCGAGTCGAACGCTTCGAGGCTACTAAGTCTTTGTTTTCATGTAAGCTTACCGAGGGAGGCTCAGTCAGTCCTCATGTACTCAAAATGATTGGGTACATTGATCACCTAGAAAGGTTGGGGACAACCATTAGCCAAGAGTTGGCCACTGATGTCATTCTCCAGTCGCTGCCTGAGTCATATGATGGATTCATTATGAATTTCAATATGCACAGCCTGGAAAGGACATTAACTGAGCTGCATGGGATGCTGAAAACAGCTGAGCAGAACATTGTTAAGAAAGTTAAGAATAATGTTCTGATGGTTCAAAAGGGAAAGGGTTTCAAGAAAGGTGGAAACGGTAAAGGAAAGTCCAATGCCAAAGGCAAAGGTAAAGCTCCAGTTAAGAACTGGAAGAACAAGAAACAAGATTCTGAGCCCAAGCCTAATCCACAAGCTGAAATGATATGTTTTCACTGCAATGAAAAGGGTCATTGGAAGAGAAACTGCAAGAAATACCTTGACGACAAAAAGAAGGGACTAGCCCCTTCGTCTTCAGGTACTTACGTTATAGAAGTAAATGTTACTTCAGCTTCTTCTACTTCTTGGGTATTAGATACTGGTAGTGCATCTCACATTTGTGCAAATGTACAGGGACTCAAAAGGAGTAGGAAGCTGGCTAAAGGAGAAGTGGACCTACGCGTTGGAAATCGAGCAAAAGTTGCCGCTCTAGCTGTAGGAACATTTGAGATTCCTTTGCCCTCAGGATTGATTTTAGAATTAAATAATTGTTACTATGTGCCTGCTTTTAGCAGAAACATTATTTCTATTTCTTTGTTAGACGAAGAAGGTTTTGAATTCAATTTTAAGGACAAACGTTGTTCATTTTCTTTGAATAATATGCAATATGGTATTGGACAATTATTGGATGGTCTTTATATTCTAAATCTTGAAATACCTGTTTATAACGTAAATAATAAAAGAATCAAGTCTGATGATTCGAATCCTACTTATTTATGGCATTGTCGTTTAGGCCATATAAATAAGAAACGCATGTTGAAGCTCCATAAAGATGGTCTTCTAAATTCATTTGATTTCCAATCTTTTGAACGATGTGAATCTTGTTTGTTGGGAAAGATGACTAAAAGCCCTTTTAATGGTAACAATGATAGGGCAAGTGATCTTTTGGCCCTCATTCATACTGATGTATGTGGACCACTAAACACAACTGCCAGAGGAGGATATCAGTACTTCATCACATTTACTGATGATTTCAGTAGATATGGTTATGTTTACTTGATAAAACATAAATCGGAATCTTTTGAAAAGTTCAAGGAATTTCAAAATGAGGTACAAAATCAACTTGGCAAGACTATTAAAGCTCTTCGATCAGATCGATGAGGAGAATACTTAAGCCAAGAATTCATTGATCATCTTAAGAGTTGTGGAATTGTTTCACAACTTACTCCACCAGGAACACTACAATGGAATGGTGTATCTGAAAGGAGAAACCGAACACTGTTAGACATGGTTCGATCAATGATGAGTCAGACATCTCTTCCAATATCATTTTGGGGATATGCTCTTGAAACCGCAGCGTTCACACTAAACAGATCTCCATCTAAGGCTGTAGAAAAGACACCTTACGAGTTATGGACTGGAAAAGTTCCAAGTCTGTCTTTTCTGAAGATTTGGGGTTGTGACGTTTTCGTCAAACGACTAATCACAACTAAATTAGAACCCAAATCTGACAAATGCTTCTTCGTAGGATATCCTAAGGAAACAAAAGGATATTATTTTTATAATCCAACCGAGAACAAAGTGTTTGTAGCTCGGAATGGAGTTTTCTTAGAAAGAGAATTTCTTTCCAAAGAAAACAGTGGGAGCACAATACATCTAGAAGAAATTCGAGATGATAGTAATCTTAATGAAGAGCCTCAACAAAGTATGCAAATAGTTGCAGAAACTCCTGAAGAAGTTACAGTCTTACGAAGGTCAAGTAGGCCACGTCGCGAACCTGAGAGATTATCACTTTTCGTCTCAGATGAACAAGACCTAGTGTTGTTAGACAACAATGAGCCCTCGACTTTCAAAGAAGCAATGGAGAGCTCTAGTTCCGAGAAATGGCTAGAAGCCATGCAATCCGAAATGAAATCCATGGATGACAATCAAGTATGGGACTTGGTTGACATGCCAAATGGCTGTAGAGCCATAGGTTGCAAATGGGTTTTCAAAATTAAGATTGATAAAGATGGCAAGATCGATGTCTATAAAGCTCGATTAGTTGCAAAAGGATATCGACAAATCCATGGTATTGACTATGATGAATCCTTTTCGCCAGTTGCCATGTTTAAATCAATCCGGATCCTTTTAAGCATTGCCGCATATTATGACTATGAAATATGGCAAATGGATGTCAAAACTGCTTTCCTTAATGGATACCTTGAAGAGGATGTGTACATGACACAACCTGAAGGTTTTGTCGATCCAATAAATGCTAACAAGGTATGCAAGCTTAAGAGATCCATATATGGTCTTAAGCAAGCATCTCGGAGCTGGAATCTTCGTTTCGATGAAACTATCAAAGAGTTTGATTTCAGAAAGAACGAAGAGGAACCTTGTGTATACAAGAAAACTAGTGGGAGCGCGATAGTCTTTCTGGTATTGTATGTAGATGACATACTACTCATTGGGAATGATATTCCTATGCTTGAGTCTGTAAAGACCTGGCTGGGAAAATGTTTCTCAATGAAAGATTTGGGCGAGGCAGCCTACATATTAGGGATCAAGATCTATAGAGATAGATCACGAAAACTAATAGGACTGAGTCAAAGTAATTACATTGACAAAGTTTTACGTAGGTTCAACATGCAAGACTCTAAAAGAGGGTTCTTGCCAATGACACATGGCACAACACTAAGCAAGACTCAGTGTCCTCAGACACAAGATGAGCGAGATCGCATGAGTAGAATCCCGTATGCTTCGGCTATAGGTTCTATCATGTACGCTATGTTGTGTACTCGTCCCGATGTAGCATGAGCATTGAGCGTGACTAGCAGATACCAGTCAGATCCAGGTGAGAGTCACTGGACCGCTGTCAAGAATATCCTCAAGTACTTAAGAAGAACTAGGGATATATTCTTGATTTATGGTGGGGAAGAAGAGTTGGTTGTGAATGGGTACACGGATTCTGATTTTCAATCAGATAAGGATGATTTCAGATCACAATCCGATTTTGTGTTTTGTCTCAATGGTGGAGCTGTGAGTTGGAAGAGTTCTAAGCAAGCCACAGTTGCTGATTCTACAACAGAGGCTGGATATGTTGCTGCTTCAGAAGCAGCAAAGGAAGCAGTATGGATAAAGAAGTTTATCACTGAACTTGGTGTCATTCCTAGTAGCACCAATCCAGTGGATTTGTATTGTGACAACAATGGAGCTATTGCTCAGGCTAAAGAGCCAAGGTCGCACCAAAGATCCAAACATATTCAGAGACGTTATCACCTCATTCGTGAGTTCATTAGTAATGGTGATGTGAAGATATGCAAGGTTCCCACAGACGAGAATGTAGCTGATCCTTTGACTAAGCCACTTTCTCAAACTAAACATGATCGTCATTTTAGTGCACTAGGCATTCGTTTTATGAATGAATGGTCCTAGTACAAGTGGGAGACTAAAAGAGATATGTCCTAGGACTATTCATAGATTATGATTTGTACTTGGATATTTTATGCTTATTGTTATTTATAAAGTTTATTTATTATACTTTATATTCTCTTGTAAATAATATATATTAATACTAGTTCATCAAGTACGTGACTTGATTGTGGGATGCTAGTAATGTTATAATAATATTATTTAGATGTCCCTAATCATATGTCAATAACCTAGGATCACATTGATATAATGATTAGAGTATGGGTCAGCTGATGATTATGTTCCACAAGTCATGGATATGGAAATATCAAGCTGAACATACTAATACTTGTTAGGGAACAAGGTATTGGACTGACCCGCTTTGGGGACACTGCGAGGAGTGTTACATAATGTCATCAGTGATGTTCCCCATTTGTGATATCGTATTATCCTTAGACCTGAGATCGCCATGGTTACCAACATAGGGATTAGCATGTCAGGCATTATCAAACGTTGCTCTTGATCGAGTAATTATAAAGATGATGACCGAGCATACTATGAACTATGTAGAGGTATGTGGTTGATCAAGATGGGATTTGTCACTCTCGTATATTGAGAGAGATATCGTTGGGCCCCTTGATAAGTGTAATTAATATTTGCATGGCCATGCACAAATGAGATGTCATTTGTTTTAGATTAATTATACTTAGAGATCAAGAAATAAATATTGAACTATACAAGAATGACACTTGCCTAGTCTTGTGTTCAATCTAGATATCGATTGACAAAAGGAGTTAATATTTGGAATATCAATTTAAGGTTGTGTCGTTTTTGACCTTTATACCCTTTGGATAATAGTAATGTTTTACTAGAGACCGCTTACTATTCGTATAATAAAATGGGCTTTTATTTATACTGCCAAAGAGTGTAAAACCTACAGGGTCGCACACCAAAACGAGTTGGATCAAAACGAATTAAAACGGGCCAAGTTGGACTTGGGCCCAGTTCGTTTGTTGCTTAGGGTTCTCACTAGGGTTCTCTTATAAAAGGGAACCTTTATTCATCTTGGCCGTCAAGGAAACTCAGAGAGGCCAGAGAGAGAACCCTAGAAGGCGCTAGTACACCAAGCAAGGATCTCATCCCGTTCGTGTGTGCATACCGTAGAGGCGTCGTAATTTCTACGCTAAGGACGACAACAACAGAAGGATTCGATCCATCCGTTTCGTTTTAGTAACATCAAATCACACATAAGGTATGTCTTCTATCGATTTTATTGAACAGCATAAATCCTAGGGTTTAAGATTAGTGCGTAAACTAGTGTATGCGATGCATGATTACTGCCCTAATTCCCTTCACAGCACACGGAGCAAAAAGCTCAGGAAATGAGAAGTTTCAAAGGGTGGTTGCCCCTCTCTTCTGAAAAAATTGATCCTCGCTGATCAATTTCACTCACCGGAATGCCAACAATTTCTCACAGTCCCACAAAATCAACAATCCTCCTATCTCTAGAGAGAGAAAGATAGTTTCATCTTTCTATTTATCTATATATATATATATATATTCACAACCAAAACACCCTCAACTATTTTGCCTACATATATGTTCACTCTGTGTGTGTGTAAGGGAGAAAATTTGTGTATATTTTTCTGTCCTATGTTTATATATTTGTGGGTATAGACTTCATTCATACATTGTGAGGTAAAAGATCTCTCTCTCTCTCTCTCTGTGTCTGTCTTTTGCCTCTCCCACTTTATTCTCTCCCTTTCTTCTTCTTCTTCTTCACAGATCCTTTCCCCTCAACCTTCAATTATATTTTTTTTGGTGCCCTCCTTCAAAGTGAGGCCCTAGGCAGTTGCCTAGGTTGCCTCCCTCTCTGGCCGGCTCTGGTTAAGGCTCATTACTCTTTTTATACTTGAGAATGTGTGAAAAAATCATGAACCATACCAGATTTTAAATGTTAAGGCTAATAATCTCCTTCTCTATTAAAAATGTAGAAATTTTAATAAAACTTTTTATCAAGTAAAACATGATTTTATTTCACACTATCACACAATAATATACTGCTGCCATTGATCAAGTAAAACTTTTTAGTACATTGATTAAGTTTTGAAAAAGAAAGTGAACTCTCGATTTGAAATATGCGAAAAATGAATAGTGGACTCTAAAAAAGAAATTTCTTCACAATCAACGGCCTGGATTTTTTTTCCTCTTTTTGAATTGGAAAGGATGAGTGACAAAAGAAAATGAGGATCCTTGATAATATGATGAAAAATAATAATAATAATAATAATAATAATAATAATAATAATAATAATAATAATAATAATAATAATAATAATAATAATAATAATAATAATAATAATAATAATAATAACAT
Organism: Lonicera japonica; assembly: GCA_021464415.1. Lineage (NCBI taxonomy): Eukaryota > Viridiplantae > Streptophyta > Magnoliopsida > Dipsacales > Caprifoliaceae > Lonicera > Lonicera japonica. The sequence goes on along the minus strand of CM038468.1, from coordinate 13,539,685 downwards.
TTGATTTATACTAGAAAATGGAAATCAATTTAATTAATGTAGTGAGATGATTGAGAAGTGCATAAAATTGTTATTTAAACCCACAAATAATATTTTGTTAGTATATAATTAATGCTTAAATTATGGAGAAATAATATTTATTTTTTCTTTTTTGTAGACAAGAAGTAAATTATGATAAAAGACTAAAAATATGGAAGAAGTTAATTAAATATCAAATAAAGAAGAAATAATATCCAATTCAATATTCTCTCCTAATTCGAATACAACTCCTTTTTCTCTCTCTTAATTAGAATCCTAATTGAATTCATAGTAGTTATTTCTTCTACAATTATAGTTTCTTAAACCTTTTAACCTTTTATCTCTTATTCCTATATATAGACCAATTCTCTACATCTAAAGGATATAGAAAAAATATAGAAAAAAATAGATAGAGAAAATAGATAGAATATAGATATTATTAGAGAGCTTTAGAGAGAGAAAATATAGTTGCTGTGCGGTTGAAGTATTGAATGAAAAGAACTGGACAGCTTAAAGCCGTGCGGTACACGCTAATTCGAGCATCATAAGCAGGGACGCTTTCTAACTTTTTAATTATCTATAGGTAGTATTCGAATATTTTAATTTTAATGATGAATTATTATTTTATTTTCATTATTCTTTATTTAATATTCTTGGCAAAATTCTCTCCCAAAGGGGAGGGATGAAACCGCCATGGACGTAATTTGCCTAATTTAATTCTAATTGATTTTTTATTATTCGTCCAGAATTAAAATAGATTTTGAAATTACCATTATTATAACGTGTGTTTTCATTCTAGTACTCTAATTGTTTTTAAAATAAATGAAGGATCTCTTGTGATCACCAATTTGGGAATACAAGCGATACCTATTTTTGTTTACATCAGTTTTAAAGAAAGAATGATAGTGAAATTGAATTTGTTTATATAGTAGGGATGAATATTAAGAATATGATTAGATACCTTTTGTTTATATCCATGGTGGTGGATTGTCTTTTCTTGGGATTTCTCATTATTGATTAATTCTTTGCTCTCTTTAATTTAATTAGTTGAATTTAATTAGTTAGGTTCTTAATTTAGATAATTTCAAAATCAAAATTAAAAAGACTGTTTTAATTTGGGTTTCTAAAATATTGGATTTCGACAAATTTTCCTACTTTTAAGGTATTAACTTAGATTTGGATTGACCCCCTACTTATTCGCTATACTACTTTCATTATTTTATATAAAGTAGGAATTTATTACATTTAAGCATGGAATTAAGCAACAACGAATTAATTCTTAAAATTCCCCTTAAATCATTGGTGCTGTTGCCGATTTCAAGTTTTATAATATTCAAGGAAGTTTTGAAAAAAATCCTAAAATATTTTTTGGACCCTCTCTCTCCCTCCCTCCCTACTTTTTATTTTCTTATACAAAATATCTATAAAAAAAGACAGTTTTAATTTTATTTATTTATTTTAATTAAATCTGAAAAGAAAATCTTTAAAAAAAATTATTCTAAAAAAAAGTTTTATAAAAGAAAAAAAAGTTTCATTTTGTTTGACCCACATGTTTGGCTTTTCGCTGCTTTTAAGAAACAATAAGGGTGTGTTTGATTGCCTTTTTTTTCTTCTGAAACAAAGTTTTGTATTCGCGAAGGTATCATCTAAATTCTAATATAATGTAGACATCCTGCAAATAAAGTGTATGTATATATAATTATTCATATTCTGTATATAAATATATAAACTGTCAAAGTATGCTTAAATTGTTTTTCATTTCATCATTCCCGCATCAACTGTGTGTACAATAGATTAAAACTAAGGAAGTACGATCTAAATAAAAACCTCCCCTATATGCCTACAAATGCTTGTACATATTATGTTTCATACAAATTAGAGAAATATGAGACGTGCCCGACTAACCGTAGAGATGCCCGATTGACTATACGGACTTTTTGTCTCAATATTACATGCTAAACTAGTAGGATCTTTGTATGATATTTAGCAACTCATACATAAACGAATTTTGGGCCGTAAAACAGTAGAAAAAAGATAAAATATGAAATCAAGCATGTTCATTTAGAAGCCGAAAGGGCGACACGAGTGCCTAGCACCTTCCCACGTCGTAACATAGTTCCCGAACCCAAATCTAGTTGCGCATCCCACCCAAGGCAAGCATATTTCTATCATCTTAGGTCGACCTTTTCTAGTCACGGCTAATGCACTAATAAATTGTAGAAATGGAAATATGACCTTAACATTTGGTAATATGAAGGTTGAAGTAAATATTTTTAGTCTAACTAAACAACCCGTTGATGTTGAATCTATGGAAGAACTTTACTTTATAGAGTCGTTACCTTTTGAAACAACAAAGAAAATTCAACTCGAGGATAGCTCATTTTGGATCTAATATCGATGAAGATAATATAATTAATAAGGTCAATGCTTCGTTAGATTCTATACCACTTATGAATATTGATAATTGGGCCAATCCTTTTGAACCTGAATATCCCTAGTCTTTTCAAACTATTGTGAATGAACCAAAGCAAGTGCCTAATACTAGTTATAATTATGAGTGTTTTACATGTGATTTTGGGTCTAATCCCACTTACACTGATAATTCATCCTAATTTGCTTCATTTTTCACAATGCCTTTTGTTAATAGTCATCTTACATTTGAACCATGGCCTCCACCCATCAATTGCACACATGCGTCATCTTACCAAAGAAATAATGATTGTTCTTATAGTATTGAGTTGTTTCCTGTTGGTGTTGAGGTTTTATCTATGATATCATCGGATTTAGAGCCTGACATAAATCATGCACCATTACTTCTTAATTTTTGTTCACGATTAATTATCAATATTTGTGTATCATAAAATTTTATTTATATGTCTAATTCTTGCTATGATATTATGATTATTATTTTTGCTGATTTGCCATTAGATATACGCGTTAGTCATTCATAATATTGGATCACACATCCTTTGTTATTCCTATTAGCTATAAACCATGTTCACTGGGATGATCCATAATTGTTCCTATTATTAATTTTTGGCAAAAATAATTTATCTCTGTTTGGGGTGTTCTTTTTTAAACACTGAGGACAGTGTTTCAATTTTTTTAGGGGAAATGCAAATTCCTTTTTTTGCAAAAATTAAAATAGAGTCGTTTTGATTTAGTATCCTATCTATGATATAAATGAATTTACCAATGACCCTACTTATGAATGCTTAGAATTTTTATTGTCTAACTCTAAGTTCAGTTTGTTAGTCGAATATATATACATCTAGATATTGCACTATGAGGTCTATTCAAAATATTTTTCTACTAAGCTAGAGAAATAACAGTAGAGACTTAATAGCCCTGTGAGATTTTGAGCCTTTCATCATTTGTAGAAGGTATATACGCAAACTCAGAGTCATAAGATGACTCAACTATTTTTCATATTGTATTACGTTGTTGCATAGTCTCATTATTATTTTTCATATTTTGATTAATTACTAAAAATGAAATCTCTTTCGAGTTAAGACAAACATAGGCTTTGTTGCATATGGTAAATGCAATCGAGAGTAACCAGCAAAAGTGGTACGCCTGAGTAGAATAAGATTTTATTTTTATTTTTTTATTTTGGTCCCTTAACTATGTTTGATATTTTATATTTTCTCGAGGACTAGCAAAAAGTTGTTTGAGGGTAGTTTCATAAGTGCTCAAAATTGTTATTTAAACCCACAAATAGTATTTTGTTAGTATATAATACATGCTTAAATTATGGGGGAATAATATTTATTTTGTCTTTTTTGTAGGGAAGAAGTAAATTATGATAAAAAGTCTAAAAAGGTGGAAGAAGCTAATTAAAGATCAAATAAAGAAGAAATAATATTCCAATTCAATATTCTCTCCTAATTCGAATACAACTCATTTTTCTCTCTCTTAATTAGAATCCTAATTGAACTCATAGTTGTTAGTTCTTATACAATTATAGTTTCCTATACTTTTTAAACTTCTATCTCTTATTCATATATATAGACACATTCTCTACACCTAAAGGGATATAGAAAATAATATATAAGAAAATAGATAGAATATAGATGCTATTAGAGAGTTCTAGAGAGAGAAAATTCTTCATATACTAGTTGCTGTATGGCTGAAGTATTGAAGGTGAAGAACTGGATAGCGTAAAGCTATGCTGTACACGCTAGTTCGAGCATCATAAACAGGGACGCTTTCTAGCTTTTTACTTACCTATAATTTGTATTCGAATATTTTAATTTTAATTTTAATTTTAATGATAAATTATTATTTTATTTGCATGTATTTTTTATTTAATATACTTGGCTAAATTCTCTCCCAAAGGGGAGGGATGAAACTGCCATGGATGTAATTTTCTTAATTTAATTCTAATTAATTTTTAATTATTTGTCTCGAATTAAAATAAATTTTGAAATTTCCGTTATTATAACGTGTGTTTTCTTTCTAGTACTTTAATTGTTTTAAAATAAATGAATGATCTCTTGTGATCACCAATTTGGGGATAAAAGCGAAACCTATTTTTATTTACATTAGTCTTAAAGAAAGAATGACAGTGAGATTGATTTTGTTTATATAGTAGGGATGAATATTAAGAATATGATTAGATACTTTTTATTTATATCCATGGTGGAGGATTCTCTTTCCTTGGGATTTCTCATTATTGATTAATTTTTGCTCTCTTTAATTTAATTAGTTAATTTTAATTAGTTAGGTTCTTAATTTAGATAATTTGAAAATCAAAATTAAAAAAACTGTTTTAATTTAGGCTTCTAAAATATTGTATTTCGACAAATTCCTACTTTTAAGGTATTAACGTAGATTTGGATTGACCCCTATTTATTCGCTATAAGAATTTAATTATTTTATATAAAGTATGATTTTATTGCATTTAAGCGCGGAATCAAGTAACGACGAATTAATTCTGAAAATTCCCCTTAAATCATTGGCGCTGTTGCCGATTTCAAGTTTTATAATATTCAAGGAAGTTTTGAAAATATCCTAAATATTTTTTGGACCCTCTCTCTCCCTCCCTCCCTCCCTCTTATTTTCTTATACAAAAAATATGAAAAAAAAAGTTTTAATTTTGTTTTTGTTTTTTTAATAAAATCTGAAAAGAAGATCTTCAAAAATAAATATTTATTCTGAAAAAAAAAGTTTCATTCTGTTTGACCCACTTGCCTGGCTTTTCACTGCTTTTAAGAAACAATAAGTTTCTTTTAGTTTACTAAATTAGATTTTAACTTGTCATTGGTTTTACTTTAAAAAAAATATCTGAAAAAAAAGTTTAAAAACGGAAAATTTTGTTTTATTATTATTTCGTTTTCTTTTTATTACTAAAAAAATTAATTCTGAAAAAAATACTGTAAATTCTAAAAAAAAATCTAAAAAAAAAACAGAAAGTTAAAAAAAAAGAAAGAGTTTTATCCTTATTTTCATTTTTTTAATTATTAAAAAAATATTCTGCAAATAAAAAAACATAGAAAGCTTAAAAAAATATTTTCATTTTTTAATTATAAAAAAAAGAAGTTTTAATTATTTTTTTATTGATTCTAAAAAAAATCTGAAAAAATAATTTATTGCTATATTTTATTTGTTTTTTCCTTTTGATTAGATAATTTAGGTGTTTTTAGGTTCTCTCTTGTCTCTAGGTTAGATAACTTAGACGTTTTGCCCTTAAGTCACTATATTTTATTTTATTTTATTTGCTTTTTTTGTGCATATTTAATTTAGCATTTGCGTTAATATATTAGTTAAGGGCAAATTTCCTATCAAGATAAGGATTGGATTTCGTCACCAATTCTTGCCCATGTACTTAGGCTAAAAATCACCTTGCATTTGTTGAACCCTGAGCCTTAAATTCATTAATCTAAAATTAATTAGACAGCGCAAGATAATTGTTGGCCACTCCAGTGAGTACCTTTTTAATTTAGCAACGCTTATGTAAGTTATGTCAAAACGACAACTTGCTGTCGAAGGTAGCTGCGTTTTAAGTGGGACCGTTTGTGACACATCCGGTATTTCCTGGGAACTTAACCGGTTGTTAGATTGGAAGCCTAAACTCGTAAACTTACAAGTTTCTCGATAAGAGTAAGACAAGGCTAGATCATTAATTATATTAAAATACTCAGCCTTCACTAAATTCATTACTTAATTCGACTGTCCTTACGATTTGCTTGTAACTAGGATTTTGCGTAGTTTATGCTACTTAGAAGTGGTCGAATAATTAAAAGACAACCAATATTTCCACCTGAAAATCCCACAATGGCAGCCAATAATCGTACATTAAATGACTATTTCGCTCCTGTCACTGCTGAACCTCCTGTGTGCATCACCCTTCTAACTACTACTGCAGCTCAATTCGAAATTAGGCTTGCCACCATTAATATGCTACCTAAGTTCCATGGCCCTAATAGTGAATAATATATTCACTTAGGGAAATTCCTTACAATTTGTAATACCTTTAAGAACCAAAACCTATATGATAATGGCGTCAAGTTTAGATTATTTCTTTTATCTTTAGAAGATAAGGCAGCTTCATGGTTAAACTCTCTTCTTCCTAATTCAATCACAACATGGGAACAACTGGCTCGGAAGTTTATGTCTAAATTTTACCCAATGCAAAAGACTGAATCAATGAGAGATGCTATTAGCACATTTAGAGTTAAATTAGATGAGGAATTCCATGAAACATGGGAGCGCTTTCATGATTTATTAATTAAATGTCCTCACCATGGTTTTGATAAAGTGAGTCTTGTCCATTTCTTCTATAAGGGTAATCGTACAATGACTGAATCAATGCATAAAAGAAAATTGAAAGACCAAACTCCTGATCAAGCTTATACATTTTTAGAGGAACTAGATGAGAGTGCACAAAACTAGAATAGCAGTAGCGAATACGTGTCCCATAATGAATATACTGCAATTAAAAAATCAGGCATGTATGAAGTTAAAACTGGTTCATACCTAAAATATGTCATAGAAAGTCTAGCTACTGGTGTTCAAGACTTAAGTAAGAAATTTGATGCATTTACTATCTTGACTAGAAACAACCCGAACCCAATTTTAAATGTTAGTAACTCATGTGGGTTGTATTCTAGCTTTGATCATACTACTCAAGCCTATCATTTTTATTGCTCTGATTCTAATTCACAAATGTGTGCATTTAATACTTTTGGCAAACCTATTGCAAATATGTTTGGCAATAGATGTCCACCATGTTTCTTTATCTTTTAATATGTTGGATCTTTGCAGACCTGAATTTGTCTTGGCAAACCATTATAGTGTCCTATTCAACCTTTCATGTTTAGACAAAAAAAAGAGAAAATTGGGGGCGCTGTTATTCACACCTTCCATATTTGTCACAAACACCCCCTTATGGTAAATTTATTATCACTAACACCTCCTAAGATTTGCCTAATGAGAAGTGAGTGGAGTCACATAAACTCAGCCTACATTCGGAGAGTTTGTTGGTAAGAACTCGTCTAACATTAAGCAATAGAGTGCTATAGTGTTTTTCAAATAAAGCCCGCTTAATGAAAGGTGAGTGCTCTCACATACATTCGGTTCAAATGGGGAGAGTTTTGTTAAGTACTCACCTAAAATCAAGCAATGGAAGGGGGTGTAAGTGATAAATAAGGGAGTGTTAAAATATATTTTTAGTTAAATTCTAGAGGGGAGTGTTGGTGACACATTTAAGGGTGTAAATAATAAAGGAAATGCAAAACCATCATTATAACAAGGAAGATGATAAACATCTAGAATATTTTTTGAGAAGTTTGTCCCAAAACAATATTAGAACATCTTCAATGGTAATATGTAAAACAAAGTATAAATTCTACGTGTCAATCTATTTTTACACCAAAATTGAAGTCAAAAAATATGCTTCAATGATACATTTCTAAATCTTGTGTAAAATTTTGAAAAGACCAATAAGGTAGTGAAACTTATTAAATTCCATTTGATATAATTTTTCATAACTTTTTATTAATTATTTTCAGAAATAATTTTATAATCACGATAGATCTTATTTTATTCGCATTGAGATGTAGATTTGAAATATATAATTTTTATTAAAATTCATATTTTGTAATAAAAATTATTAGCATTTAAAATTTTTTATAAAAAGGTTCTAGATAGAGAAAACTAACGTGCAATATAAATAGGCTGTTTATACATTACGTTTTCACATAAATCATACATGTCAAGTATATTAAAAGACTGTCGGAGACAAATTTTTTTTATAAGTTCTGTATATTTTTCACAAAAATAAATAAATTTACACTACTGTTGAAAATGTTCTCAGTCCTAGATCTATATATTCAATAGCATTACTTCTATAAAGGATTTACTCTTGGTGTTAGTGATACATATTTTGAAATTAATTCAAGATTCGTAGCATTTACTATTATAACAATCTTTTGCCTGTACTAACTACTTTGTCTGTCTTAAAATAAGAATCTTGGTTTCTTTTTTGGGGCATAATTAATGTAAAAAATTCCATCATAACTACAAATTTTGTCAATAACCATTGATTATGTGCAAATTAATGTGTAAGTATGAAAGTCAATTGGACCCTTGGGATGTGTTTGATTTCCTGCAAATAGTACTGGCCAGTTTGTTTTCAGCAAGTATCGAACTTCTCTCGTGAAAGGATTGCTCACCTACTTAAAAGGTATTACACTATTTAGGTCTATGTTGAATTACATATGAATATCGCGCAATTTTCTGCCTATGACACTCTTAGGTTTCGTTTAGTTGCTTGTGAATGTGTCCAAGAAATATGTAAGGCAATTTGTTTGGCTGACTTTGTAAATGCAAAAATTGTGATTCACGTACTTTTACAATATTTTCCATATTTTGAGGCAAAGTGACCGTATACCTATAGGAAATAGTGTAATTGATTTATATTATTTCTATGACCAAAGATGTATAAATTAATTATAAGACTAAACATGTAATAAATATTTTACTTGGAAAAAAATATAAAAGTAAATGGTTGAAAATGCTCTTAAACCCAAAAAATTTCCCATTACTTCTGTCATATTTTTTGTGATACCCTACTTTATTCTTTTCTTATAAATTGAATCTTAAAATTAGGAAACATATACTTTGTCATAACCCAACTCTAATTATGTATTATTTTTTGTGATAACCCACTCTAATCCTTTTCCTTTTCTAGATAGAATATACCCTACTCTAATCATTTTGCTTCTGTAGATAGCAGAACAGAATCCATTTCCTACTAGAGAGTTAGGGACAGAACCAAATTAAAACTTTAATTAAGGAGCACGTTGAACATTAATAAATATATTTCACATTAATATTTCTAAAAAATTTACGGTAACACTTCAAATTTTTTAATACCTTTTAAATGGTAGAATGAAATTGTAGATTAGGTAAACTATTTAAATGGTAGAAAGAAAATATATGTAGCTATATATCTAAACAATATTTCAACTTGGAAAATTTGAAAGCTTGCTAACCCCTAAATTATATTTACATGCTTATAGAATCTTGTTATTTGAATTATGTTCACTCCTATTGAATCGAAATAGGTTTGACTGTCTATATTTTTGATAGATTGGATATCTATATAAGGTATTCTCTGTATCATTCAAATTGAAACAAATGGATGGGGCATTCTTGAGATATATCAAGGAATGGGAGGTATTCTTGAGAAGGAGCATTTGCTCCCTAGCTCCTAGGCATGTTTTACGTCCGTTCACAGGTGTTTATAAATATTTTTAATTAATTACTAAATAATATTTTATTTGAATTTATCTTTGCATATTAAATTCTTCTTAGGAGATGACTTCTTGAATGATTGTTTGGTGGCTTATATTGAGAAAGATGTACTCGAGTCTATCGATAACGAAGTTGTCATTCAACGATTTCAAAATATGAAATCTCGGAGAGGATTGTTGTAGGTAATTTTTTTTATTTTAGTACTTTTGTTAATGTAAGAACTCCATATTTATATTATTATTATTTGGACTTTAAGTTTATTTAAATTGTGCACCCCCGGATTAAAATTTTTGGCTACGCCACTGGATACATCAATCAGGTTGCAAAATGTTTAGTACTCATGTATATATATATATAAGGTAAGGAGAAAATTTTAACAAAAATAAAAAATGGTCAGGTAATTAAGCAAAAATATAAATTGCTTAGTTGTAAGTTCTCGCTACAATTTTTTTTTTCTTTTTACTTATCATTTTCTTCAATATATTAAAAAAAAATTAGCATTGGTAATTGTCAGTCCCTCAACTCAAATCGTCGGTATGTCCCGGCATAAGTTTATCTTTTAATAGAACTTTAAGTTATATACCTTTTTTAATTTATATAGAGAGCTAGGTAAAGTGGGATTTCTTATTTAACACAAATAATGGATGATCCTTTGGAGGGTAATTGAATGAATTTGTTCATAAGATTTAGTAGAGATCATCTATATTGTGAATAGATCATCTCTACCAAATTTCATAAAAATAAAATAAAAATCAACCTAAAAGTGAGTGAGATGATCACCAAAAATTTTAATGGCCGAAAAAGTACATATATCAATTTTTCAAAACAAGTACTTCTGGATTGAATTTTCTATGAATTTTTGTGGAGGTAATCTACTATATAGATCATCTCTACAAATTTTAATAAAAAATATTCATCGATTTATTCGTCTATATAGCCTACCTCTATATATAATACACAAGGAATGATTAATGATCAGGTGTTCGGAGGGGAGGGGGTATGGGCGGGATACTCAAACTGTTACACTCTTACAACATACAACATATTTTAACTATCTAGACAAATCTAATCCTTAAATTATTAACTGTTAAATTTATGCATTTTCTCACAAAAACAATCCACAGTGAAATTCACAAAAATAAAACAATTGAAATAAGTTCAGCAACATAATACATGAGATGTCATGGTTAGGTTTGGATCCAAAGCAATCATGTGAAAGTAATGTACAATTTTAGAAGCATACAATACAATTATATTTCTCAAAGTAGTACTTTTGCTGGCAAAGAGATAATTGCATTGGCAATATGAACAACAGTACCAAATTTGATTTTATTTTAAAAAATAGTTTTATGCCCTTAATTTGTTCACATAATTCAAGGAGAATTATGCTTGGAGAGTATTTCCCTTAAATTTTTCATCAAACATGAAAAAAATGAAATACAATTCATCATTGAAGGAAATCTTCTCCTTAAATATTATTTTTTTTATCCAAATCTTTCTCAAATTGATAAAAACTATATAAAAAAAATGATTGAAAATGATTTGAAACCCAAATAGGAGAATGAGTAAACTTGGTTGTCTTCTTTTCACCGTGGTATGTTTCTCGTAAACCTACTCTTTGCTCCTTTTATTCTCTTTACAAATAAAACAATTTTAAAATTAATGAATAGAGCAGGATCCAGCCCGAAACAACCCGAGCAATACCTTTATCCAATTTTATAATATAAAAATTTTTAATTATAGACCAATTTAACCTAATGAATAGATATCTAAAAAATATTGAATATTGGTTAAAAAATTTATACTTCAACTCTAGTTGATGTAGTAACGTTTGGCATGATTTTTTTTCTTTTAAAAAAAATCTAAATAATAAAACTAAAAAAATTACAAGAAAACTGAAAAATTTACGAGAGGAAGTAGGGAAGAAACCAATCAATAATAATGAATTTTATAGAAGAATTTGTTATTAGAAGGGGAATTGACCCAACGAACTCTTAAGTGAGAGGCTAACTTTGAGCTTAGTTTACCTATGCAGTTTTAAAAAAATCGTACTTAAATTTTCTTAACTATCACTTAAAATCGTATTTTTTACTAGAGTTTATAAGTGACTTTTAGTTGGTAAAATAATATATTGATAGAATTTATTTTTGTATATTAATTTTATTTTAATTTTCTCCAATATTTCATTATTTATTCAATATATATAATCTTTAATGGAAAATTTTGGTAGTTTTTGTGATGCTTCTTTCATTAACAACAAAAGCAATTTAATTTGTTATATTATATATAATTGAAAATCAGTAAAATGTTATGATACATCAATCAATCGGGTCTTATAAATGTGACTAAATTATTCATCAATATATGCTTTGCTCAAATTGGTTCATATAAGGCCTCGTTTGATTCACGGATTTGAGAATTCTTGGTAAGCACAAATTTTGAAAACACTTTTCCGACAGAGGAGAAAGTAAGAGATAAAATCATTCTTCTCAAAACCCATGGGATTGATTTTTCCATGTGATTTCCAAGCATTTATTATAAAAATTTTGGACAACAACACCCTTACCTAAATATTTTCCATGCTTTACCAAACATTTTGACAGAAAATTTAGTTTCTCACCTCCATGAAAAAGATAAGGGAATTGATTTCCCTTCCGTGAACCAAAGAATACCTAAGCGTAACAAATGATAATATTGATCAAATAATGGTTTTTTTTTTAATTATGTGGGGCCCAGAGAGCGGGGGTTGTGTACTCTATATATGTAATTTGAAGAAATTTTTTTTAATAAGAAAATGAGTAAAATAAAAAATAGTCTGATGTATAATTTTTTTTTATTCACATTGTTGTTTAATTCTCGCTGTACAAACAATTTTTTGATGATTGAACATGCATTTTCTTTAGCATCTTAAAAAAAATCAACATTTTTAATTTTTGGCTGCTCTCGATTGAAATCATTGGTCAACTACAGACACAAGTTTATCCTTCTATAGAACTTTTACTTATATTTTTATTTAACGTGCACACACACACATATATATATATATAAACCATAATTAAGGATCAAGTGTTTGGAGAGGTGAGGGATGTGAGCAGGATACTCGAACCACTATCCTCTTATGATATATAACATATTCTAACTATCTAGGCAGTCAAGTGGCCTCAAAAACTACAAGCAATTACCAAGTTGTTTGAGAACCGATCTTACACATAATTTTTTAACGCATCCACAGCATATATATTTGTTTCGTCATTTACTAAAGGCTACCTGTATTGCCAACTTAATTCTCTATTTACCAAAGTGTAGTATTATTATAAAAAGTTGTACTATATATTTTAAAGTTTTATATTATTCGATCTGACGATTAAATATAATTATTTCTGCCAATGGCCTGGTAGCCTAGTGGCATCTTCTCTGTTCTTGTACGTATTAGAGAGGTCACATGTTCGAAATTCATAGCAATACCAACATTGATCACTAATGGGCTTTCGATAAGGTTCGGTGAATCTAGCCGAAAGGATGGCCCACGAAAAAAATATATTAAAAAAAGATCGAACCGAATTAGAAAAACAATATAAAAAAATAACGAAACTGAATGAGTTTCGGTTTAGATTTGGAGTAATGCAAGTTCAAAAGTGAATCGAACCGAATTAGAAAAACAATATAAAAAAAATTAACGAAACTGAATGAGTTCAGTTTAGATTTGGAGTAATGCAAGTTCAAAAGTGAACCGAATCACTGCTATACGACATTGTTTTGCCTTTTTCTTTCTATGCGGTATGCTATGCGACGTTGTTTTGCCTTTTTCTTTCTATGTGGTATAGCATTGATATCCACTCCCGCGGGACAACTTCTTACGAAGATTACGGGTGTTGTGGCGATCTGAAAATCAAATGATCAAACCAAATCAAAAAAAATATAAAAAAAAATAACAAAACTGATGAGTTCGGTTTAGATTTGGAGTAATGCTAGTTCAAAAGCGAACCGAATCACTGCTATAAAACGACGTTTTGCCTTTTCTTTCTATGTGGTATAGTATTGATATCGTAATTGAGAAAGTCTTCTGAGCAATTTAATTTTTTATTTTGTTTTACATATTGAGTTGTATAAAATTGGTTGATTTTGATCTTAGAAGGCAATGATATTAGAACTTGGTAATTAGTCATTAGCCAAACATAATACTTTTATATCTGTATGATAATAAATAAACTTAGTTGTGTCTAATTACCATTCATTATGCATGTGCAAATTAATGTGTACAATAACCATTTATATGGAAAATTTATACATGTCTGTTCTTATAAAAAACAAAACTAAATAGTTGATCGAAAATGCTCTTAAACCCACAATTTTCTCTACTAAACCTCATGTTCTTCTGATAACCTCCTCTAATCCTATATTATCCTTTGTGATAATCCTATTCCAATTGTGATAGCCCTATTTTAGTTCTTTTTCCTTTTCTAGAATACACTACTATAATCATTTTGCTTGTTTAGAGAGTAAAGCAGAATCCATCTCCTACTTGAGAGGTTTTTACAAATATTTTTAATTAATTACTAAAATAATATTTTGCTCAACTTTATCTATGTAGGTTGAATTCTTCTTAGTTTTTTCCAATATCTTATTATTTATTCAATATAAATAATTTTTACTAGAAAAATTTAACAGTTCTTCCGATCCTTCTGTCATTTATAACAAAAGTAATATAATTTGTTATACTACATATAACTAATAATCATTAAAATGTTATGATGCAACAATCAGGTCTTATAAATGTTAATAAATTTTTCATCCCATAGATGCTTGAGTCAACTAAGTCAAACCAACCATATGTTTGCTACTCGTATACATAATTTAAGGTGAAATTTTAGCAAAAATAAAAATGGTCCGATGATTAAGCAAAAGTATAAATTGTTTATCACATAATTTTTAGTTCTCGTTGCAAATAAGTTTTTTATGATTCAACTTGTCATTTTCTTTAGTATCTTACAAAAAATTAACATTTCTAATCCCCTCCCCCCGCCCCCTCCCCAAAAAAGTTATTTGTTATGATAACTTTTAGTTATATTAATTTTTAACATATATATAAGCCATGATTAAAGATCACGTGTTCGAAGGGGAGAGGGTGTGGGCGAAATACTCGAACCATTGTCTTACACATACAATGTATTCTAACGATGCAATCAAGAGGCCTGAAAAACTACAAACAACTACCAAGTTAATCAAGTCTCTCAAACATGATATTTTCACGCATTCACAGCATATATATTTGTTTCGTCATTTACTAAAGGCTATCCATATTACCAAAGTAATTATCTATTTTCTAAAATATAATATTATTTTGAGAAATTATATTATATATTTTTAAAGTTGTATATTACTCCTACAAAAAAATATAATTATACTCTTAACATTGTTCACAATTGGTCTATTGGTCACGAATAGCTAACTCCCCTTAACTATCTTGTTGGGCCGGAATCCCCAATTCCTTCTAGCCAAACGCACACAATTGGAGTACTCAAGCCCAGCCTCCTTGGCCCATGACAAGGTTCAATGAATCTAGCCCAAGGATATACACTCCGCAAAGGCAACTTATTATTAAAATAAGGGTTTGCTATTGACACACACCAAAACACTGTCTAATATTTTAATATTGACTCGCTCCCTAAGGACCAAGTATGTGCACATTGGCTTGGCCCCCTAAGAACCGAGTATGTGTGTACATACTCGATCCTTAGGAGTCTAGTAAATTGGACGGAGTGTTAGAAATTATTTTAGTTTGTGTCAATATACAGCACCCTCCTTAAAATAAGGCACGAGGAATTCCACACCAAGAGGAGAACCAACTTCCTTATCTTAATTATATTGTTTAATTTGTAGTTGTTGCTATAACAGTTTCTTGTAATCGTCAATCTACTGTATAAAAGACATTGTACCTAAACTCTAGCAATAATTTTAGGTAAACATAAATATCTAACCTATCAAATGTGGTCACCATGTAGTGGTTAAAAGAACCATATCACATTTCGTTTTAACCAATGAATAATTGATGCATTAATATGTCAATTTTTCTTTTATCCACGTAGAATTACTCAAACTTTAGACATGCAAAAAAACACATAAAAAAATTGACACAATATTCTTCAAAATCTTTTAGACTTGTTTGGGTCATCATTAATAATATATATTTAGAATTTAGCCATCTTTTTAATTTAAATTAGACTTTTGTCATCATTTTCTAAATCCTGTCAACTAACTGTTAAGTGGGGGATTTTCTGGACAAGTTTGCCCCTATGGCAAAACAATGTGTGAATGAACACTCTTGCTCAATATAACCGTTGGGAGATGCTTATTCCCAATAAAAAAGACATACGTCCAAACATCAAATGCATAGCATTTTCAGCCACCATAAACCGCCCCATATATCATTCAAACATCAAAACATACCAAATTCATCCATAATAAGCATGGGAAGAG
The DNA here is from genome assembly GCA_021464415.1 of Lonicera japonica. Classification (NCBI taxonomy): domain Eukaryota; kingdom Viridiplantae; phylum Streptophyta; class Magnoliopsida; order Dipsacales; family Caprifoliaceae; genus Lonicera; species Lonicera japonica. Next base: position 13,523,431 of record CM038468.1, on the reverse strand, counting down.
GCAAGGAGAAGTGCAATGCTAATGATGAGTCAATCTAAACACTTCAATGCTATAAACATCAATATTTATCAAGATTTTAGAGGAATGGTTTGAAAAATAGTATACCAAAAGAAGTCAAGATATTTACAGAGCCATCAAAGGATAATCCCCCAGTGATGGTGAGATGCTTGCGACTAAGTCTTTTATCAATGAGGGGGATGAAATTAAGGTCAACAATAGTGGAGCCTTGGAAAATTGGTATTTTAGGGTTTTCTTTGTGCAGATTGTTCGAAGGACCAAGAATCCAATTAGGAGAGGGTTGATAAAAAAAAACATGACTCACAAGCCTTGAGAGGCCAAAGTGTTGATGGAAGAGGCAAAAGTCAATTGGGATCTTGTGATATGTGTTTGAATTGGTTTGAATGTATTTTTATTGATTTAATTCCGAATTTAATTGTATGTTTATTTTCTTGTATTTATCTTTAAGAAGGGTAGTACTAAAATTCAACTTAATTTGTTGAAATAATATAATTATTAATATTTTGTCCTTAATTAAAAAGTTGTTACGTAAACTAATGAATTCAAACAACTGTCATTTATTGTAAGCACTATTTATGTATTGTCCTTTATTATTATTATTTTCTAAATTGGTAATCATTAAAATGTTATGATAAATCGATGTCTTATAAATATGAGTAATTTGTTCATCCCATACATGCTTGGGTCAACTAACTCAAACCAACGATAATATTGATCAAAGAATGTTTTGTTAATCCTGGGGTAGACTTATGTGGGATGCAGGGAACAGGTGTCCCAATGTGTATTACTCACATATATATAATTTGAGAAGAAAATTTGAACAAAAATAATAATTGACTTGGCGATTAAGCAAAAGTATAAAGTGTTTATTCACATAATTTTAGTTCTCTCTACACAAATTTTTCATGATTGAACTTGTTATTTCTTTTTCATAATCTTTAAATATATATATATATATATATATGTGGAAAAATTTCACCAAACATACATATGGTATATACGGATCAGACCTTTTGAAGGGGTAATTTTTTGAGAAAATTTGGTAGACTCTAACAAACTTTGTCAAAAAATTCACCATGAAATTGGTTAGCTAAAAATCTATAATTTTAACGACCATAAATGAACATATATATATATATATCAATTTTTAGCTAACCCAATTTTCAGTTTAATTTTTTGATCAAATTGGATGGAGATGATAACGTGAGGATTATCTTCACCAAGTTTTATAAAAAAAAATATTCAGTATCCGCTCAAAAGCTCCAATTCGTATATATAACAGGTATAGTTTAGTATGTGTGGCAAATGTTCCTATATATATACATATAAGCCATGGTTTGGTATGCTGCAGTTATATTATTGTACTCCAATCCCACCAAAATTTGATAGTGTTAACGATAGAGAGAGAAAGAAGAATTATATTACCTAATAGATATCTCATGATACAAGAGGAGCCCTATATTTATAGGGTTAGAAAAGAATCCAAACTAAGGAATGAGTACAAACCAAAGTAGGATACAAACAAGTAAATATGGAAATATGAATATTCTAGTATATTCTAATATATTTTAATATATTCTAACGCCCCCTTCAAACTTAAGGTGGTAAATGAGAAACCATCTTATGTTTGGAAATGAGTTCGTAAAAATGGCCAGGTGAATGAGTCTTGGTGAATAGATCGGCGGGTTGATCGACAGAAGTGATATGCAGAAGGCGAATTATATTGCAAGCGACATGCTGACGAATAAAATGGCAATCAATCTCAATGTGCTTTGTTCGTTCATGAAAAATATCGTTGTGAGCAATTTGAATACCACTCTGATTATCCCAGCCAAGGATTGTTGGAAGGTGTTAAGGAATTCCCATGTTTGAAAGTAGCCAACAGAGCCAGACGAGTTCCTGAGTAGTGTCAGCGAGAGCACAGTATTCTGCTTTTGTATTGGATCGAGAGAGCAACGACTGTTTCTTGCTTTGCCAGAATATAAGAAAGTCTCCCAAGAAGATACAGTACCATGTGGTTGAACGCCTATCAGTAGGATCTCATACACAGTCTGAATCAGAGTAAGCACGCAACTCGAGAAAAAAGTGGATGAAAATGAAGACCGTGGAATAAAGTCCCTTTGATATAACGAAGAATGCGAAGAACTGCCGAATAATGAGTAGACCGTGGAGCAGACATGAATTGACTGACAATGTGAATAGCGTGAGTAATATCCGGACGGGTGACAGTGAGATAAACCAAACATCCAACTATTTATCGATACTGAGTTGCATCATTTAGAGGAGTATCATCAAGTGGAGTAAGTCAGATATTCATTTCCATCAGTGTATGAGCAGTTTTGGAATCTATGAGACCGGCATGGGTGAGAATATCAGAAGTATATTTAGCCTGTGAGAGATAATAACTAGCAGAATCAGAGAGAACTTCAAGACCCAAGAAGTAGTTCAGGCGACCAAGGTCTTTCATCTCAAATAATGACGGAGAGATTGCTTAAGTTCAGAAATTCTAGAAACATCATCCCCGGTAATGATCATATCATTCACATAAAGAATGAGAAGCGTGATGCCGGCTTGTGTTGTTCGAACAAACAAACCATAATCAAAAGAGCTAGATGTAAAACCCAGTTTGTGAATGATGGAACTAAACTTCTCAACCAGGCACGTGGAGCTTGCTTAAGACTGTATAAAGCACATCGAAGCCTACAAACTTGAGATGGGGAATGTGGAACCCTTGGAGGAGTTTCATGTAAACTTCTTCAGAAAGATCGCCATTGAGAAATGTATTTCACATCTATCTGAAATAAGTCCCATTTTTTTGCAGCTACAACGGCAATAAGACTTCGAACTGAGGTTAATCGAGCAACAAGAGCAAATGTTGCTTCATAATTGATGCCGTATTCCTGATTAAAATCTTTTGCAACAAGTCGGGCTTTGTATTGATCAATGGACCCATCTGATTTGGTTTTTATTTTGTAAACCCATTTGCAACCAACTACTGACTTTCCTGGAGGAAGAGTGACTAAGTCCAAAGTTTGAGCTTTTTCTAGGGCATGAAGTTCCTCAGACGTAGCCTGCTGCCATAATGGGTTAGAACTAGCCTCTTTGTAAGAAGATGACTCGTGGTGTGATAATATGGTGCAATAACAATGGTAATCACGAAGATGATTAGGAAGTTGCCTTACCCGAGTAGACTGACGAGGAGGTGGTAGTTGATTAACAAGATCTTTGGAAGAATCAACATTCTCAGGATAGTTCGCTGTTGGTTGCAGATCACTTGAAGGGGTAGTGGTGATGTTAGATGGGATAGACTCTGTGGATGGAAGTTCGGTGGATGAATTGGTTTCAGTGGTTGGCTCATGGTTTTCTATTGTGGTTGAGGATATAATAAGGGGATAAAGATCAGCAATGGAACTAGTGAAAAATGGAAGAGATGTATTGGTAGTGATCTGGAATTTAAAAATTGATGAGAACATTTTGTATTTCCAAAATATGACATGACGAGACACACGAAGTCGTTTTGAAATTGGATCCCAACACCTGTAACCTTTATGTTCTATCCCATATCCCAAGAAACAACAGAGATGAGAACGAAGTTCGAGTTTGGAATGTTCATAAGGTTAAAACAAACACATCCAAAAACTTTCAAAAGATTATAGTTGGGTGAACAACCGTAAAGCCTCTTATATGGTGATTAATTTTGGAAGTCAAGAATAGGATGACCATTAATGGTGTAGACAGCAGTAAGAGCTGCTTATCCCCAAAAACGTTTGAGACATCCACTAGAAATGAGAAGGGTTCGAACAGTGTTTAGAATATGACGATATTTGCGTTCAGCACGGTCATTTTGTTGAGATGTACCAGGACATGAGTATTGAGAAATTGTTCCTTGCTGGCACAAAAATTTGAGAAAATTGGTTTCTTTATATTCCATGGCATTATTAGCACGAAATGTTTTAATTGGACCAGAAAATTGAGTTTGAATCATTTGGGCAAAGTTATAATAGATCTGTGGTAGTTCGGAACGATTTTTTATGAGATATATCCAGGTAAATCAAGTGTAATCATCCATAAAAATAACAAAGTATTTGGATCCCCCCATTGTGGTATGAGGAGATGGTCCCCAAATGTCAGAATGTATAAGATTAAAAAGTACAGATGAAATAGAATTACTTTTATTAACAGATAATGCATGTTGTTTTTCAAGTTGACAGGACAAACAAGAAATACTTTCAAACTTAACTTTTTCTAATTTACCAGTAGATATAAGAGACTTAAGCCTATCGAAAGACACATGACCTAACCGAGAATGCCAAAGTTCTAGAGATGAGGTGGAGAAGGCAGGAGCAGAGGGATTAAAAACTGTGAGATCCGGCGGTTTGCGGAGGTGAAAAAGTTCGAACATGTGACCAACTTTACGGCTCATCCTAATAACTTGCTTCGTCCGTGGATCCTGTACATGACAACCAGAAGAAGAAAAAATAACATTTAGGCCTAGATCACATAGTTGTCAAACATATATAAGATTTATAGTCAACTTAGGTATGTGAAACGTAGATGGGATAGATAAATTAGATTGGGTTACTGGTCCGATGTGAGTTACTTATAATGGCGACCCATCAGCAATTTTAATAGGGGCCGTATGTGGGGTAGAGTTTTTAGAGAGAAATATTGTGGGATCATAGGTCATATGATTGCAGTAACCAGAATCAAAATATGAAGAAGAGTTACCTGTGGTACAAACATTGCATTAGATGAGCCAGATAAAACCTATTTTAGCATTTCAGCAAGGTCATTATTGGTGATAGATGAAGCCGAACTGGGTGATTGTGGAGTGGCAGTATCAGCAGTGACAGGTTTTGTATTAGATTGTCTGGTAGGATTCTTGTAACAATGAGAACCATAGTGTTTTGGACCGCACTTGCGACAGAACTTACAAATCTGTTTAGGACGGTATAGCAGCATATGAGTAGTCTCGTGGTAATATGTGCACTCGTTTGATGGTTTCTCAGATTTATTATTCAATGGCTTTTCAGAGGTGGAAGATTTATTATTCAATGGCTTTTCAGAGGTGGAATGAGTGACGGCAAGCACCCCATCAGAATTCTTAGTATTTGGACCAAGATGTATTTCTTCAAAATGTAGTGCGGTAACAGCGTCATCGAGAGTTGGCATAGGATGGCGATGTAAAAGATAAGCCCGAACAGGTTCAAAGCCATCGTAAAGAGCCATAAGAAGTGTCATCACTTGTTGTTGATCCCTGTAACTAATAAAGTTGGCAGCGTCAGTGGGACATGCCCAGACAGGTTTCAAAGAGGCTAACTTATCCCATAAGACTTGCATCTCAGATACAAATTCATCGACAGTTTGATCAGGTTGTTGACGTTTGGCGTATAGAACAGTCAGGAGTTGATATTGGTGAGCAAGGTCTTTGGTGGTATAACGAGTTTTTAGAAAGTCCCAGACCTCTTTTCCTGTGGAAAATCGCCCGAATTATTGACTGATGGTGGGAATTGAGGTATTACAACACTAAGTGATGATATCGCCATTCTTTCCTATCCATTCGTCTTATTGATTTGCAAAATCCTTGTCAGATTCATCTTGCTTTTTTACTGGTGCCTTAATTTCTCCTGTTACAAGTCTCCAAACCCAGCGAGCTTGAAGAAAACTGGTCATTGCATGAGCCCAATGAATGTAATTTGGCCCATTAAGAGTGATGGATATGGGTCGAGAGATTTCTGAACGGTTTAGAATAAAAATCTAAAGATATAATATAAAAGCAAAAACCCTAAAAAAATGATTAAACCTTATAGATCAAATGATTTGCCTTTAGATGGGAGATGGGGCCTCAATCAATGAACATTCTTAACTTGCCACACCCTTCAGGTCTGGTTATAAGTATATATTTTACAAAAAAAAAGGAAAAAGTAACAAGGATTAAAACTAAAAGTATGATAGATGCTTAAAACAGTTAAAATACGTCATGACTTTAATTTGATTAAAACCATTCAAATAAAATGGGATTCGGAGGTTCAAACTTTGACTACAAGGTGATTACACATTTCTAAATAAGAATGGACGATTCTCGAAGAAATCCAATGATATTCAAGGTTTCCTGAAAACCCTATTTTTGCATAAGAAATCAAACATAGTAGCCCAAAAATCTAGACATCGGCAAAACATTTGTGATTTTGTTGATATGATATTGACGGAAGGGCGTTTTACTCGTATTTTAAATTTTTTGAATCAAACTTAGTGTCTTAAAAGGGTTTTTCTGTTGTGTTCGTATTTACAAGTCACGAGTCACTAAAAAATATTTATTAGAATGTTTTATACTTATTTTATTTCAGTCGGCCCCAGTATTGAGAAGGGGGATGATAGTTTTTTTCCACTCAGAATCAGCTACAATAATCATAACAAAAATGTTATTTCGGTCAGCATCTAAACCAACCAGATCCTAAACAGCAAGTACAATGGGCCCTTGACTTCGGTCCCCACTTAGAGATCTCACAAATGCCTTCAGAAGTAGAGCAAAATTAGTTTTTTTTTTAGCAAAAATACTTGATAAATCGTGTAAATAGATAAATGGTGAAATTCGTGACAGTAAAATTCGTTATCTACCTAAACGGTAAATTTTATTAACTACCTAAATGGTAGGTCACTATCATTGTTTTTATTATCGTTATATCTAGTATGTTTTATTCCCAAGTATAAAATTATTGTATTTTCAAGGTTTGGATGCTTATCCAAGCATACGACGACAGTACCACTGAAATACAAGTTTGGTGTTCCATATATATGTATTCTAAAATCAACCTTAAACCCTCATTTTAGGGGTTGGTTCTAGGGTTTATAGGTTTGTTTTGTCGGTTTTTTGTCAATTAATGCTCTTCTTCTTGTTCCTTTATGGGTTTGTTTTTTTTCTGTTTGTTTTTTTTTTTAAAGTAAGGGAGTTGAACGAATGACCTCGATACAAATATAAGGGTATGCATATGCCATCTAGCATGGCAAAATGAATAAAAATTATTAGAGATGATTTTTGCGTGGGTAATGTTATGTCACATTATTTTTGCAACAACTATGGTTTTAGGGTTTATAGGTCTGTTTTGTCGGTGTTTCGTCAATTAATGCTCTTTTTCTTGTTCCTTGTTCCTTTATGTTTTTTTTTCTGTTTTTTTTTAAAAGGGAGTTGAATGCATGACCTCAATACAAATACAAGGGTATGCATATGCCATCTAGCATGGCAAAATGAATAAAAATTATTAGAGATGATTTGTGTGTGGGTAATGTTATGTCACATTGTCTTTGCAACAACTATGTAAATATCCATAAACTGACATGGTAGGTGGGTGGGAAAAAAGAAGTTTACTGCGGCTGGGATTTGAACTCTCCACTAATTTGTGAATACTTAACACTCTTGCCAAACAAACTAATTGCTGCTTTGGTTATATTTTGGACGTTGCTTTATTTTAACTTGTGTTTCTGAGTAGAGGCAAGTGGCTGAATTGCGGCAGGAGGATGGTTTCTTTAGGTGGTGCGTGAGGGTGCATTTAGAGTTCTAATGAGATGATTCGAACGGATTTGGAATCGTATTGTGAAGAAGAACAATATGGTGTAATGTTTGGTTTGGTTAGGTGTCGGTATTGGATGTACGAAGGCCTGAAAGTTTCTTCTGGTTGTGCGGGAGGTTGATAATGATAGTGGCTACGCGAGGTTGATGGTTATGGTGATCGAGGCTGCGTGGTAAGAATGGTGAGGGCGGCTAGGGTTTGTGGGTCGTGTATTCCTCTAATACCATGTTAACGATAGAGAGAGAAAGAAGAATTATATTACTTAATAGATATCTCATGATACAAGAGGAGCCCTATATTTATAGGTTTAGAAAAGAATCCAAACTAAGGAAGGAGTACAAACCAAAGTAGGATACAAACAAGTAAATATGGAAATATGAATATTCTAGTACATTCTAATATATTCTAACAGATAGAATGGATAACGGTCCCAAATGTTCTTTCAAAGCTTTTGTGTATTGATTTTGTTTTAAAATGATTTGCATGCCCTTAATTTATTCCCCTTATTTGATGAAAATTGTGCTTGGAGAGTATTTTTCCTTAAATTTGTCATTGAACATGAGAAAAAATAAATTCATCATTGCTGCGGACCTTCTCCTTAAATATGTGATTTTTTTTCCATCCAATTCTTTCTCAAATTGATAAGAATATAAGAAAGTGGTTGAAATTGTTTTTAAACCAAAAATTTGTCAGATTTACCGTAGTTGCATGTCTTCTTCAATTGTTCTATCCTTTTTCATAACCCTACTCTAATCTTTTGCTACTTTTTAATTAAAAATAAAAATTAACTAGGATAGATAGGGGTGTTTTTGGTTTTGATCAGGAGTAGAAACTAAGGTACCAAAACTCAAACTAAATGTAAGAATTTGATTTCAATTCAATTCGGTTTCGGTTTCTAAATCTTTTAAATCCAAACTCGAACCAGACTTTTCGATTCAGTTTTATTCGGTTTTGACATTTTTTTTTCTAAATCAATTTAACATAATAATGTAATACTATTAGTAACATAAGATTGGTTCATATATTCAAATTAAAGCCGATCATGGTTTTCTAGAAACAATGAGCCAACATATAGAAACCATGTTTTACTTTTCATTACTATTTTATTTGTACATTTACAAGAATAAAACACATTAAACAAAATGTTGAATTATTTTGCCATCATGTATGTGGTAAAAAAAAATCATAGCATTGTGTAGTTAATTCAATAATAAAGGCCCACATTAATGATTTTTTTTTAAGATGATCACAATATGCAATTCATAAGGAACATATTCTTATAAAATTCCCACTTTTTTATATCATAATATACTTAATGTGTGCCCTTAGAGTACAGGTTAACACTTTTTATTTTCTTACACATAACTCGGTTTGATTTGGTTTAGTTCGATTGTTTTGGACTAGTTAACCCTAAACCCAAATCAAACTATTCGGTTTTCTTATTTTCGATTTTTGTTTGGTTCAGAGTTTTACGGATTTTTTTTTCTGGTCAATTCGATCGATTTTCGAATTGGCCTTAACAATCCTAGAGTAGATCCATGGCCGAGATCACTAGGTAATAATTTTACCCTTTTTTTTCTCCAATAATATTATATATATATATATATATAAACTTTTTAATTCTAGATGAGTATATTAATAAATATATTAGTCCATCTAATCAAAAAAAATATTTGAAACCCAGTTAACAAATGTATACTTGAACACTAGTTGATGTAGTAGTGTTTGGTATAATTTCTTTTTCATTTTTCAGACATCTAAATAACAAAACAGAAAAAACTGTAATAGAGGAAGCAGGGAGGGGGAGAACCCAAACAATGATAACTTATTTCATAGAAAGAATTTAAAGAATAATTATAGCAATGAGAAAAACCCAATCAATGGTAACCAATTCAATAAAAAGAATTTATAGAATGATTTGTTGCTAGAATGAGAGTTGAACCCATAACATCTAAAGGTAAGACGTCCAATTTTAAACAAACCGTATATATATATTTTTTTAATAACCCTTTAAAGTCATACATTTAATTAGAGTTTATAAATAACTTTCAGTTATTAAAATAATATGTTTCTCGAATCTATCTTTCTATGCTAAATTTGTTTTAGTTTCTCCAATATCTTATTATTTCTTGAATATTTTTAATTTTTTCTAGAAAAATTTAGTAGTTGATGTAATGCTTTTTTAATTAACAACAAAATCAATCTAGTTTGCTATAAATATATATAATTGATAATCATTAAAATGCTATGATAAATCAATGTTTTATAAATGTGAGTAAATTATTCATACCATATAGGCTTGGGTCAACTAACTATAACCATAATATTGATCAAAAAATGTTTTGTTAAACCAGGGGCAAATTTATGTGGGGTCCACGGAACAGGTGTCCAATGTGTATAAGTTATATATATAATTTAAGGAAAAAAATTAACAAAAATAATAAATAACCCAGTAATTAAGCAAAATTATAAATTATTTATTCACATAATTTTTAGTTCTCGCCATACACCTCTTTTTCATGATTGAACTTATTAATTTTTTTCATTATCCTAAAAAAATCAACAATTTTAAATTTGGACGTAAGTTTAACTTTTTATAGAACTTTTAGAGCATCTCTAACGGTAGTGTATATTTAAATTTTGTGCAAAATATACAAAATTTGTAAATTTTTTGAACTCCTTCTGTCTTTTAAATTTAGCTTTTGTGTAAAATGAATGTGCAAAATATACCCCAAGTTTACACTGCCACGTCACCTTTCTCTCCTCAATTATTTTATAAAACTTTAAAATATAATAACTTTTAATTTAAATTATATATTTTAATCTAAAATATATATCTAAAATCTTCTTATCAAGACCAACAAATTTAGATCCATTGCTGTTATAATATTATGTATACCAAAATTCAAGAAAAAATAATTAAAAATTGTATAAAATGATATCTAATATGCATAATTATCTTATTGGTTCATTCAAAATTTACACAAAAGTTTAAAAATGTACCATTGGAGCATTTTTATTTTTTTTTACACTTCAAGTTTTGTGTAAAAGTGTCTTGACACATAAGATTTATACAAAAAAAATTACAAAACGGTAGGAGATACTCTTAGCAATATTAATTTTCTAATATATATATAAGTAAAAATTTCTCATACATATCATATAAACGGATTGGACCTTTTGAGGGGTAAAAGCGATAAATTTTTGAAAACTTTGTGGACTACACCAAACTTTGTGGACTACACCAAATTTCGTAAATAAAAATCTATTCAACCATGGAGTAACGGACCGTGAACTAAATATCTATAATTTTAACGGACCGAACCCATTTTTGAATATATATATCAATTTTTAGCTAACCCATTTTTCGATTTAATTTTTTGATCAAATTGAGTAGAGATGATAACATGAAGATAATCTTCACCCATCAAAAAATTCATCCGCTTACCCACTCAAAATCACAATTCATATATATGATATGTATGGTTGAGTATGGGTGGGAAATGTTCCCATATATACATTTAAGCCATCGTTTGGTATGTGTTATGTTATTGTAACTCCAATCCTACCCAAATTTGATAGAATGGATAACAGTCCCAAATTTTCTTCCAAATCTTGTGTATTGATTTTATTTTAAAATGACTTTTATGCCCTCAATTTATTCCAATAATTTGAGAAAAATCATATTTGGAGAGTATTTCTCCTTTAAATTTGTCATCGAACATGAGAAAAATGAAATTTATCATTATAGGAGACCTTCTCCTTAAATATGTTTTTTTTTTCTGTCTCTCCTCAAATATGGTTATTTTTTTCGTCCAATTCTTTCTCAAATTTATTAAAAAAAATGTTTAAGAAAATAGTTAAAAATGCTCTTAAACCCTAAATTTCTACGAGTAAATATCATTGTTTTTCTTCAAATGTCCTATCCTTTGTCATAATCTACTCTAAACAAACAAGGTAGAATATAGCGCGAGATAAATGGGGCAATAACTTAGGGGGGTGTATTGGATTTAGAATCTATAGGATTTTTATGGACTTTTAAAGTTCATGAGTATTCAATTGAGATTTTAAAAAGTCTTTTAAAATCATGATGTATTCAATTGAGATTTTAAAAAGTCTTTTAAAATCTTGATGTATTCAATTAAGATTTTAAAAAATCCATCTAAATTTTATGGTATTCAAAAGTCTAATGACTTAGTAGGATTTTAATTATTGATGAATTTTGGTGGATTGTAAAGCTTTTTTTATACATAAAAATCCATCTTGAAATCTTCTCACTTACCCAGAGATTTCAGATGGATTTATCTTTAAGAACTTTACTCAACATTCTCTCTCTCCCCCCCTTCCCTTATCTCTCAAAATCCAAATTTCTTATTATGTAATGAACGCATTAATTTTTTATTCATTCCTATAAAGTCTTTATTTTCTCTTTTACTAATAATGTGGTTATCACGCATTAATATAATTTCAAATGATTAGACCGCTAATTGTTGTTCAAATTTTTAAAAACAATTCATGTCAATTTTATTAAAAAATAGTAGTGGGGTGAGAAGTCTAATTTTGTGGGAGCATACAATCATTCATAGTTAAAATCGGTTCACAAAATTAAAATTCAATTAACTTATTATGTAATAACTGTTAATTTTTTATTATAAACGAAAGTTAGGGACATAACATATTTTTTTTTGGTAATTCATTTCATGGACTAACACAGCATGCATTATTACACTTTTATAATACTCCAGATAGTAATATGACCAAAATCTAAAAAACTTTAAGTACTAAATTTGGTTCAAACGTGAATTTTAAATTAATAGATATACATTGGACTAACAATGTTATAATTCTTATTTACTTTGTAATCAAAATTCTTTTATTATTTACATTTAATTTTTTTTATTATAATCAAAATTCCTTTAATTTTTTTATTGTAATCAAAATTTTAAGTACTCAATTTGGTTCAAACGTGGATTTTGATAATGTTACTTTAAATTCTTAATTAATTTATTTTATTGTTTCTCTTTTGTCTTTTGATTTTTTATTTTTTTGATGAATTTATTAAATCTGTAGAAATTCATAGACTTATTAAAATCTGCAGAAATCCATGGACTTATTAAAATCTGCTAAAATCCAAAAGAATCCATGCATTAAAATATGTCAGATTCTATAAGGATTTAAAACAATCCATAGACTTACAGAATCCACGGATTTTAAAAAATCAGTTAAAATCTTTTAAAATCTGAATTGAATACACCCCCCTTAGTCAATTTTTTTTTTCTTCAATGATATAATATATAAAGGTTTTAGTTCTGGATCAATATTCTAACCTAATGAATAGATATATTTCTTAAAAAATAGTAAATTTTCGGCAAACAAATTTATACAATTTGGTTCTTTTTTTTTTAACATTTAAACAACAGAATTAAAAAATAGAGAATAATAATAAAGGACATTACATAAATAGTGGTTATAATAAAGGCCGTCCATTTAAAATCATTAGTTTAAAGGACAACTTTTTAATTAAGGATAAAATATTAATTATTTTATTATTTCAATTAATTAAGTTAAATTCCAATACTACCCTTCTTAAAGATAAATGCAAGAAAATAAATTTACAATTAAATTCAAAATTAATTCAATGAAAATAAATTCAAACTAATTCAAACACATATCAAAAGAAAATCAAATAACAAGATAACGTAAGAATTATTTAAGAAAAGTCAAGGGAATAAAATGTCTCAAACTAACCAGACATACTATGGGACTAAAGTTGCAAATATATCTAGGGCACAATTCTCCTATAATAGCAAACAAACATATTAAGTTATGTTCTTCTAATTAATTTTCTGGCAGATATATTAAATTACGTTCTTCTAATTAATTTTCAGACAGACATATCTTGTCATTGTTAACCTCTATTGTAATAATATGTTTGTTTTAATTTTAGCTTAGTTAGACATATTATTATAGTCATCTAAACATTTGTTGGAAAATTATTTTTTAAATTTGTGGTCAGACATATTATTTATTAAATGGTGCTATTATAACTAGACATATTTTATCTTGTCATTATTTTCGTCTAGAGTAACACTGTGTTTTAAATCCTTCTTGGTTAGACATATTAAAATAACCATTAAACCATGTATTGTTAGATAATTAATTTCATTTTTATATGTTTAGGTTAATAACTTGTTCATACGTATACAATAAGTTTTATAATTTTTGATCTTTGTAATCATAAAGTTTTATATGTCTTCTTTTTTCTTAACCGTTAGATGTGTTTAATCTAAGCCATTTATCACACACATATATGTTCTCTTTCTCTCATTACAGCCGTAGCATCCTACACACACACACGAAAACACATTTGTAAACCCTAGTTCTCTTTCTCTCATCTCTCGTCTCTCTAGATCTCTTGAAGAACAAAGGTTCTTAGGCTTTATTCATGTTTTAATCTAGAGATTTGTGTAGATTTGTCTTGTATATCATTCTCTTCCCTTGAGAGAGTTTTGGTTTGGTGTTTATTCGATTTTTTATGGTTTTTGGAGTTCGTATTTTGGAGATTTTTTAGGGTTAAGATCTGTTGTATATTGTGTACACACTCGGTTTGTGTTGCACTGTCGTGTAACTTTATGCTGTATCTGTTTCAAATTGGCTGTACCTGTTTCAGAATTGTTTTGTATTTTTTATGTTGTGCTGCGTATTTTGGCTGCTTATTTCGAATATGTTTTGTATCTTGGTGGTACTGTGGTTTTTGGCCTTCTCTCTCAAACTCCCATTGGGTATCATTCAGTCGGGTAACTATTGATTGTCCATTTCGAACCAAAAGCGGTCTAGAAAGCAAACCCCAGTCCAGCCGCACGCTACTAAATATTTTACTGTGTTGTAATTTATTGGCGAAGCTCGAAGACAGATTTATTAAAAAATGCTCAAATATGTATATTTTTATATGTTCTTTAATGTGAGATTTTATTAAAACTTCAAAATAATTTTTAAAAGAAAACTTAGTATTTTTATTAAAAGATTTTTATCCAATGAGCTTTTATTTGATTGGTTGATTGACTAAGTGTGTACTTTCATTATTTTGGAGACTTGTTTTAAATGGATTAAAATATATTTTCTTCTCCTTATTTCTCCACCGTTGATTAACTATGATCTTGGCCTTTCTTTGCTCACACACACACACACACACACACACACAACGCACAGCAGCTATCACATACAAAAGCCGTGCCCTAGATTTCTTTCGCTCTTTTGCTCGTTTCTCTCTTTAGAAGACATAGAAGAACAAATATTCTTTAGGCTTTCTTGTTATTAATCTAGAGATTTGAGAGAGATTATATTGAATATTTTTTTCTTCCCTTGAGAGAGTCTTGGTTTTGTTTATTTGAATTTTGTGGGCTTTTGATATTGAAGATTCGTAGTGTATTTTGGCTGTGTGATTTTGAATCAGTGTACCTGTTTCGAAGCTGTTATGGCTATGTACTCAAGATTTGTGCATTTTCAGATCTGATTTTGTGGTTAATTTCTTCTTGAATCGGGTACTATTTTTCTAATACTATTCTTGTTATTTTGTACTCGAGATTTGCTTTGTTATTGGAATAATTTGTTGGTTACACTTGATTAAAATTTGTTTTGAGATCCGAAATTTAATGTTTAATATTTCTGAATTTGATACTTATTGAATATGAGATTTGTTGGTTATAATGTGTCCTTGTTAAATCAGTTTTGAATAATTATGTATAGAAGAATCTGTTGAATATATTACTGCGAGTGTTGTATCTATTTTATTCCTACGTATCTGTTTCGTTGTTGCCATTCTTATTTCTGCTGTGAAAGATTTGTGTTATATGGCTGCGAAAATGTGTTTCAATTGCTAAAGAATATGTTATAAGTTTCTTTTGATTATTGCTGAGTATTTGGATTTGAATAATAGTTGTATAAAACCTTGGTGATTCTGTTTATCACTGTGAATCTGGTTTTGTTATTAGGATATGTTGAACACTGTTTGTTTTGGTATTGCGACCAACATCTCGGGTTAAATGAATTAATAGGTCAATATATCTAAATACTCTTGGCTGCTGTTCAATATGTCTGAATAAGTTTATGGTAGTTACACTTTCAAATTTGAGTGTTTGTTTGTTATCATTATCGTTAAAACTAAATCAAGCCAACTTTCAAATTTTTGTTAATGTAGATTTATTTCAAAATATCATTTTTTGATAAATTAACGTTTTTATTTAAAATAAGGGCATTATTGGAAATTTGTTTATTTTTAATTTTTTACTAATTTAAAATTATTTTGTCCTTTATTAAAAACTTATCCTTTAAACTAATTCCATAAATAGATTGTCCTTTGTTAGAAAAAGAGTAAAAAGTTTGTCCTTTAAAAAAAAAGTCCCTTAAAAAAATTACTAAAGAAGAAGCGGGAACCAAATTAAACCAAATTAGTCCGTAGCCTATT
Organism: Lonicera japonica; assembly: GCA_021464415.1. Lineage (NCBI taxonomy): Eukaryota > Viridiplantae > Streptophyta > Magnoliopsida > Dipsacales > Caprifoliaceae > Lonicera > Lonicera japonica. The sequence continues at coordinate 13,507,381 of CM038468.1, read as the reverse complement.
GAATGAAAAGAGTTGGAGAAGAGGGGTTGTCCCAGTGGTAGGCAACCCCTCTTGAGGTCAAGGGTTCGACTCATGGGGTGGGTGGAGGGTTTTTCTTTGTTTGTAGAATTAAGGGAGAGACTTAGACCTCCCTTAATTTGAAAAAAAAATGAAAAGAGTTTATAAACAATTTGGATCTCCTATTTGGTTTTAAAAAAAAAATTAGCAAAGTGATTGGTTATTGAGATTAAAAAAAAAAATATTGAACCGCGATGTTCAACCTATAAGAGAAGTTATTTGGCTTAAAGTAAGTATATAAGTATTTTGAAAAAAAATTTACTTGCATTATTTATAAAAATATATGAAAATCCGGCTTTGTTTATGAGAATTTATAAATGACTTTAGTTACTAAAATAATATGTTTCTCGAATTTATCTTTATATGTTAAATTCGTTTTAGTTTCCTCTAAAATCTTATTTATTCAATATATATATATAATTTTTACTAGAAAATTTTGGTAGTTCGTGTAGTCCTCCTTTTATTAACAATAAAAGTAATCTAATTGGTTATAATATATATAATTGATAATCATTAATGTGTTATGATAAATTAATTAGGTCTTATGTGAGTATATTATTCATCCCATATATGATTCGGTTAAATTGGGTCAACTAACTCGAACCAACGATAATATTAAATAAAAAATGTTTAATTAAACCAAGGCAGACTTCAGTACGTGGGGCCTAGGGAGCAAGTGCCCCCAGTGTCTACTATTCATATATATAATTTAAGGGAAAAGATGGTAAAAAAAAAATTCCGTTAATTAAACAAAAGTATAAATTATTTTCATAGTTTTTAGTTCTCGACTTCTCTTTACAAACAATTTTTTTATGATTCAACCTATCATTTCCTTCGGTATCTGAAAAACAATCAGCATTTCTAATTTTTTGCCTCGATTGATTGAAATTCTTGGGCTCAATTTTCATCCATAATTGCAATCTAGAGGCTTCAAAAACTACAAACGGCTACTAAGGTAATAACATGATATCTTCACACATTCGCGACATATTTGTTATGTCATTTATTAAAAGAGTGATAGTATTGTTAAATTAATTATATTTATTAACAAAATAATATATAATTTTAAAAGTATGCAGTTCAATTTCTCAAAATATTACTATTATACTATGACAATAGGTAGTCTTGCTAAAACTTTAGGGCCCATTTGGTTGTCCTTCAAATTACGAATTAGATCATTTATAATTAAGTAATTTACAAAAAATTTATTTATTAGTGTTTGGTTGTGTAAATTGAACAATTGTAAACATGATAATTCAAGTTGATTCACAAAAACTCAATTTAAGTCATTTAAAATAAAACTTAAAATTGCCTAATTCTAGAATTAGATAATTCATTCCAACTCTATTGTTTGAGAAGATCTAGTTTTTACCCGTCATGTTAATGCATCTAGACAAAATTTTAAATAACATAGAATAATAAAGAACGTGTTTTATTCTAATAATCGGAATTTCTCGTTTAAGTTTTTCAAACACTACTTGAATTAGAATTGAATTATTCATAAATGGGCAAATTTACAATTTTTCAATCGAAAATTAACTAATTCTAAAATTAGGTAACTTACGCAACTAAATGGGCCAATGAATACGCTTCATACCTTACCTTGTTGGGCCTGAATCCCCAAATCACCCCTACCTGTTTTACTAGGCCAATGAATTGGTCCAAATAATCAGGCCAAGTCCAAGTCCAGGCATCAGCTTGGCCCAATGACAAGGTTTTATGAATTTAGCTGAAGGACATACTCATTCCCACGACGCAATTTGAACAAGTGGGTTAATATAGTCGGGAAGCTATTTATCGAATTTAAGATAAATCTTAAATTTAAGTATCATTCGTGGTGGAGAGGATTTTCGCTTTTATTCCATTAAAAGGAAGAGAATTAGACGAGTTAGGCATTTCAATTTTTTAATAAAAAAAAATGGCACCAGGAATACTACAGGGAAAGGAACCAACTTCCTTATTTAAATTATATAACTTAATTTATACCTATTATATAAAAAGACACTGTACCTAAACTCTAGGCTTACAAAAGAAAATCAAGTGTAGGTCATTTCAGGCATCGAAAGCTATGGTAAATATGGATTAATAGATTGCCGAAACACGTTATGTTTTGGCTTTGTTTGCTTGTTCATTTTTCTATTTTTTATTTTGCCATTAGCACCAACTCTTCTAGTTGGATTCGCCTGTCAGTAAACAATCCACAATTGTCTTTATCATCATTAATGTAAAGAACAATTTTCTTTAGCGTCTGTGCAAACTCTTTCTTATACTTGAAGAGTTAAATATTTGAAAATTACAAATATAATTTAGAGAAGCACCGAATGTGTAAAAAATTGGTGATTTAAATGTTAACCTAAGAATCTACTGAAAATGACTAAATTCTTATATTTTGAAGAAATCGTGCTTACATTTTTTTTGTAACGATATCTTAAATTCATACCTTTTATTAGAGTTCAAAAATAGCTTTTAGTTACTAAAAGCTATGTTTTGGCTTTGTTTGTTTGTCCATTTTTCTATTTTTTATTTGGCCATTACCACCGAGTCCAATTATTTTGCCATTAAAACAATCCACAATTGTCTTTATCATCGTTTATGTAAAGAAAATGATCTTTAGCACTTGACCAAACTCTTTCTTATACTTGAGGAGTTAAATACATGCGAAGAACGATGGTCTTTAGCACCTAACCGAACTCTCTCTTATACTTGAGGAGTTAAACATATGTAAACAACAATGATCTTTAGCACCTGAGAAACTCTTTCTTATACTTGCGCAGATAAATATTTTAAAATTACAATATAATCTAACAGAAACATTGAAAGTGTGAAAATTTTGCTATAATTTTATTTTAAATGTTAAGATTCTAAATCTACTGAAAATATAGAAATTAATATGGTGAAGAAGATCAAACTCTTACTTATATTTTAAAGAAATCGTACTTACATTTTTTTAACGATAACTTAAACTCATACTATTAGAGTTCAAAGATAACGTTTACTAAACTTATATGTTAGTCGAATTTATCTTTGCATGTTAGATTTGTTTTAGGTTTTACTAATATTTTATTATTTATTCAATATATATAATTTCTACTAGAAAAAATTAGTTGTTATTGTGATACTTCTTTCATTAACAATAAAAGCAATCTTCAATAAAGTCCAACCAACAATAATATTGATCATATAATATTTTTTTAAACCAACGGAAGACCTATGTGGGGCCCAGGGAACAGGTGTCCCAGTTTGCATTACTCATATATATAACTTGAGAAGAAAAATTTCACAAAAATAATAAGGGGCAATTAAAAAAAAGGGCTTATTAGAGAAAGATTTTTACACTAAGGCCAAGGAATAATTTTTTTTTAAATAAAGGGCCTATTTTTTATTTTATTGATAATATGACATGTGTCTTTTTTTTCATTATAAAATGACATCCCAACCCTTAAAATAAACTAAAAAAATATCAATATGTATTAAAATATGGACTGCAATATGAACTTTGCGGTCTATATTTCACTGCAATATGAACTTTGCAGTCCATATTTCACTGCAATGTGAACTTTGCAGTCGATATTTTTAGTGCAAAGTTCATATTGCAGTCCATATTTTACTGCAATGTGAACTTTGCAGTCCATATTTTTAGTGCAAATTTCATATTGCAGTACATATTTCACTGCAATATGAACTTTGCAGTTCATATTTTATTGCAATATGAACTTTGCAGTCCATATTTTTTGTGAAAATTTCATTAAAAGGGGTAATTTAGGTAATACATAACATGTTTTTATTAATTAAATGATATTTAAATTTATTCAAATACATTCATTTAAAATATAAAACAAAATAGGCATCTTACACTAATTACCAATTAAAAATAGGCCCTTCATTCAAATTACCAATTAAAAATAGGCCCTTCATTCAAAAAAATATTATTCATTGGATTTTTGGTAAAAATCAATGTATAATAAGCCCTTCTACCTAATTTCTAGAAATAATAAATGGTTCGGTGATTTAGTAAAAATATAAATTGTTTATTCACATAGTTCTTAAGTTCTCACTACACACAAATTTTTCATGATTGAATTTGTTATTTTTGTTATTATCTTGAAAAAAAAAATTGAAAATTATAATTCCCAACCCAATAATTTTGGGTGGTGATGTTGGCACCCAAAAACACTTGGTAACACTCCCACTTTAATTCGGTCATTCGCAACCGAGTAAAGTGTCTATTATTCGGTTGTTGAGGACCGAATATAAGTCTATATATTCGGTTCTTGACAACTGAATAAGGCATTTTCAAGTTTTTTCAAATTTTATACTCGGTTCTTGACAACCGAGTAAGGCATTTTCAAATTTTTTCAAATTTTTGCAAGTTTTAATTCGGTCATTCGCAACCGAATAACGTACGTTATTCGGTTGCGAATGACCGAATTAAAGTGGGAGTGTTTTTAAGAAATTTTGGGGGTGCCAACATCACCACCCATAATTTTAGGAAGACACAATTTGAGAATACGCTGAATTGGCAGCACATGGGTGGGCAAATTAAGATACTATTTTTTTCTCTGTTTCAATTTTTTTCCTCTCAAAATTTGACTTAAATCATAAGTACTCTTTGTCTCTCTTTCTTTGCCATGGCTGATGGTCTAGCTTCCCCCTTTTATCAAAATCTGATCTTACCCATGAAGCATCATTATCTCTTTCCTAAAATTGCAACCACAGGAGACAAAGGTTGTGCTCGCCACCTCGAGTTAGTGGCAGTTGTCCTCTCGCTATGCGTTTCTTCCTACACTTTTGGATCTGCTCTGTTATGAATATCAAATTGGATGGATGAGAGAGGAGTAGTTTCATCAGTGAAAAGTTTGGGTTAATATTTGTCTATAAAAAGAAAGAAAAGAGAGTAAAAGAGGACAAGATTTTTCTATCGGTCGCCGACAGGGCAGTGGTGCCGGTGGTGAGTGGTGGCAAGGGTGCTAGCGATGTGGAGGTGTTGGGTGAGAGATGAGAATGGAGGAGGGAGATGAAGGAGAGAGAAAACTCCTTGCCTAAAATAGAAATAAAAAAAAAAAAATTGAGTCCCTCATATGCAATGTCCTTATTTTGTGTCCTCTTTATGTGTCAGCGTAAAAACGCCATTTTAGTTACTCTCAATTGAAATCTTGGAAATGAGTTTCTATTTTTTCATGGGGCTTTATTTTGTAAAGGATAAATGTCACATTTTTTTTTAATAAAAGACGAATCTTTTTGGACGACAACCTTTTATGTAAGGACAAATTTATAATTTATTGAATTAAAATAATTATATATTTTCAAAAATATCAAAATTGCCCCTAGACAAAAATAAATAATGTGCATCTAGTGCAATTAAACAACAACTTAAATTTTAAAAAAAATCAAATTCAAACAAAAGATGCAAAGTACACGGGATTCAAAATTCAAACAAAACTCAACAAGAAAGTCAAAATATGAAAAATAAAAAGGTGTTGACTTACAGGATAATGATATATTAATATCAATATGACTATGTTAATGTGTTTGTCTGTCTATAAGTAATATTAAGGTAAGGTTGCACTACGACAGTGATGACCACAAAACATACAATACAACCTGCAGTAAAACTGATAGGACATGGATGGAACGATTTCTTCTCACCAGATAAAAATAAAATAAAAAATGATAGGAATCAAATAATAGAGAACCCTAAAAACATAGCAAACAATAACACCCTAACTTCGGAGGTGAAGGATGAAATAAATGGCCATAAAGTTTGGCTCGATACTAAAATAAACAAACAAACAAACAAACAAAAAAACACCATAACAATGGTGTGAATTTGTTATAATGCTTGCCTGCTTGGTGGTTCTGTGTACGAGGTGATTGAATGCTGCGGCTGCTACGTACCCCCTTCTTTTATATTTAATAATGATGACTTAGGACTTGAATTTGTTTTTAGGCTTGGGTTGGACCCCTATTTGCATTAATAATGATAGCTCAGGGCTTGAATTTGTTTGAGGGCTTGGGTTGTACCCCATTTTAGGAAGTATTATTTGCAATGGGTTTCAGCCTATTGTGGATCTTGAAAGATACCACATATTGCTGAGATTATGTGAATAAAAAAATGTTCATGGGAAGGCTTCAACCTTGACCTCTAGTGGATTGCTACCACGTGAGCTAGGCATCTTTTTGTAAAAATAATTCACATCTTTTTTCTTTAACTCTGAGTGCCTAATATGTCTACAAATTGAACAAAAATGTAAAAATATTAAAGTGACTAATATGTTTGTGGACTGAACAAAAATGTCTGAGTTGCTAAAATGTATGTACTTGGCTGTGTAATAATATGTCTAATTGATTTAATGAGATGTTGAAATAAAATATTTGAATAATCATGGTGAAAAACATTTTAAAAGTGGGTCCTGAAAGGTTCAACTATAATATATGTTTAATTGGTTTAATGGGTAAAGTCAACTAAAATTCTATAACCTTCTCTTAACATAAAAAATAATAAAATAAACAAAGGAGCATAATAGAAATAACACATAAAAAAGAAAATAATAAATAAGCTAAAAAATAATATTGACGAATGTCCTTAAAACATAAACTTGGTCATTTATCTAAAAATTTGTCCCGCAAACTAATAGAAAAAAAAAGTGCCCTTCATGCTAAGAACAAACTTATATTTATCTTTTATAATTATTTTCTATTTTTTTATAGAACTTTCATGCTGAGGACAAATTGTCTGTGAACTTTCAATTATTTTTTAAAAATTGCCATTGATACTATGGGACTATACAGTAATTTTTTATAGTTTTCTAATATATATATCCACATGCCATGATTAAGAATTGGGTGTTCGAATGGGAGGGGTGTGGGCAGAAAACTTGAAAAATTTGTCCTCTTACAATATGAAATATATTCTGCCTACCTGGGCAATTATAATCCTTAAATTCTAATTGTTAAATTTATGTATCTTGTCACAACAGTAACTTTGACTCCATAATGAAATTGACAAAAGTGAAACGATTGAAATAACTTCAAAGACATAATACATGAGATGTCATATGGTTGGATTTGGATCAGCTTTAATCTGCAGAAAGAAGTTGGGTTTGGATTAGATTCGGTAAAATGAAGCACGACACGATATAACGACACGAATCGACACAAAATTATAAGTTATTGGGTGAACCTTTAATAAATTTGTGTCATTATATTATCTCTCCTTGATTTCAACTTCTTCTATAGGGACCCAATAAATTTGTCCATAGAATTACTGGATTATTAGTAAATATAAGATTTCAATACAAAACAGATAACTACTTTGGAAGACATAATCCAACAAACCTCCGACTTGGGTTCAATTTCCAACTATAGTTGCAACCGAGAAGCCGATTTGAATCCATGAATTTCAAGTTACTAGACACAAAGTACACGCGATACATGTGCATGTCTGCTTTCTATGCACGCATAAATATAAGTTAAAATTAAAAAAATAAACAAAAAGAAATGTGCTCAATAGTTAAGATAATTCTTAATAACAAAAAGGTTGCTAGTTCAAATCTTGGTTCAACGTACTTTTATCTTATAAATGGCAATATAGCTAAAATTAGAAAATCAATAAAAATTGGTATCATACCCGAAAGATAACGTATGAGGAAAATACTCCTCCTCCCCTAATTAATATTTCATATTTGACTTTTACGGTTAGATTTTTTAAGAATGAAATGTTTTCATATAAAGTATATATCAATTTAGGACAGAACTCATTTCACCTTATAAGTTTTAGCACGTAGATTAAGTTCCAAAAAAGATGATGGACCCTTACTTTGAAATATACGAACGGTCGCTTGCAATTCCTTTTCCTCTTTTTTAATAAAAAGAAAGAGAAACAAAAGAAAATAAAGATTTTTGATACAAATGGAAAATGATAATAAAAAATAAATGATTTATACCAGGAGATAGAAAAGAGTTGAGTGATCAATGTAGTTAAATGATATTACTTTTTATGAGTAGATGACTTTAATCATTCTTTATTTTTTATTAAAAAAATTTCTTTCTTAGCACCAAAAAAAATATTTTCCATTAAATAAGTCAAAATATAAGAGATCTCAACTTATTTTCACTTTAACGTTTTCCTTATCATTTTTCATCTTAATTGTTTTCAAGTGGAGCCTAAAATAAAAGAATTACAAATTCTTTTTGAACATCGATTTTGTTTTCTTCCCAAAAAAAAGAAAAATTGTTCCTCCTGTTAGTTTTCTCCAAACAAAACTATTTCATTTCCTTTCTCTCCTAAGAACCCACAATCCAAACATGCCACAACTGATAGAAAAAAATTTCTCCACCCCCCCCCCCCCCCCCCAAAAAAAAAAGAAATGTTCAAGTCTCTTTCTTTATTCTTTTCACCCCGAGTAAAACTTGAACTCATAATTTCTCAGATTCAAGTGGGTCCATTTTCATTATTCTAATTGAATCACTTGCATAAAGAATTGCTTAAAAGCACAACAAAGCTAAAATGTTCAAAGAACCGGCATAATGTTATTCAACCATTTAGCATTTCTAAACTCAACAACCAACATCATAGTAAATTTGCAAAGATCATATACTCCGCATTGCTTATAAATCATAACCTAAATTGCTTTTCTCTCAGAACTACAAAGTAAAATCAATTGGCAAATGATAATTTCGAGTTTATGGACTAAGCCAAATTGCACCATATACCACTCTTACATATCCCTTGAGACCTCCGAAGTCAAGTTCAAGGTGATGAATATATCAAGTCTTCCATCAAAACTCATATCACTTCAACTATGAAATGAGAAGTGTTGGAAAATGGGTTTTTAAAGTCATTTTTGAACCATTTTGAGGGTAATTTTAGACGGGATTTCACACTCAGTTGTGAAAGTAAATTATAGATTCGTGTTCTCCTCCGTTAGTACATCGAGATCGTGTATTTGTTTGCTCAAAACAGATATGGGATGAATGATAAATTGTCACCCAAAGTGAGCAACTTGAGATAAAAAATAGAATGAGAAGGATTAAGTCCCACATTGGATTTTTGTGGGAAAAGTTGAGTTTATAAAAGAACACCTTTCATTAATTCATAAGTTTTTAAGAAAAATAAGGCTCTTTCTCTCGCATTCAGGCGCAGGGTTAAATTCTATTTATTTTTACTTCGGTTATTCATACTATTTTACTAACAAGAAGTACTAAAATGGCAAAAGAAATTTTTTGCATTACCCTTTTTTTGTTTGCATTTTCCTGTTTTAGTCATTGATGGAGAGAGAAGCCTTTAATCTACCAACAAGATGGGCAATGTCTTGATGCTGTCCTCAACGGATTGGTTACAAGGGCGAATCTAATATTTTCGTAATCGGAGAAATGATGTAAAAGGAATATGTGAAAATCAATTTGACCTCGACTGCTAATAAGAATTTTATATGTGGCAAGTATTTAAAATAACAAATATTTTATTACTAAAAGTTTTTGGGACAAAAAAAAATTAGATTTTTATTAAAAATAATAAATATTTCATTATTAAAAAATTTTGGGACGAAAAAATTAAAATTTTGAAACAAAAGCCAAAAGCAGAAAACAACATACGCGGGACTCAAAATTGTATATAGCAATTGAATTACAGGCTAATTATATTTATATAAACCTTCACATTATTAATGAACTAAAACTTTATGCTTGTTTGAGTTATTTCTATATCTGTATTCTAATTAATATTAAAAAAAAAATTGAGATGGACTACAGCCCTGCTTGGCGCTTGGCGCAGCCACCTCCTCCCCCTAAATCCGCCCTTGATTAGTTAACGCACAATTCCTCCAAATCCTTAGCCGCATCGGTTTTATTATGTTGGAGCTTTGTGGACTCAAATTTGTTTCGGCATACCATTACTATCCTATTCAACCTTTTCTGTATTATATTTCTTGTTAGTCTTTGTATTGGTATACAATTTGAAACAGAAAACAACCATTATAACAAGGAAGATGATAAAAATCTCGAAAAAAATTTGGGTGATGATATATACACTCCTCTTTTGTAATTAGAATACCAAAAATTTAAAACAAGTTTTTTTTATAGGAGCAACTAAAATATTAATTATTTGGTATTGTGCCTACAAATTAGGGGTTGATTGTCCCAATACACAACATAAAAGTTGGTAGCAAGTTACTAACTTAAAAGTCCGCATTGGATGGCAATTTACTGAGTTAGAGGTTCTAATTCAGTAACATTTTGCTGAAAACAAATTTTAGTGAAATATTTTTAAAAATTGGCTCAGCCAAAGTTTCCGAATGTCAAGTCAGTGGAATATTTACGAATCAAATGTCAAAGTTTAGCAACAAGACATCGACTCGGTGCTTAAATTTGAAGTGTCACCATATGAGTTGCTATGATCAATAATTTTTTTATTGCGGTGTTAAAGTTATATTAGTGTTTTAGCTATAAAATCGGAGTGTTATAATATCACCCTTTTTTTTCAAGTAGTCTGTCCCAAAACAATCTCAATCCTAGATTTGTTAAATAGCCCCTAGCAAATAGGGAATCCACAATTTGAGCAATTTAATACAACTAAACAATCCAATAAAAGACCGACACCTAGTGTTAGTGATATAAATCTTGAAATTAATTTGAGATTCGTGGCATTACTCTTATAACAATCTTGTACCGGTATTAACCGGTCCCTCCATCCTAAAATAAGAATCTCGAATTTTCATTTTATTTTTTGGCATAATTAATGTAAAAAAATCTCATCATAAAAAATAAATTTTGTTAATAACCGTCAATTATATGTAAATTAATCTATCAATACGAAAATCAAATTTAAACTTTAGCGCCTGTAAATGCTACAGACGGTTTGCTTTCAAGAAAAATTACTATTGAATAATACCAAAAAGAGAAATTTAAATATAATATCATATTTTTAATATAAAAATTATTATTAAGTATTACAATAAACAGGTTGAAAATTACATAAGCCCAATAACCTAAAAAAGACAGCCCCTAAACTACCATAACCCCAGCCGAAGATTTATGCGTCCCTTCCAATTTATTGCGCTCAACTGCACATCGGAACCCAATTTTACAGAGAAGCTTGGTCAGTTGAACTGACACGGAAACCAAAGCAAAGCAAAGCAAACCTAGGGCTTGGAGAAGGGAAATATTTGAATTTCAGGTTCATTTCTTCTATCTTCTTTCTTTCTTTTATAATAACAATATGATCAGTTCAAGTGATGGCAAAGCATCTTTGTTTCTAACCACTCGGTTTTGAATCCCGTCAAATAATTTTTAATTTTGAAAGATAATTGTAAGAATGAAATAGAAAAATTCCCAAACTTTTGGTGTCATAATGGTCAAGGGAGCTTTCGATTTATAATAGTATAGATAGATAATTGTTAACTGGATGATGATATATTGCTGATAATGAAGAAGAACCTGAAGAAGAAATAGATAAGAAGAAATAATCCTCTTCCCTTTCTTCTTCTGGTAATAATATAATTCAAATTTGGTGCAAGAACAGCCCCAATTAGTCCTAGTTTCCCCTTATTATTTCCATAAACCCAATGCCATAAACAGCTTAGATAATAGTAATGTAACTACCAAGAATGACCCAGTGGTAGCAACATTGGGTTCAGCTTTGGGTTCTGGTAGCTGCAAAGAAAAAAAAAAGGTCTGGTGGCAAGTGGTGTGCTTTATTGCGAGTAGGGATTAGTTGAGGTGTGTGAAAGTTGGCATGGACACTCTATGGCATAGAACAAAAAAAATTGTAAAGAAGAGTAAGACACGAGAAATCTAGCATGAATTAGGGTTCTTCTAAAGAAACCGAAATTAATGTCAGTGATGCCAATGAGGGTGTGCATTTGTCTGACAACTCTAAGATGATGGCAAGAAGAGGAAGAGGAAAAAGGATTCAAATTTCTCGTTGATTGCTCTGTGTTTAGAAAAGAAAGTGAAAGAAGAGATAAATGAGGACGAGGAGATTGATGATCTTTTTTCGCAATTTGTGTACATGGTGATTGCTGTACGAAGAGGATGATAAGAATCATACACAATCGCAATGTTATCATCCTTCTTTTCGGGGGTCTGAAATGGAGGAACAAAGGGAGGGAGAAGTAAACGTTGGCAAAGAGATAAAAAAAAAAAATACAAAGGCTGTCGAATTCACTCTTGGAATTGAGGGAACTGAAAATGTGGCTTCCCCTCCCATTTGCGAAAACTTGAAAAAGGAAAAGGAGTATGAAAATAAGACAGGAATTGGAACAGGTTCGTCCAAGAGGAGTAAAAAAGAGGACAACGGAGCAAGAAAGCAATTGAAGACCTCTGAGTTCTTTCTCCTTTCTTCATGAACTCAGCAGAGGAACACGTAGTGGTAAGTGAGGGGAAGCATCTGAAAGTCAAATAACGAAAACCACATACAAACAACTCCGGGAACCCAACCAACAACAACAACAACAACAACAACAACAAGCCTTTATCCCACTAGGTGGGGTCGGCTACATGGATCAAACGACGCCATAGTGGTCTGTCGTGAATCATATCTCTAGTGAAACCATTCGCCTCTAAATCCTTCTTAATAGTTTCACCTATAGTTTTTCTAGGTCTTCCTCTGCCTCTAACAACTAAGCTTCCCTCCATATGATCAACTCTCCTAACCATGGCATCTGCAGGTCTCCTCCATACATGCCCAAACCATCTAAGTCGAGATTCAACCATCTTTTCTGTAATAGGTGCCACCCCAACTCCCTCTCTGATGGTAACATTCCTGATCTTATCTTTCCTAGTCTTGCCACTCATCCATCTCAACATTCTCATCTCAGCTACACTTAGTTTATTCTCGTGTTGGCTTTTGACCGCCCAACACTCAGTCCCATACAACATTGCTGGTCTAACCGCGGTACGATAGAATTTTCCTTTTAACTTGAGTGGTACCTTTTTATCACATAACACACCCGAAGCTTTCCTCCATTTCAACCATCCTGCTTGAATCCGGTGATTTACATCTCCCTCTATCTCCCCATCTTCTTGTATAATGGATCCAAGATACTTAAACCGAGTGACTTGTGGTATGACATTATCCCCAACTTTTACCTCTAAGTTAGTAGTGCTCCGCCTTTTATTGAACTTGCACTCCATGTATTCTGTCTTACTTCTGCTTAAACGAAAGCCATGCGCTTCTAAATTTTGTCTCCAAGTTTCCACCTTCCCATTTAGCTCTTCTCTGGACTCACCCACTAGGACAATATCATCTGCAAACAGCATACATCGCGGTGCTGGCTCTTGAATGTGTTCCGTGAGTACATCCAAGACCAAGGTAAACAGATAAGGGCTCAAAGCTGACCCTTGGTGTAGTCCTATAGTTATAGGAAAATCTTCTGTGGACCCACTATGTGTTCTCACACTAGTCATAGCTCCTTCATACATGTCCTTGATAACACGAATATAGGCAATCCTAACCCCTTTCTTCTCTAGGGCTTTCCACAAAATCTCTCTGGGTACCCTATCGTACGCCTTCTCCAAGTCAATGAAAACCATGTGTAGGTCCTTTTGATCCCTCCGATATTGCTCCATCAAACGCCGCAACAAGTAAATTGCTTCCATGGTCGACCTTCCGGGCATAAAACCAAATTGATTATCTAAAATGCTGGTTTCTTTTCTTAGTCTCCGCTCAATCACCCTTTCCCATAACTTCATAGTATGACTCATGAGTTTAATCCCCCTGTAATTGGCGCAATTTTGTATATCCCCTTTATTCTTATAAATCGGGATTAGGGTGCTTCTCCTCCATTCTTCCGGCATCTTCTTTGACCTCAATATCTTGTTGAAAAACCTTGTGAGCCAACCAATGCCTTTATCACCTAGACCCTTCCAAACCTCAATAGGTATACTATCTGGCCCAACTGCTTTACCACTAACCATTCGTATCAATGCTTCTTTCACTTCCTTTTCTTGAATTCTGCGATAAAAGGTGAAATTTTGGTCATCCTCTCGCATGTTCAGCTCATCTCCACATGCTAAAATCTCGTAACCTTCATTAAATAATTTGTGAAAATAGTTCTTCCATCTCGCTTGTATGTCTTGTTCTTTAACCAAGACATTACCTTCTTCGTCCTTAATGCATCTCACTTGATCCAAGTCTTTTGTCTTCCTTTCTCGACCTTTAGCAAGTCGGTAAATAGCTTTTTCCCCAGCTTTGGTGCCTAAAGATTGGTATAATCCATCAAAAGCTTTAGTCCTCGACTCACTCACCGCCTTCTTAGTCTCTTTCTTTGCTTCTTTGTAAGATTCCCAATTTTCCGCATTCTTACATAGAGACCAAGCTTTAAAGCATTTCCTTTTTACCTTAACTTTATCTTGTACACTATCATCCCACCACCAAGATTCTTTATCCCTAGGTCCACACCCTCTTGATTCACCCAGCGTCTCTTTAGCTATCTTCCTGATCCCCTCGGCCGCCTTGTCCCACATATCATTTGCGCTTCCGTTTGCCTCCCAAAACCCTCCCTCCAGCACCTTGTGTTGAAAGATCCTTTGTTTTTCACCTTTCAAATGCCACCATCTAATCCTTGAAACCTTACCTTGGCCCCTTCTCTTCACTTTCCCCTTAACTCGTATATCCATCACCAGGACTCTATGTTGGGTAGTCAAGCTCTCTCCAGGTATGACTTTACAGTCCATACAACTCTTTCGATCTCCTTTCCTAAAGAGGAAGAAATCGATCTGCGAGCATGCTGCCCCACTCTTGTATGTGATGAGGTGCTCCTCCCGCTTCTTAAAACATGTATTGGCAACCATAAGATCATAAGCAGACGAGAAATCAAGGATAGATTTTCCCTCGGTATTTACCACCCCAATGCCATAACCTCCATGCACCCCCCTATAGTTTTCAGAAGAGCTCCCTACGTGCCCATTCAGATCCCCTCCTAGGAAAATCTTTTCTCTAAGTGGTATATCCTGGATCAAGCCTTCTAAGTCCTCCCAAAATTTTATCTTGAGGTGTTCTTCACACCCGACTTGAGGTGCATAAGCACTTATCACATTAAAAGTGTCCTGCTCCACTACGAATTTTAGGGCTAGGATCCTATCTCCTACCCTCTTTACATCTACAATGTCCTTCTTCCACCATTTGTCGACAATTATACCCACTCCATTTCTCGATTTAACCTTGCCAGTGTACCAAAGCTTAAAACCCGAAGTGTCTAATTCCTTCGCCTTAGCTCCAACCCACTTAGTTTCTTGAAGGCACATGAAATTGATCCTCCTCCTGATCATAGTGTCAACTATTTCCATCGATTTTCCTGTGAGTGTGCCTATATTCCAAGTCCCAAAACGAATCCTCCTATCATGAACTAGCTTCTTTACCCGCACCCGTTCACAAAGATGCGGGAACCCTTGCTTATTTTTCACTACACCCAGGCGGCGATGTAGCGGCCCTTGCTCATTTGTCACTGGACTCGGACGATCCAGCGCGTTGCTTCTGGGCAACGACCTAGCATTAACACTCTTATATCGTTTGTCCATGTCATAAAGATTCGACTAAGTTTAACGTTGGCTGCCGACTGAGCGCACAATAAAATGTAAAAAAGCTAAAACTGCAGCAGCAATCAAGCAATATATTTCTTCTACCCAGATGCTAGACGAGGCTTATCAAAGGAGAAGTCCAGAAAACAATTGGAAACTGCCACGGTCGCATTTTAATTTGCTGCGGAAGGATCATGTGCATGATCCACAGAGGGTCTTGTTCATATGCATGCTATTAAACCACACAACTGGTTTGCAGGCGGGAGGAGTTATATCAGACATCTTCACTCTCTGTCCAGATGCAAAGACCGCTATAGAGATTCCTGCGGAGGAGATAGAAAAAAAGGTCATAAAAATCCTCGGTTTGCAGAAGAAGAGGGCAATAATGATTCAACGCTTCTCTTAGGAATATTTATGTGAGGCAGACCGACCACATGCTAAATAAGTACTGGGATTTTGTTCGCATTAACACTAGTACAACTTTGGTAGAGATTGTCACCGGTGCTATTATGAGGATTGATTTCTAAGCAGTTGGTATATATATATATGTATATCTAGTGCAACTCTAAAGTGGACCATCCTTCTAGGATGTACTTTTTAGTGACTAATTATTTTTTGTTGGAGATGAAAAAAGCGTCTCCAGTGCATTAAATAATGAAAATTTATGTCGCTAAAAAGCATGTGTGATAGGACCTGTTAAGATTTATATTTATGTAATGTATATGATGTGTATGCTTAGGTCACATGTAATGTATATGATGTGTATACTTAGGGCACATAACACTTAAGGGCTAGATGGGTATTTTATATTATAGGGAAGAAACCCTATTTTCTAGGTTTTCACTTGTATATAAAGTGTGGTTCTCTCTTCAATAAGATATATCATTTTATTCTCACATCTCTCACATGGTATCAGAGGATTTTTTGTGAGAAATCATCCTGCTGCACCTCCATTCCAGCAGAGAAACCCTAGCCCTCCTTAACCTAGCCGTCACCCTTTTATTCTACACAAAACCTTAGCGGCCGCCCCACTTTCTTCCAAAAACACCTCAAATACTTATCTGTTCCCGGAACTACCTACACAGATCTGCTCAGAATCCCGAGACGAAGCTCACTGTGTAAGTGCTCCGCCGGACGACCACGCGCCACTGCTTCCACGCTCGTGAGATCCACGCGCCGTTACTGTTCACGCGCGTGACAGCGCGTGTGTGACCCATTTCTGTCCAAATTTTCCAGAACCTCTCTCTAAGCCAATTCCAACAGGTTTCCAGGCTTCTTTTTGCCATCTCTTAACAATTATTTTTTGGTGATTAATCCTATGGCTGCTTTACCAAATAAATCCCTTATTAACTTTACAAATACGCCCATTATTTGTTCTGAAAAATTAAGTGGTTCAGGAAATTATATGTCTTGGTCTGCCTCGGTGGAATTATGGTTTGTTGGTCAGGGTTTTGAAGAACACCTGATCCAATGGGTTACTAAAATTATCGAGAAAGACCTTCCACAATGGAAATAGATCGATGCCTTTTTATGCAATATCCTCTGGCAGTCTATTGACCGCACTATCGTTGATCAATACCGACTGTACATGCTATGAGGTATTGCAAAAGGTTAAAAGACTCTATTCAAATGACATTAATCGCCTCTATACCGTTGTCTCTCATATGAAGACGATTAAAAAGCAGGATCATGATATGTAAGAGTATGTGGGCCAAATTGAAACTCTTCAGCAGGAGTTTAATGAAATGATGCCTCTCTCAACTGGATTAGCGATAAAGATAACAGAACAGGGCAATGTTTGGGTTAATTTACTAATAGAAATTAGATTAAAGGGACAATTTGTTATAAAGAGAACCGAATTTAGAGGTAAAGAAGGCAAAGGTGTAGCTTGTCCAATTCCTCTAACTTTACTTTGTGAGCCGTCAGCTAAGGTAACAGTGGATAATGTACTAGAGTAATGAATATGAAAAAACAGATCTTTGTTACCAGACATATGATCGGAAGCCCCAGAATCAATAACCCATGGCCCAATTAAAGATGACTGAGAGATGCAGGCAGTATAAGTACCAGTTTGACTGGTTGAGGCTACGGCGGATGTCTGATTATTCGCTTGAAATCTCTAAAACTCAGAAGCGGAGACGGTCATAATCCCAAAGGGATCCTTAGAGAAAGAATCATACTGTGAAACGTTAGCCACTTTAGGCGGATAACCATGGAGTTTGTAACAGCGATCTACAGTATGACCCAGAGTATTGCAATGAGTACATTTGGGGCGATTACGACCTCTCTGTTCGCCGTTGCCATCTCTCCGATGAGTCGCTTGAGAGGCCAAGATGGTAGAATCAGTAGAAGCGGTAGAGTCCCTAGAGATGCGAATTAACTGCTCAAATATCGTATCCATGGTAGGAACCCCAGGATTGGCCAGAATTTGATTGCGAACAAAATCGAGTTCGGTAGGTAGGCCAGCCAGTGCAAGAGCCATAAAGAATTTTTCACGATTTACTTCCTGTTACACAATATCAGTTGAGAGAGGCATCATTTCATTAAACTCCTGCCGAAGAGTTTCAATTTAGCCCAAATACTCTTGCATATCATGATCCTGCTTTTTAATCGTCTTCATATGAGAGACAACAGTATAGAGGCGATTAATGTCATTTGAATAGAGTCTCTTAGCCTTTTGCCAAACTTTATAACAAGTAAGATACGGTCAGTATTGATTCACGATAGCACGGTCAATAGACTGCCAGAGGATATTGCATAAAAAAGCATCTATCTGTTTCCATTGTGGACGGTCTTTTTCAGTGATATCAATAACCCGTTTGAGCAAATGTTCTTCAAAACCTTGACTGACAAACCATAATTCTACTGAGGCAGACCATGACATATAATTTCCCGAGCCAGATAATTTTTCTAAGCAGATAATGGGTGTATTTGTGAAATTGATGAGGGATTTATTAGGTAACACAATACTTTGAGCAGCCATTAAGAATAAACACAAGGGTAGAAGAAATACCAGAACAATGTGAATACCGGCAAAAAACGACCCCAAAAAATAATTTGAAAATTTTGGGCAGGGAGTTAAACCTTTAACAGTTCCAAACAAACACAATCCCGAATCAAAGCAAACAAAACGAGCGATTCCGGACTGAGAAATACCAAACCAAGCTTGGAACAATGTGCGGAACAGTGAAACGAGTCAGACTGGAGTGTTTGGTGTTGATCGGAGTTGCCACGCGCGGTGGTTGTAGTCGGCGCGTGGATCTAACGCGCGGAGCAGTGGTGGCGTGTGGGATGGATTTTCTGGCTGGTTTTTCCGGCGAGGCATCGTCGAGGGATTCCGACCACCTTTGTATAGTTGGTGTGATGGAACGAAGAGTTATTGGATGTGTTATAGAAGAAAGGATGGGTGGCAGCTAGGATTTAGGGGCGGCTTGGGTTATACACTGCTGGAATTGATACACAGCAGGGATTTCTCACGAAAAATGGCCTCTGATACCATGTGAGAGATGTGAGAATAGAATGATATGTATTATTGAGGAGAGAACGACTCTGTATATACAAGAGAAAAACTAGAAATTAGGGTTTCTTCCCTATAATACCAATTACCTATCTAGCCCCTTAAGTGTTATGTGACCTAAGCATACACATCATATACATTACATAAATATAAATCTCAACACTTAGCCAGTTCTTAAGTGCTCCGTATGATAGTCATTGGGAGTCAGCTATCCGTGTTTTGAAATACATAAAGAAGGCGTCGGGCAAAGGCCTTCTGTATGAAAGTAAAGGCCACATTGAAATTGTTCGCTATTCTGATACTAATCGGGCAGGGTGCCCTTATGATAGACATTCAACAAGTGAGTATTGTATCTTCATTGGAGGAAATTTGGTCTCATGGAAGAGCAAGAAACAATCAATTGTTTCTTTGTCCACTGCCGAGGCAGAATATCGGGCCATGGCAAAAGCAACGTGTGAGCTTGTTTGGATGAAACAATTACTCTAGGAGCTGAAGTTTACAAAGATTCAACAAATGATGTTGATATGTGATAATCAAGCAGCTCTTCACATTGCATCTAATCCTGTTTTTCACAAAAGGACCAAGCACATCGAAATTGACTGTCACTTTATTAGAGACAAAATGCTTTCAGGAGATATCACTACTAGCTACATAAAATCAAATGATCAACTAGCTAATATCTTCACTAAGTCTCTCAGTGGACCTCGAGTCAATTACATTTGTAACAAGCTTGGAACATATAACTTGTATGCTCCAGCTTGAGGGGGAGTGTTGAGATTTATATTTATGTAATGTATATGATGTGTATGTTTAGGTCACATGTAATGTATATGATGTGTATGCTTAGGTCACATAACACTTAAGGGCTAGATAGGTATTTTATATTATAGGGAAGAAACCCTATTTTCTAGGTTTTCACTTGTATATAAAGTGTGGTTCTCTCTTCAATAAGATATATCATTTTATTCTCACATCTCTCACAGGACCATTCACTTGCGACCAGCGCTGTACATTTTATATATGTGGAAGGGGTTGTTAGTGATTATGCGTATATATACAGAGCAGCACTGTTGCATATTAGTTTAATATTAGGTAATTTAACTAAGGTGTGGGCAAAATCTTTTTTGAGCATTCATTCTTGTTGGTGTTACCTACTAATTGTTGATAATTAAGGAGTTTTGGTGGGGAAAATATATATATACACATACACATATATATAATTGTTACCTTAGCTTCTGTTTAATTGCCTGTCGGAAACACAGGAAGTTGCAAGTATATATGTGTTTTCAACTGGAAAAGTGCTTTAGATTGTTGTTTTGTATCAAACTTAGCTGTTACAAAGGAAATTGTATGTATATATGTAAGCCTAATTGCGTTGTTATTATGCATTTTGTGTTTCTTGCAAGATAATGATTAAATATGCATAGTGATGTTAATTGGGTTAGTGATCCCTGTTGTATTCCCAATATTAGTGCAATCATTAAATAAATTAAGAAGTATTATTAAGGGTGTGTTTGAGAAACCAATTCCGAACTTCGGTATTGGAATTGAAGCAAAAATTAGCCAACATAGTTCCTTTTAGACTAGAAAAGGGTGAGAAAATTCAAATTTCAATCTTATGATTGGTTATTATTGCCTTATTGGTTTCTATTTTGAACCCATTATTATTGGTGCGTATTATATTTCAGATCATTTGTAGAATTGAGTGTTTATTACAACGAAACCTTTTCTGTGCAGTATTAAATTGACAAGAATAAAGCAGTCCTAGAAAAACACAATTACAAGTCACAATATGTAGTGGATAGGTTGGGTCTGACCATACTCTACAGGCAAAAGCAGTTGCTTCAAATACTATCTCACTCCAAGAATGATTACTATTACAATCCCTTCAACTCAATGTTCCATTTACCTATTAGTAGTGCTAAACTTATGTACTAGGATTTGAAGACTTAATCCAACAGCAATTGAATAGGTATCAAGAGCATGTCTTACAATCTATTTTCCTCCTCCGTGTAGCGTCCAAACCGTATCCTATTATGCAATAAATAGATCATATGAAGTGTTGAGATGCGAGCAAACTGTTAAAATGATAAAACTGAGCTAGATATGATAGTCAAACCATAATATTATGGGTGGAGTGAGTAAGTTTTATTTAGACAAATACAAGATGGTTGGCTAGCTTCAGAGGGATAAATTCTGCCCTCCCTATGGCAGCCTAAAATTCAGCAATTACCCATCCCAACATATGCCAATAAATTAGTCTGACTAAGCGTATGAGATCCCAGGTTCAAGTCTCACAAGCTGCAAATGCAAGATATATCTCCCTCCTCAGTGTAACAATGTAGCAACCTTGAAAGTTTCAATTTAGGGGATCTAACTGTGTGCCAGAAATTTGTCTTTGTCAGTATCCGTCAACCTTAACTGACGTAGGTTCAATCCATCCATGTGTCATGCCTTGATTGGAAGAATACTTAGCCCCATTCATGGCCTTATCATCAAATTTGGAGATGCCTCCGAAGCATACATAATTTAAGTGCTCCTTTGATTCGAGGTTGTTTATGTTTCCTAGTGATCCTTGATTCCTGCCTCAGTAAATGACTAAATTTTCATATGAATTCTCATAATTCATTTCTAGAGTTTGAATCGCGGATGCCAATTCATTTGCTAAAACTCGGACTCTACATGTGAAACATACCAGATCTTTTATGTGAGGAAAACACAAACTCGAAGCAAACAAGCTCTAAATGATCGGCACAATTATGAGTTGTGACTGGAACCACTACGATACTTTTTTTTTTGTTCAAGTCTTACGTAATTTAAAATATCCACTGTTGCATCACCAGTTTGTTTTAGGTTATGAGGAAATTAAGTATTATGGCTGAGAAACTCAAGTTGGAATTTCTACACATTTTAGGATGTACTGTCAGTGAATCAGTGATCTAAGCCTGACACACGAAGTTTTACCACTAATGTTTCTGCATGATGATAAAAATTAGTGAAATTTTTGTTGAGAATTATGGTCTAAAAGAGAGAACGTCAGAAAATAGAAAATTGATTATCAGACATCAAGGCTTGATATTTAATTCTTTTTGAAAATAATTATCTCATTTTCTCATAATGTGGCGTGTACATGATGGTTACGAGAATATTTCGATCAGGATACAATGAAGCCTATAACAAAATTGTGGAGTTCAGATTATGTACTCCCAAAACTAACCACTCAGAACACAAAACATTGGCTGATGAATTTCCCACCACCAAAAAAAAAAAAAAAAATGCGCTCCCAAACCAAGTCAGACTCGAACCCAGGATCTCCAATGCCTGGTTGGATACCTTTACCAACCAGACTAGTCAAATCGCTCACCTGTAGGTTCTCTATTCCAACCATTTGGAATAGATTTCAAATCGGAATACAACTTCAAGAGCCATATGAACATCATTACCCACATTTTCAGTAAAGGTCAAAATATGCAAAATTTCCCCAGTTCCATACATAGAAATCTAGCCCACCTGAACATCAACATGCACACTTCTGGAGTTTTTGTTACTGGGTGCCATTGGCTTTGGAGGCAGCTCTTCTTTTTCACTTATACTGAGAAAAAACCCAAGTCGGATCTTCTTTACCTGTTAGTTGTTCATCCCAATAGACCTAGAAAAATGAGACACAACGTTAATCCACATTGAATTATTAGTTAAAGCGTCAAGGCTTATAGCCTTGAGGGATTCAGAATTTCAGATAACTAACAGGTAATTTAACACATGCGAACTTCGTCAGCGAAGAAACTGATATCAACTCTTTTTCACAGGTTGGGCATGAATCAAGCGATTCTTCACAGAAATATAAATCTAACTGGAACATGATATGACACATTTTGACGGACTTAACAACTTTGCTCGGTATCTTTAACATTATTACTTTTTGTCTAATTTGCAGGCATAAACGGCATATAACAAGAACGACAGGGTTTTTGCTTGAGCAATGGCTAGTATGTTGTTGGGGTTCGGAAGGCTTGCACCGAAGACCAAGAACTTGGTGGTTGCAGGTGGCTTGACTGGGTTTGTCTTTGGGGTTTATTTCTACACCATGAGAGCTGTTGGTGGTTCAGACGAGCTTCAAATAGCTATCGATAAGTTTGAATCCCAGAAAAACAAGAACGATGAGTGAACTATATTATGCTTTTTCTCTTCGATTTGTTCTCCATCTAGACTGGTATTTAGGAAGAGTTTGTGTTCTTATTGTTGTTAAGTGAATTGATGAGAGATTAAAGTAGAATAAGATGTTTGTGTAAATTAATTGGAGAGATTTGAGAGCGTGGATTTTGTAGTCAGTGTGGACTGATGATTTGAAACTAAATTCAGAGGAATAAAGCTGGCGGACGAATCAGACTCCTTTTCTTTTAAGCTTGTGAAGAATTTGTTTTATGAATGTCATCCTTAATGCTTTCAGATTGTTGTATTATAGTTGATGATACCATGTTATTGAATGATAAATATCCACTTTGTATGTCCTAATCAAAATTATTACACTAATTATTTTTTAGGTCTTTATAACGAGGTAATCCTACACTTGCATTGAGATGGGACTAATTTTAACTCAGAGGCCACAACTCATTCTGGCAAGTATCAATTTTTTTTAGTGCAAGAATAGTTCGCCCACTCGGAAGTCGTTACACTATTTACTCTATGCTGCCTATGACACTATTAGGTTTTGTTTGGGTGCTTTTCAATGTTGGAAAAGGCAATTTCTTGGTCGACCTTGGGAATGAAAAAGTTGGCATTTACTTTTACAATATTTGCCATAATTTTAGGCAAAGTAAAATAGTGCAAGTGATTTATCTCATTTTTAAGACGAGTCAGACAGTGAAATAATTTTAATTATAATGTAAACAATTTGTACTACAAAGAGTCTTCGTTTATAATGGAGCACTTAAGAGCTATTCAAGTTCCACAGATATGGGCGGTGCCATTTCAATACATCGATTGGTAAATTGTTTTACCAAAATCGAAATAAAAGGCTTAATATCAAATTTAATAATTTACGAATCGATATTTGAAATTGGAAACCAATACCAAACAACTCGATTTTTTGGTAAATTTTGGTTTTCGGTATTTCCACTTTGTTTCAATTTCAAACCCAGCGTTATGTTAGAGTAACTCAAAGTCCTCCCATATAGCGGTTCCAAGTGTTCTTCCAAACCTTGTGTATTTATTTTATTTTAAAATTACTTTTATGACCTCAAACTTATTCTCTGAAAATCATGTTAAGAGTAATCCAGTCCTCCTCCCTCAATTTGATAGAGTGGTTAGAGGTCCAAAACTTATGATTTTATTTTTAAATTATTTTTATGCCCTCAAATTTATTCTGATATTTGAAGAAAATCATGTTTGGAGAATATTTCTCATCAAATTTGTCATCAAAATACAAGAAAAATGAACTTCGATCCGCTGCAATGCATTTATCAAATTCAAAATGGATTGGGCCATGGAAGGTATTCCGATGTGATCAATTTTTCGTAGGGGTATTGAATATTTACAAGGAAATGATTTGTGTATTCTTTTATCATTATTTATATTCATAACAATATATCCAACACATATAGTTTATTGTTATAATCCTTAGTATACATATAGACATTCTCTGAAAATTGGAACTTATTTATTAGAATTTATAAATGATTTAGTTTCTAAGATAATATGTTTTTTTAATTCATCTATACTTGTCAAATTTTATTTTATTTAGTTTTCTCCAATATTTTATTATTTATTCAATATAAATAATTTTTAATAGAAAAATATAATAGCTTGTTGAGATCCTTTTTTATTAACAACAAAACAATGTAATTTGTTATACTATATATAATTAATAATCATTAAAATGTTATGAGACATAATCTGGTCTTATAAATATGTATAAATTGTTCATCCCATATATGCTTGGGTCAAATTTGGTCAACTAAATCGAACAAACAATACACTTGCTACTCATATATATAATTTTAAGAAGAAAATTTAACAATATATATATACGTATATTGTTCCGGTCCTGGGCAAAAGTTTATCTTTTAATACAATTTCTGGTTGTATTGTTATATTTTTGTTTTAATATGCATATACAAGCCATGATTAAAGATCAAGTGTTCAGAGAAGAGGAAGTATTAGCGAGATACTCGAAGCATTGCCCTCTTACAACATATAAAATATTATAGCTATTATTTTTAAGTATATATTGTCACAACAATAACTTTAACTGCATATTGAAATTGACAAAAGTGAAACAACGATTGAAATAAGTTCGACAACATAATGAGGTGTCGTGGTTGGGACTTGGGGTTTGGATCAACCTTAATACCCAAACAAAAGAAGAGTAGATAATAATTACAAAGCCTTTAAACTTCTTATATAGGACTCAACAAATTTGTCTAATATTACTAAATTTTTACTAAATATAAGATTTCAATACGAAAGAGATTACTACTTTTGAAGACATAATCCAATAAACCTCCGCGGTTCAATTTCTAACTTTAGTTGCAATTGAGAAGCCGATTTAAACTTATGAACTTTAAGTTACTAGACACAAGTACACGCGATGCATTCGCATGTCTAATTTTTATGCACACATAAATTTTAAGTTAGAATGAAAATCATAAACAAAAAAAGAATGTAGTTCAATGGTAAAATCATCCTTAGTAATAAGAAGGTTACGAGTTATCGAATAGACATCCAATTTATATGAACATAAATATAGAAAGAAATAAACAACTTAAATATTTTTTAATTTAAAATACATATTTCTCTTGCGCATAAAAAGCCAGCGTGCATAAATCACTCCTCATACCTTATCTTGTTGGGCCAGTGAACTGGTCCAAACTATCAGACCACTAAACAAGCCCTCACCAGGCACAGGCTGAACCCACAGTTGGAGTATCCAAGCCCAGACCAAGGCATTAGCTTCGTCCCATGACAAGGTTCAGTGAAACTAACCTAAGGACATACACTCCCACAAGGCAACTTATTATGAAGATATGGCATGAAGAATTCTACACTAAAAAGACAACCAACTTCCTTATGTAAACTATACAACTAGATTGTATATGTTTTCATAAGAATCTCTTATAATCATCAACCTACTACATAAATAACATTGTTGATGACGTAGCGAAAAGTTATAGAATAGGTGACTTTCGCTAAGCAAGGAATAAACACACAAAATATAAAAGAAAACACTCAAATTTTATTCAATCATCGTCTGCCTTAAATTATTAAAAAGAAATTCTCTTACAAAAGAGAAAAATTACAAGAATGAAATAAATTCAAAATAATTGTCAAAAATAGAAAATCGCAAAGATCATGGTATCTCGTAGTGCTAATGCTGAGAATCGCGCTGGATTTGACGGATGTCAAATTTAACCTAAATTCACAGATTCAATGGCCTAAATGAAAGAATTTGGCAAAAAAAATAGCGTGCATCATTACCAAAAACGAATTGCTTGAATTTTTTAGACCATTTCAGGTCAAACTAGCCTAACCCCATGTGATTCTGATGTTGTTACTTTTTAGACTTGGCGAGCTTGCAACGGTCAATTTTTGCCAAATAGGTTTTAACGTCTTGTTCTACATCAGTTAATAAACTCTAGGCATACAAAAACAAAAAATTAAATAAATAAAAGAAAAAGGTGACATAACCACACAACTAAGTGTAAGCCATTCAGCGCGTCTAGGCTCTGCTAATAATAGTAACTTTAGAGTAGGTAAATTGTGTGTTTGTTTATTGCTGAAGGCGGATTTTGGGTTGAGCAAACCAAGGCTCTAGCCAGCCCAAGAAAAAAAAATATGCTTATAGTGTAGTCTACACAGCCCAACTAGATAGTACAGCCCATTTGCAACCTTAAACTTGTAGCTTCGCTGCCTACTCAAAAAATTGCTTCAAACTTTTCACTCCTAAATCTCACGCGCCACCGAATGTTATGGGTCCATTAAATGTTGACATAAACTCTATATATATAGATATGAGTCATATGACATTATTTTCTGATATCAATCTTTACGGATTAATTCTTTTATGACATTTTTTTTATTATAAAAACATTTATAAAGTGTTTTTTTATAATATTTTTTTTATTATAAAAACATTTAGAAAGTGTTTTTTATGACACAAAAACGTCATAAAAAAAATCACTTTATACGGACTGATCCGCACCAAATCCTAACTGTATACATATATCTTTACCAAGTTATAATCAAATCCAAAAATCGTTACTCATTATTTAACATTTTAATGTTAACCCACTCCCGAAAATCATAGATCTGCCTTTATTTATTGCTTTTACGTTTTTTTTTTTTTTTTTTGGTTGTTGTCGCGAACACCTAACCTGGACAACAAAGCTAAATGTGCAAAGAACCAGCATAATATTATCCAACCATTCATCATTTCTAAACTCAACATTCAACAACCAACATCATCATAAATTTGTGAAGATCATATACTCCGCATTGCTTATAAATTGTAACCTAAAATGCTCCTCTCTCAGAACTACAAAGCAAAATCAATTGGCAAATTATAATTTAGAGTTTATTACTTAGCCGTCCAAAGTCACTACAAGGTGATCAATATATCAAGTATCCCTTCAAAACTATAATCACTTTCAACTGTGAAATGAGAAGTACTCAAAAATTGGTGAAATTCACTTTTCGCATTACCCTTTTTTGTTTGCCTTTTCCTGTTTCAGTCATTGATGGAGAGAGAAGCCTTTAATCTTCCAACAAGATGGGGCAATGTCTTGATGCTGTCCTCGACCGATTGGTTAACACATGACTCCAAATCCTTAGCCGCGTCGGTTTTGATGTGTTGGAGCTTTGCGGACTCGAATTTGTCTTGGCAAACCATTAGTGTCCTATTTAGCCTTTCCTGTATTTCATGTTATAGTCTTTGTATTAGTATACAATTTGAAACGCAAAACCACCATTATAACAAGGAAGACGATAAACTTCTTGAATATTTTTCAAGAAGTCAATCCCAAAACAATCTCAGTCCTAGATCTATTCAATAGCCCCCAGTAAGCAGGGAATCCACAACTTGAGCAATATAAAATAACTAAAGAACCCATTAGTGATACACGTCTTGAAATTAATTCAAGATTTGTAGCATTGATTATGTGCAAATTAATGTATCAGTACGAAGGTCAAATTGGACCCTTAGGCTGTGTCTTGTTACCTATAAATGATACGGGCCAGTTTGGTTTCAAGGAAAATGTAAGACAGAGTGTAATTTACTTTGACATTGTTTTCCAACACTTTGATTCAAACTGAAGGCACGCTAGAAAAAACTCTTTTCGCTCCGCTTAGCCTTGTCCCCGCTAGGGTATTTTAGTGATAGTCTGATGGGTTCTATAGGAACTGGACGATCCTATTTGGTCAAATACCTAGCGACGAACTCTTATGTTCCTTCTCATTATGGTATCTCTATTCCTTGGGGTTCAAGATTTTTGTGATCATACCAAACAAACAGGGGCAAACATTTCATTGCCTGGAAAAACTCTGTACACTAGAAACAGTTTCTGCTGCATTTGAAAAGTCTTAATTTTGGACAGAGGGAGTATTCTCTATATACATATGTATAGTAGAGATGATAAAAAGAGTTTACGCAACCCAAAATAGTGTTACAAGTTCCTACTAAGCCTACCTCCACTGCATCGGGTATCGGGCTAGGAACCGTATCCCGCACCCGTACACATATGGCGTACCAAAGTGTCCATGAATTAGGTAACCTTGGACCCGAGAAGCTTTGTTGAAGGGATTGAAGTCTTGGATGCTCTAGAAACTTTCCCTCTTCTCAATGCACATCAAAGCATACGCTGGAGGACTACCGATCTAATAACTCAATTCTTTCTCTAAAGGTAGGCATGGCATAAGTGACTAAATAACGGAACACAATCAAAAGATGAAAGTACACAATTCAACCAAAAACTATAAAGTGAAAGCAAATAAGCAGACACCTAGGAACTTGGGCATTGTCTAGTCACTTCGCCTAGGCCTCTAGTAAGTGCAGTGTTTTCAATCGCAATAGCGCATCCCGTAGTATTTTGGTTCCAAAATTACGTAGCGGAAGCAACAGAGTGTTTAAATATTGGAAGGGTATTTAGGTTTGTTCCTATTTATAAATAATCTGAATGGTATCATTTTAGTAAGAGGGGATTATTATTTGTTACCGCTGGAGAATAGCTAGCTGTTGTGTTACTTCTGTTATTTATTTTCTTTTCTTTGTCTTCTTCTTGCTATAGATGCTAAGAAATGTATGATCTGAATATAATGAAAATGTTGTTTCTTCTCCAAATCTAAAGGCTCCATTCAGTAGGACAAACGAATTCAGGCTCCGTTCAGTGGGCCAAACGAATTCTCATCGAGAAGAGCAAAGGCAAGGCAGTGATGGGTGAAGCAAGCTCAGTACTGCAAATCCCAATCAAGCTAGCACCAAGGTGTTGTGTTCACTGGCACATGAACTGGGCCCAGGGAATGGGCTGGGCCCACCGGTCCACGCGCATAGTAACGATATTGTTCCCAACTTGAGCACCTTTGGGCCACAGGTGTGGGGTTTTATCTTAAAAGGACTCGTTACTATGTCGTGACACTACCCTTCTTATCAACCCTTGCTGAGTCATACAATTTTCCGATGAGGGATTAATGGTTTGAGCCAACCATTCTCAATACAAGGGAGAGAGCATCAATAGCAGATCTGCAGATGGACCTTCATGGAACTCAAATAACTTTGGTAATACCACTAAAATCCCTAAGTTATTTTTCCCTCATTTGATGGTAATGACCACAGCTCTTCGATTTGTAAGTGCAAGAAATATTTTCAAATTAACCCCATGACTAATGAGCAAAATATAGTAACGGCTTGTATACACAAGGAGGGGTTGTATCATGAGCATCAGGAGAGTAAATTGACAATTACATGGGAGGAGTTTGACAGGGATGTTTGTACCAAGTTTCAAGATCTGGACCACGATAATATTGTTGGGGAATTCAATATGTTGACATAAAAGGGGACAATGGAGGAATATCAACAGCAATTTAAGTTAAAAGCTCTAATGTTGGTGAAAAATGTGAGATTATGCAACAAATACTTTATATTCAGTTTTTTGAGTGGATTGGAGGAGGAGGTCAGCAATATGGTGGTGGGTGGTAAGGAGGTAGAATAGTAGTGGAAGTAAGAAATTTGTGTCCAAAAAGAATTCATATTACAGAGAAATTTCAGTTCATGCCCTTAATGGCAATGCAACTCACAACAATGCCATAAGGATTCAGAGGAAAATTGAAGGCCAGCCAATCAGAGTTCTCAGTGACAGTGGGAGTACCCACGGTTTTATTGATCCCTGGACATTTTCGAGATGGAAGTAATGCAGCCAACTAGGCAAATGGTAGTGACTATTGCTTAAGGCAACCAACTTGTGAGTGATGCCATATATTTAAGACTAAAATGGACCATGCATGGACTAGCTTTTGAAGCAGAAATCAGGCTGCTAGCAATAGGAGGACGTGACATTGTGCTGGGTACAGATTGGATGAGGCCGTACAGCGCCATCTTATTTGACTTTCAGCAGTTGAAATTATCTTTTAAGAAGGGTGGAAGGAGACTGACACTGCAAGGCACTGAAGAGACAACCGCTCTTAAAGCCATTTCAGGCAAATCACTAGCCAAAATGTACACAGAGGGAGCTTAAAGTTTAATAGGGCACCTATGTGCCATAGCTGTGGACCCAGAACCAAAACAACCACCTGCAGCAGTTCGAGAACTTCTGCACACCTTCCAAGATATACTTGCCGAACCAAAAATCCTATCTCCTTCTATAAGCTTAGACCATCGTATTCCTCTCAAACCAAATTCTGAACCCCCCCCCCCCCCCCCAAAAAAAAAATCAAAGGCCATACAAATACCATTTTGTCCAAAAGACAGAAACTGAAAAACTTATCAAGGAGATGCTGAACGCAGGGGACATACAACCTAGGCATAGCCCATTTGCTCCCCTGTGATCCTAGTCAAGAAGAGAGATGGTACTTGTAGATTTTGTGTTGCTTTTAGGAGATTAAATGAGGGCACTGTGAAAGGTACCCAAGTCCGCTAATTGTGGAGCTACTTGATGAACTACAGGGACCAAGGTGTTCTCCAGAATCCAGCATACATCGCACTATCTGGCTACCACCAAGTCAGAATCCATGAAGCTGATATATACAAAACTTATAAATTTACTTTTAGAGCTCAAGGGGCAAAGAAGCACATGTACGGATATGCCGAAACAGATTTTTCGGAAAAAAAGAAAAAAGAAGGATACAGATACTTTTTGGGTTTCGTTGAGTATAAATATATATGGAGAAGGTTCAAATTACAACAACGTAAGATTAAAAAGTTCTACAACCACTCAACTTTTTCTCAGATTCATAATTCACCAACTCCACCAATGGATAAGCTATTTTTGTTGTTTTTATCAAGTGTGCAAAGTTTCAACTCGATCAAATATTTGTAACCATTTAATCACTATACTTGGTTTTACTTAATTTTATACGGATCATAATTTAATAATATAACCTGTTTTTTGTGTGATCGTTTGCTAGAAGGGGGGGAACGCAGTTTTGAAGAGGAATGAGCATCAATATGTGTGCTAACCAGGAAGAGGAATTGGCAAAAGCTATGGCGATGAGAAAGGTCCCTGCGGTTGCTGCTAGGATTTGTGGATATGTTTTTTCTGTTGCGCTTAAGGAATAATCGAATTTTTAGGCATAAATTTAGCAATAGTGAGAGTGTAATAATGGATATTGAGAACTATGTGAGAGCTAAGGCTTGGCCGCGGAGAGTTAGTAGGAACTATGCCAATTGGCTAGTTTGCAAGAACTGGGGAGTGAGTGAAAGAGTTCTTGTATAGTATGCCTGGGGTATGCCCCTGGGAGCTTGTTTCGTTTGGGTTGGTTTTGATATTGATTTTCCCAAAAAAAAAATTATCTGTTTTACCCAAGGTGTAAGTTGAACCTTCCCCAATATATATACATATATCTGCGTGTATATAATAGCACATAAAATAATAACAACAATATTTTTTTATTGATCAGAAACAAAACGCTATTATTAATATCAACAAATCAAAGCGTTACAATGGAGAATATATCATTGGTGAACCAGCAGTCCACCAAAGGCCTAGAGGAATTGACAGATTTACTACACAATACAAGGCTTAAATATCAAAAGATCAAACGAGTGATAATTGCAGCAATCCACAGGAGAATAGTAGCCCCCCAACTGACTATTTAGAACAAAAACATTACTGAACAGCTGCACCCCAATCCCGGCACAATTCAAATATAGATAAGATGCCAAACAGATTAGATGAACAAAACCATGTAGATGCTAGTATTTTAATTTTACTCCATTTCAGATATTATTACTATTATTTTATTTTTATTTTTTTACGTATCACAAGTGCAAGATTTCTTATGTGTTCCGCAAAAACAAATGTTTGTATGATATTATTTCCTTCTTGACAAGTTCAAAAACTTTATAAAAATGTTTTATGTTGGCCTCCCTATAATTTGAAAGTGCAAAGTGCAAATTGACCCTTCAATTTTAGAATAAAATTACAAATTCAACTCCAAACAAATCCCCAGTATATCCCACACTTATCTGAATTTCAAGATATTTGAACCAAAAAAAGGGGATACTCTAGAATGCGTATCAGATACGTATCGGAGCATATCCAACATGTATCAGATATAGATTCATGACCCTTTTGAAGTATCCGTGCTTCATAGCATGTGGGGATTTAGAGTGCCTTTTGGGCTTACCAATACCCCCAGCAACCTTCCAAACCCTGATGAAGGAGGTCTTCAAGCGTTATTTGAGAAAAATTTTGTTGGTAATTTTTTATGAGATTCCTGTCTAAAGTTCCTCAATGAGTCTACATGTGCAACATCTCCATAAAGTAATTACCTACTTAGACAACAACAATTGTTTCCAAGACTTTCTAAATGTGATTTCGCCCAAACCCCAATGGTGTATTTAAGGCACTAAATTGGTGGTGAAGGAGCGGCAGCAGGCTTCCACAAGGTAGAGAGTATGGTGCATCAGCCTGCTCCTACCAATATTAAAAGTCTTAGAGGTTTCTTGGGATTCAGCGGTTATCTTGTCCTCTGATATATTAGGCAATCAGCTCTTTTGTATCCCTTTTTTCTTTTCTTTTTTCTTTTGTTTTTTTTGGAGCAATACTATCAGTTTCATTTCCTATCAAAAGAAAAATAAACATCAATTTAAACCTAATCTTGGGTCAAGAATACAACTTACATTCTGCTGTACGATTTGGTAGAAAACAAACATGGGACTATTATTTTGAGAGTTACTGAAGACGGAGGAAGCTCTTTTACCATAGCATTGCACGTAGATGCAAATGGCCTTTCATCAAAAATAAAAAATACACAAAAAAGAAAGGCTCATAATCTATCGCAGAGGGAGGGAGAGACAGAGTACCCATCATCTAAATTCACTCTTATCATCAGGAGTCGGCTCATCTGCTCACCCTATAAGGTACATCTCAAACATATGTAAAGAGAATTAGATTATTCCTAATTCTTCAACTCTTACATGCAGCTTAATAACTAATGTTTCCTATTCACACAGATTTGTGACCTATTAACTCATAAATCAAAAGATTCTACCAATCGAGAATGCATTATTGATTTACTAAGGGAGTAATACATCCAAAGAGTGAAATGGTATTAGAGATCGAACGTAGAGGCCATATCTGATCTCTCTCTGCTAAATAACATAATATTATAAGAATAAGGGTGATTTTTATTGCAAGGTTGAAAAATGATTGAAAAACAACTCATTCTATGAGACGTTAAAAATTGTGACGACTGATATGGTGAGAGGTATCATATTAGCACTCCAAATATATACGCTAGCACTACAAATGATCTTTAGTGACACTTTTTATACATCTTTTGGGATAATCTGTATACAATTATAAAATTGATGAATTTTGGAGTGCTGGTACAAATTTGAAGTGGGAATGGCCACATCCTTTGGTAAAATGTTATATAACTTTTTCGGTTTTCCATGGAACCCAATTCTTTGAGAGGTGGGCGAGAAAAACTTTCCGAGAAAAATAAGGGAAAATGGAAAACATCGCACCAAATTTCTGATTTCTTTTCTCCAAATTCTCATAAAAATTAATGGTTTTTCCAGTCATTTTCAAACTTTGCAATCAAAGGGACCCTTATTCGCAAAAATAAAATTTGATTGAATATCTACTTCCAGGGCCATTATCTTTTCCTAATCCTTTTTGTGAAGAGATTTTCAGTTAAGAGGAGGGGAGGCGCGTTTCTAATTGTCACTTCAATACTCAAGAAGTTTGCATTCTCCATGAAAATAAACATCACCACCATTGTTTCAGCACAATTTATAAGTTTAAATCACCAAATATGATATCAACCTCGTATGAGAAAGGCTAGTACATTACAAATCACTCTTGTTAAACAAATTCACTGACCGAGTTGCTAACTACAGAAAGCGGCACTCCCAGAAATAAAGAATTTGCTTTTTTCTATAAAAATGATCACATCGATACACACCAAAATCTATAAAGTTCAGTTTATAGATCAAATGGATTATATATAGGACAAAACGCACTGGATTTACTACGGTTTGTAACTTAACGTTAGTATCATCACTCCTTGCTTAAAGACGTATATTATAAGTTAGCTTAGTGCTGACACTCAAGATTTTCCTTTTCCCACGTCTAACGATTCACATCTATTCTCTTTACACTTTATATTAAATGAGATAAACATGATAAGCTTTATACTTGCAACCACTATCTATGGGTATATATTATACCCATCCGAAACAGGACCCATTTTGATCGGAAATATAGAGCAACATATCAAGGTCAATCTACAAGTGTTACGAAAATGTATATATATATCTATAAATGTATATAGGAATATGCACAATATTATTATGAATAGTGAATTAGTCACCAATAATCCTCTATAAACGCGAATAGTTGCATAGACCGAACCGCCGAAGCATTTGCAACTTGGATAGTATCTTAAGCACCAATTGGGTCTAGTGTAATTGCCTCCACATCAGGAGATAGTACAAATTTACAATTTACATACATCCCTATCAGGAGATATTACTATTCACCTAGCCCGGACAGCAAATAGAACCCGAAGGTAGTGTTTGTTTTAACGTCTTAATGCTGAATGGAATTCTATCCAGCATTAAGTGGTAGAAATGGTGTTTGTTTACTAACCTCTAATGCTGAATTGAATAAAAATTCAGCATTCTGCATTAAGAGGCAAGTCCTGTGCTAGATGCTTAATTTAACGTTACAAAAATTTTAGTCCAGTGAAGCCCCTATTCTTTTTTATTCATTATCTATTGATTTGTATTATAATAACCATGGTTAACTTTAAGTGTCATCTATTCAGCATTCAGAGCTAAATAAAATCAAATGCATTTAGTGTTCAATATTGCGGGTTAAAAAAAGTAGACCCAATCGGTAAAATTAGAAAGAGAAAAAAGAACTGCAAAATCATAGGCAAAACAAATTTTAAAAATGAGAGTGCTACATAATAGAGAGAATTAAATTTAACCTGAAACTTGGACATCTCATTCTGAACCAGATTCTGAGCAGTAAGAGCAGGAACGCTGCAATTCTCAACACACATGCCTATCTCTTCCTGCCTCCTCCTCCTGTCAAAGCACTCGTATGCACATTTGAAGTACGCTTGCTGCAATTGTCGATTGAAAAAATTAGGATCCGGAGTGTGAAAATTTTTAGGATGCAACCCACAACATTTTTTTGTATGTTCTAAAACTCGCTCGACGTTCCTCTGACGGCAAGAGGGGGACTAGAGACTAGGAAATTAGTCGGGGATCAATTGGTCAGACGATTTTATATTTATTAATTATTTAAAACATTAAGAACAAACAAAATTCTAACTTCATTCGTTAAAATGAAGTTGTCAGTTTATCAAACGAATATTCCCATAGTTTTTAAAAAACAAAGAGCGAAAGACTTCATTATTCATGCCGAATCTCCATCCCACAAGATTAGGCAACCACCTAGCTAGGCTAAGGTGCAGACCACCGCCTAGCGTCTAGTCGGAGATTAATCAGCACTAGGCGGGGTACTTCTAGATTTTTGAAGGATGTTGTACGTGTCTCAAATATCTGTAACCAGTATCTCACGATTCTACAACCTTTATCTTGTGATTTCGGACCTCACCAAAGGCAGCATCTCTAGAGATTCAACAACCTTTATCTTGCGATTTCGGACCTCACCAAAGGCAGTATCTCTAAATACTTTCACAGTATCTTCCACGAACTCCAAACTGAGAGACAGGATCCTCTACCCCTAATCCAATCACTTATAATCACCGACTAATGGAAAAAAATAGGGTTTATAATTATATATAAATGCACACACACACATATATATATATATATATATATTTAGATATATACAGAGAGAGAGAGAGATTTGTGTTACCTGGAGAGTGAAATTGACATGGTCCTGGAGAGGAGCAAGATGGGATTGTGCAGCAGTATTAACTTGGTTTAGTTTTTGCTTCATTCTCTCCGTCACAATCCGTTCTTCAGCTGCTGCTATGTGATCCATCTCTCTCTTACTAACACCACCACGACGACCGCAACCAAACCTAACAGGTTAGGGTTTTTGAGGGTTTTAGGTTTCTGCCGTTGGGCTCTTTCCTTCTGCTTTTGTGGCTGGAGAGTGGGGCAGGCTGGACGTGTTTGTTTGACAAGTAAAATTCTTTAATTCTGTCATAATAATATAAAATAATCTTACTTCATACATGATACTCATTCATTTCTGTTTCGATTAAGGTGATGTTTGTTTCAACTATTTAAATTTGAAAACGTTAAGTTTTCAGATTTAAGTGGTATCAAAGTTATTTATTTGGTAAAAAAATTAAGTGATTTATCACTTAAATCTAAAAATTTGTATCAAAAAAATTAAGTGGCAAGTTTACCACTTAAATCTGAAAACTTAAAATATTCCATTACAAAATACCTATTTCACTCTCATTAAAGTTTTAATCATGTAATCTAAATAGACTAATAAGGGCAAAATTGTCATATTAAAAAAAATTCAGTTTTCAGATGTGTTATATTCAAACAAACAATTTTTTCAGTTTCAGTTTTCAGATGTTTTATCAAACGCCACCTAATAGTTTCACTTTAATATATATTTGATATTATTTTTATTTTTATTATTATTTCTATTAATTCTCTTTTATTCATTAATACTTTTATTACTTTTTTTATCACTCTTATTTTAATATACATAAAGTAATGATTAATTATATTTAACCATTAATCATTAATTTCTCTCCTCCTTCTTCCCAACAATAGTTTCTAAAATTTTACATTCATTTAACCCTTAATGTAACACAAATTAATTATAATTAATCATTAATTCTTTTTCTTCTTCTTCTTCTTCTCAACAATAGTTTTTAAATTTTTGCATCCATCTACTCCTTAGTCCATTACAATCGTGGCCTTCTCGTATCATATTTTAGATCTTGAGACCTTACATCGACATCTAGGGCTGGGAATTTAAAACCGGGAACCGGAGAACCGGTCCGGACCGAACCGATAAAACCCGGTTAGGTTCGATTCTTGGAAAATAGGAAACTTTTGTTACCGGTTCGGTTCTTCAAAGTTGTTAACGGTTCGGTTAACGGTTCTTGACATAATTTCTTTCTAATAACCGTAAAGGAACCGTTATTAGATTTTCCTTCTAAATTGCTTAAGAACCGAACTGTTAGAACCGTTAAAACCATTAAGGAACCGTTAGAACCGTTATTTCTTTCCAATAACTATTAATATTTTGGTTTTTTCGATTTTTTCTTGTTAACGGTTAACCAATAAACCGGTTCTTTCCAATAACCGTTAAAGAGCCGATTTTTATCTTGTTAACGGTTAACCGATAAACCGGGAGAACGGAACCGTTAGAACCGGTTCGGTTCTTAAACCGGTTCTTCACTTTTTTATAGGTAGAACCGAACCGTTAACATAGAACCGGTTCGGTTAA
Source organism: Lonicera japonica (assembly GCA_021464415.1). NCBI lineage: Eukaryota > Viridiplantae > Streptophyta > Magnoliopsida > Dipsacales > Caprifoliaceae > Lonicera > Lonicera japonica. Next base: position 13,469,182 of record CM038468.1, on the reverse strand, counting down.
TGGTTCCTCAAAATTTTTTAAAGAACCGAACCGGTCCCAGGCCTATCGACATCTAACAACTGAGTATTGAGAATAATTTCAGTTCTCTATAATTGGGGTTCATCCACTTTCTCGGTCCTTCACAACCGAAGTATTCTAGACTATATTTGCAGCTATCAGAACCTTACATCGGTCTCTAACAATCGAGTATTTTGAATAATTTTGGTTTCCTAGGACCGAAATTCATCAAATTACTCGGTCTCCTATGACCAAAGTTGTTTGGAATATAATCAAATTACACATCCGGTCATTGAAAATCGAACAAGTGCTCCAATTTTAATTTTTCGTAACCGAGGTAACCTGTTCTAATGCTCTAATTCGTTTTGTTGGTACAATTTTTTTTATATATTAACTAAAGAAAATAAACGTTAAACACAATAAAAACGAACATATATCTCATTCATTAAGTTTTTCCACCTTGATAATCCTTGATTCGCTCTTCTCTACCGTTCTCTACAACTTAAGAGTTTTTTTTATGTGACATCAATGGAGATTTTGAGTATTTTTCTGAGTTACTTTTGAATTTTTATTGGCTTTTGAAATGAATTGAATGAGATAGAATATGTTAATTAGATCTGAATTTTTGTTAATTATTAACCATTGAGTAAAAATCATAGAGAAGAGAAGAAGAGGAAGAAGAAGAAGATGACGATGGAGATAAAGATGATGATGAATAGTAATTAAAGTTAATGAGTAATTAGTTTGTTGAAAATAATTAATTGGATGTGGTGGAAATAGAAGTTTATAACTTTTTTTTAGTGGGAGTGAAAGCAAGTAGTTTGTGGGGTGACAATAGCACCACCATTAAGTAAAAGGTTTTAATGAAATAAATAATCTATTTAGATGACAATAGCACCACCCTTAAGTAAAAGGTTTTAATGAAATAAATAATCTATTTAGATGATTAATCCTGACAAATACCGAATTTACAATATGATAAAACTATCTAATGTCACTCTTTTATCATGCACCTTAAACTAGTCTTATTGTTTACAAAAAAAGTTTGCATTTGTTTTGTTGTATAAGTTTGAATGTCAAAATTAAAAATTGATTTTGAAATTTAAAAATTGAATTTAAAATAAAATTGAATTTGAAAAGTTTGTTTATTTTTTTTTTATAAATATTATATATGAATAAGTGTTATTTGTCTAAACATGTTATATTTGAATACTGAATAAATATTACTTTAACAAATTTATTTTTATCCATTTAATTTATAAAAATAATTATATTTATAAGAATAAGAATAAGAAGAAAATAGGTATTCTACCTTTTAAAGAATTAAGACTTTAGATTTAAAAGGTAAATAAGCATTAAAAGACTTTAGATTTAAAAGGTAAATAAGTATTCACATCTGAATTTTTAAATAAACCGAATAAAATTAAAACATCTTAAATTTGAATGGACCAAACATTTAAACAAAAGAAGCTAAATTAAAAAGTCCCTCAGTCCGTCTTACATAGTAACTCCTGTCTTTTTATTTTTATTTCATGAGTCAAATTATTTTTTGAAAATTTATGTATTTAATTGGCAAATATTTTACCGAGGTAAAAAAGTATAGAAAAGTTAGTCTTTAATGATCTTTAATTGAATAATTTTTTTGTTACTTGTCTTTTATATAAGAAAATATAAATAAAAGAATTTAATTATATCTAATTAGATTTTGCTATTTCACTTTAGAAATTTCTATTATTATTTCTGTATTTTTTTTCCATATGTCATACTGTTTTTGGAAAACTTTTATATCTAGTTAGTAAATATTTTATATAAGTACAAAAGAATGGAAAAGTTGGTCTTCAATACTCTTTAATTTCTTGTTACTTGTCTTTTATATAAGAGGACAGACGACAGAGAATAAATTAATTTAACAGTATCTAATAAAATTGTGCCATGTCATTTTGCAAATTTCTATCTGGTTATTGAAATTCCTAACGACTCAACTTTCGTCTCATATAAAAATGGGCACAGAAAATCTCATTGGAGCACTTTCTTTTTATTTTCCTTTTTTAACATAAAACTTTGCATTGATAGAAATAATCATTAAAAATGCCATATACACTTGACTCTAAATTCATTTCAATGTGAGTTCTAACTCAGTTTAATTATATGGTATTATAAGAATTTTTAAAGGGAAACACATTAGGTGCTACTGTGCTACGAAAAACACAATATATTTCTCACCCTTCTTGGAGTATTTTTTACAAATATTCTAGAGATGCATCTTTTAATAGAATATATTTCTTGTCAAAGACAAAGTAGAAAGGTGCTAATAAATGAGAATGAATTAATCTCATAATAGCATCTCCAAACAAAGGTGTTGAAACTAGTGTGTTTAATTTATAATGCTAGTAACTTATTTGTGTTTTCCGATAGGTTAGTTAAAATGAAACATTAGCGTGTCAAATGTTATAATTTGTGTGATTCGGACTTTGTCCCAGTGAAAAAAAAAATGATAATTCATACAGAGTATCACAGTTCAATCTTTTTCACTACTCTTTTCTCTTAAGAACCACCTGAATCTATCGTTACTTATATGAAAAAAAAAATGTTATGTCAACTAGAGCCAACGGTTTGGCCAACAAAAGTGGCAATTTAGGACCACTTTAACTATTATTTTAAACCCATTTTTCTCACACTAAAACAAATTTACTCATACCTTTTGCCGCTCACCATTTTCATCGCTCTCTAATAATCTCAATTTTGTGACTTTCAAAGATTCAAGAAATCATTTATTCATTTATCACTTAAACCAACAATTTAATTTTTAATCCCCACCATATATGCACTTCAATCTGAATCTCAACCGCAATAGTCTGATTTTCAAACATTTTCACAGCATTCCCCATTCAATCCACATTAGTCCGTATATGTTGAACCAACAATACCCATTAAATTTCTGAACCCTGAACCCAATCCAAACAATCCCATGCTTTCACCTCTGTTACAGACTATATATTACCCTTCCCCTAACTGCCTTATTGCCCTTGGACCTCAGGATCGGCGCTAGGCATAGGCCACCCATACTCCTGCCTAAGGCCCCTCACGTACCAAGAACCCATTTTTTCCGAATTTTATATACAAATATATTAAAATTGTTAAAAGGATTTGATGTTGAATAAAACTAATTGAAATACTCATTGCCCTATATAGCGGGGATTGTGATTGTGGTGGAAATTTATTTCGGGACATACCGTAGGAGCTCAAGCCCTAGCAGTGTAAAATAGTTCTCCACCTTTTTTTTAAATGCTTATTAAGCCTAATTAGGTTTGTTTATTTGTTTTTCTTGCACAAAAATATATCTTTTTATTTAAGTACTCCGAAAATCTTATAATTTTTCAAATGTCATTAATATATGGGTTTTTTTTTTTTAGTTTATTGTACTTATATTAAGGGTGTTAAGTCCAATCCGGAAACCGACCAAACTAATCCATAAAATCCTGAACCAAAAAAAAACCGAAATCGAATAGTTTGGTTTGGGTTTGGGCAAGCAAGTTCAAAACCGAACTAAACCGAGCCGAATCGAATTATGTATAAGCAAATAAAAAAATATTAATATATACTCTAAGGGCATACGTTATTTATACTATAATACAAAAATGAGACTATTTTATAAGAATATGTTCCTTATTATTGTGATCATCTTAAAAAAAAATGTTAACGCGTGCCCTTCTTATTGAATTAACTACACAATGCTAAAAAAAAATTATCACATAAACAATGACAAGATAATTCATCATTTTATTTAATGTGTTTTATTTTTGTAAATATACAAATAAAGTAGTAACTAAATAGAAAACATAGTGTCTATATATATGTTTGATCCTTATTTCTTAAAAAAATATGACTTTAATTTGAATATGTTTGATTTTACTAAATATACAATGAAAACATTTTTTTATATAAAATATCTCAAATGAGGTCTTCAGCTAATTTCTTTTTTTTCAAATAGATTATTCATATTCTTTAACTTGCCCTTCTGTATTCACAATATAAAACACTGTCTATATTTCTTTCTTTATATAATTTCTCTATATCTTTTTGTTATTGTGGTTCACAGTAATTTCTCTCTATAATGAGCTCAATTTTTTTAAAATGTAGAACTCTATTTTTAAATTGTTGTTTTGACTAAATTCTATATGATTGAAGAATTTAATTACTCGTTTTATAGTTTTTCTAAATGTCATTGCTATAAGATTTTTTTTTCTTAATTAGTTTATTAATGTACTTATACTTTATGAATATATGAAAATATAAAGGGTCCTAAAACAAAAATTTGTCTGGGGCCAACCCTATCGGACCTTCACGGTGATCTCCACAAATTAAAACGATTCCTCCACCTTGCCTGCCTCAATGAGCTCGATCCGATCAATGGACTGGCAGGTCCATAATACTCGTCCAAGTCAATGGCGTACTCAACCAAGGCGTAGATGAGTTTCAAATCCCTTACTTTTTTGGGAAACTGAAACTTGAGGCTGCAAGAAGCAAATGTAAGAGCCTTAACTCCTATAGCCATTTCCATTATTAGTTAGATATATCAATATTCCTGGCTATTACGAGACATCTTCGCCCAAACCTGCATGTGTGAGGTCTTACGAGAATTCGGATTAAAATCCATTTGCCATGGCAAAAGCCGCAATACATCACAAGGCAAATTCCAAGAGTTTTTACCCTAATATCGATGCATCTCCGCAATATAAGTACCCAAATAGCTCTTACCCAGGGGCGAAGCTATGTGGGGGCAGGTGCCCACCTTAGTTTGGGGCATTTTTTTGAAAAAAAAATAAAATTTTAGGGAATTATGTGCATAAAAATAAACTTGAGAGGACCTAATTGTAAGAGGCAGAAACTTAGGAGACAATTTGTAAACTGCAAACTTAACCAATTAAACCCAGTTGTCGGTAGACGAAATTTCTTATTTCTCTCCTCTTTTTTTACCGCCTGAAGGAGTCCTTCACAATTTCTTCATTCCCGCCTCTCTAAATATTAATTATTAAATATTTTGTAATTTAGGTATAAATTCCTAATTATTGAATATTAGATATATACTTATAATTATTTAATAATTTATTTTATCCTATTGAATGGGAGATAAATTTAGAATGATTGTTTGGTGACATACATTGAACAAGAAATTTTCAATAACATTGACAAGGAAGAAATATTGCAATACTTCAAAATATGAAAAACCGTAGAATGTTTTTGTAATTTATCATAATTGTTCGCTTTTACTATTTGAGTTTTATAAAGTATTATTATTAATACTATTATATTTGTGTTCAAATTTTATGGCTTTAAATATGATTTAATGTGTTTTAATTTTCGACCAAATTAATTCTGCACCCATTGATCTAATTCCTGATTTCACCATTGCTCACACCCAATGGCACCATCTGCCATCCTTGAGTCAACTTCCACTAAGCTTTAACTTGCGTACACAAATTTTTTGCCGGAACTGAATTCCATCTAGTAAAGAAAATTTTGCAAACCAAATTCCTATTACATTTAGGTACAGAGTTTTGATATACTTCCTCATTCAAAATTTTATTGGCCTTATTGCGCGCCTTTAAAGCTGGTGCAACTAATTAACTTCGTCACGTCAACAGCTCCACGTTACAAATAGTTGCTGCCGGGGGTGGACCTAGTGGAGGATAGGGCAGGCTTCAACACAGGAGGAAAATTTTGAAAAATCTATTAGCACTTGTAAAAAAAATTAGTTTAAGCCTACCCCTTTGCTAAGTTTTAACCAATCTCTTACCCCAGCTCAAATATATGTTAGCTAGAGTTTGTAATAGATGAATTCAAATCATTAAAAATTCGTCGAACTCAACTTTGTTAAATATGTTTTATTATGTATGAATTCAAATATTTAAATTATGCTATTAAATTTTCTTTTCACTATATCGTTATATATACTTTCAATATTTTTTTTTATGATTTTTTTTGCCTGTTACTATTAGCCCACCCCTCGCAAAATTTTTGGGTCCGCCTCTTGCTGCATACGACTTCTTCTCGGCCACTGTTAGAGATGTCGTTTGAGTGTTCAGAACAAATCCACCATAATGGCGACTATGATCCAGAAAGAATGGTGTTGAAACTTTGAGGAAGAAGAGGCCATTGGAAGTAAGAAATGTTTTTCAACTCACTTTAGTAAAACATGTGAAATCATCCAAACTTCTCATATTGCACTTGAGTCTATCACTGCCACAACATTTTACTTTACATACTATTATCTTAGTATCAAAATAACAGTTTCATTTTTTACTTTGTTATTTTTTAAAGAAAGCACTTATTTTAACTTGAGCTATTATCAAAAACACTGTATATTGTGTACATAGGCTATCAATTGGGCCAAGCAAATCCGAAACTTGCCCGTTTGGCTCGTTAAATTGTGAATTGACTTTAATAAGGGTTTAAGTTGGGTGAGAGTGAACAAAATCTTGAGCCCGAATTAAATTTTGGGCCGAGTTTGAATTTCAAGTACTCAGCCTGAAATATATTTGACATGCTTTTACTAGGTTACTCAATTTGTAAGACCCTACGGGGTTGGCCTAGTAGTTCACTAGGTCCCTGTGAGGAACACCATGTGTAATTGTTCAAAAAAAAAAATTGTAATTTATTATACTTGTTCGCTATTGTGATGGTTTGAACCCAAGGGTAGATAAAAGTGGGGTCAATAGCAAGATCTCGTGTTCAAATCCCTCTAGGTGCAATTGTTGGTTAATTTGGAACTCCTAAAATTATGAAAAACTCTAAGGTGTATGATATGTAGTTGTTTTGGAAAGTTTGAGGGTCTATGTTATAAATTGTAACATGTTTAAACAAGGTCCTTGAACACTACACCCTGGAAGTTTACTTATTGTCTCTTTATAGTCCATAACGTTTCACTTTAAACATTTTGATTCTCAAAATTTGAATCAAGTTGTGCTTTAATTTAATCCAAAATTGGATGTCTTGTCTATTTTTTTGTTAGAAAATCCATGTGCTAGGGAAAAGAGTACTCATAAGTTATCTTAATTAGACTCGTTTCCTTTTGTTAAAGAGAGAGTCATTTCCACACAATACCACCAATCAAATCACCTCATACATGATTTGTTTGTCTCTTGTCCACCTCTCCCTCTAGTGAGTTGAGTCTCACTTTTTAGGTTCTAGTGACTTTATCTGTCCGTCTCTCTTACATCTACTCCCACTCTCATGTTTTCAGGCTTCTAGCAATTTGTAAATTTATATATGGTGTGTGTAAGGGGGGGGGGGGGGGGGGGGGGGGGGGTTGGTTTTGGTTTTGGTTTTGGTTGGAGCAAAAAATTAGGAGACCTAAACCCAAACCGAATTTAAAATTTTGGTTTGGTTTTGGTTTCTAAATCATCCTAACCCAAACTCGAACCAAACTTTTCAGTTCAGTTTTTATTTGGTTTTCATATAATGTTTTTTAAAATAAATAAATTGTAAAATAATACTTATTTTTGTCAAAAAAATAATAACTCTATACTTGCTTCTACTTATTTTAGAGAAAAAAAATATATTAACTCTCACATCTATATTATAAAATAAGGATTTTTTGCATTAAAATAATAAATAAATCCAATATCCTATATTAATTCTTAATAGTGTTAACTCTTTTAGACTATTAAATCATTTTTATACTCACAATATAATGTCAAATCATCTCAACATTTACTTACACACTAAACATATATAGAAACATAACTCTTACATATCTTTACTTTTCTAAAACACTTATCTCTCATCAAACTTTGAAAAAACTTTCAAATGCCATAACTTTAAATCCACAAATCCAACTTTAATAAAATTTATATAATCTACAAATCCAACTTTAATAAAATTTATATATTTGAAATATGTTTATCGAGATCTACAAAACAAAATTCATTATTATTATTAAATTATGTATAAAAGAATTAAATCTATAATGGCATGCATAATGTATTTTTAACTCATTAGTCATCAAAAATATTACACAATATTGATTAGAAAATACTGTGATAAAACTAAAAATACTAAAATATTCCGATTCGATGGGTTTCAATATGAACAGAGCCGAATGGGGTAGGAATTTTTTGTAGAACAGGGTTTGACCTGCCTCGAATATAATATTTGCTTCTTCTTCTTTCATAACAGTAATATATTATAAAAAAGGTTCAATTGTACAAGTAAGAACTATCTCGGGTGAGGACAGTTATATTTAGATTGATGGGGTTTTATTTTTACGAGACCTAATTTGTTATCATCCATAGGTAACATACAATTAAACACATTTTCCTATTATTATTTTTTGTTCATTTTATTGTGCTGCAGCACGGGTATATCCTTTACATGATAATTCAAAGAGTGATTTCTCACTATACCTTGTAAATTTTAGAAATATAAAATTTTAGATAATGAAGTAATATTATTTTCGAGTTACATAAATATTATTTTTGAGTCACATATGCAATGATTCAATTCCGCAATGTCACACACCAAACCCGAACCAAACATATTATGTTTCACTTTTTTCTTTTGGGTTCAATTTTTTACAAATAGGTTTAGCTTGGCATATTTTAATCATTTAGTTTTTGGGGTCACCACAACACCCATAGTATGTTGTTGTTTTCTTTGTTTTGTTTTGTTATCATCTAAACTAACTTGCAACAAAAAAAAAGAATGCATTATAAATTTGGCCCATCCTTACTCCAATTCCTAGCTCCGACCTGATTTAATTCCGATCCTAATTCATCACACCATTTTTAATTAGTCATTTAATATGGTATTAGGTTTTTGGAGGGATTTTAGGCGATGGCAATTTGGAATGTTTTGGAATTTTTATCTCTGTGGTTTGTAGATATTTATTAATTGTTGTTTAGTAGTTTGCAAATTATTATACCAACTTATCAATCCTATATGGGCTTATTTGAATTCGGGCCCGAAGTTTGTAACAAATTATGACATGAGTTTGAACATATAAGATAAATTTACTTTTGATCATGGTCAAAATAATTCGAATTGAGTGTTGTCCGACCCAAATCCAATTCATATAGCTTGAATGACTAGCCAAACCATACATTTCACAAAATGAAATTAATCCGGGGATAGAGAGAATATTGAGTTGGTGTTTGTTTTCTGTTTAAAAATGAATAATGAATCTGAAGACTAAAAATTTCTTCTGAATTTTGAAAACTGAATCTAAAAACTATGGTCGTATTATTTCTGAATGTCATATATTAATGATACGAATGATATTAAGTCTATTTTTGTTAGCATTATTCTCTCGACAAAAACACAACTTTTAGTATGTAAATGTTCGAGTCGTTTGTGTTCACACTAGACAAAGTTTAAGTTTCTAGAATCCGTACACTCAAACTCATGTTCGCATTGGATTGATAAGCTTCGAAACATTTTATCATAGATGGTGTTTTTTTATTGGTCCAAAGAAGAGAATTCAAATTAAAATTCTCTTCCTTTTTTCATTGATCCAGAGAAGAGAAGTCAAATTAGAATTCTCTTTGACAACTTTTCAGATACAATGTATTACACCTCATTATGAGTTGTTTACAACTCAAAATGAGTTGGATTAAAGCTTGATTCTCATATATATATATATGCTTTAATCCTAGATTTTTGGGTAAGCTTTTCCTTGAAAAAAATTCCATGTATCATTTTTGAAAAGCAAAAATCCTCCACCACCTAGGATTAGATATTTTATATCAAAGCAAACGTTTTTTATTTAAAGAACAAATTAAATTACAAAGTGCGTATGATTTGTAAAAAGAGTTGATGAACTGTGTAATATCATGGCGAGTGATTCATTGTGAGCCTCTATTCGTGCGGTTCTGATACGAGGACTATAAGCACCAGAGGTGTAGGCTACAACAATTATTTTGTGACTCAAGTTTGTAAGTTTGTATTTGTGATTATCGTGCCTGTAAACTATTGTGTTTTATAATGTAAAGTTTTCGATGATTAGTCTTACGTAAATAAAAAATAGCACATCTAGTTATTTTTGTGTTCCGCGTAATTTTTTTTAAATGATTGTTATCATAAACAAAGACGACATAAATTTGAAATATTTACATTAAAATAGTGTTGTGACAAATAAAATATTTATAAAAATTGTAAGAGTGTAGAAAACCCCAGCCTGTTTTAATAATTATCCAAACTTCTTATGTACAGACAAAGAACCACTAAAGTTAAAAAGAATCAAAAACCAAACAGATCCCAGTGTCACATTACATTGTTGTCGAGCCCACAAAATTTGAAAATCTGCATTGATTTTTCCCAGGGAATGTGCCTTGAAGTTTCATTGAAGACTGGAGTAGACTCAATTCCTTTAAAATTATTAAATTATCCTATTCCTTTCGTCCCATTCAAATTCCTCGCACAATATAAATTGAAAATATTTCCCCTCATCAAATACCCAATCATTCAATTTCCTCCCAATTTCTTTCGAATAATCTTACAGAAAAAGAATCAGTGGGAGAATCGAAATATGGAACAATCAGCACCAAAATCCACAGACCCATTAACATGCGAAAACCTCCCTCATCTCCTCTCCTCATTCGTCGACACATTCGTTGATTTCTCTGTAAGTGGTATTTTCTTCCCTAAACAAAACCCTAACTATAATTTTTCAAATGATGCTGTACATTCACCTCCGTTACAAACTGTATACCCTTCACCTGAACGATTAATCGCCATCGGTGACCTCCATGGCGATCTTTTTAAAACAAAAGAAGCCCTTCGCCTCGCTGGACTAATCGACGGCTCGGATCGGTGGACCGGTGGGTCTACGATGGTTGTCCAGGTCGGTGATATTCTGGACCGAGGCGGGGATGAGTTAAAGATTCTCTACTTTCTTGAGAAACTTAAATATGAGGCGGATAAAAGTGGGGGTAAGGTTATTACTATGAATGGTAATCATGAAATCATGAATGTGGATTGTGATTTTAGGTTTACGAGTAAATTGGGTTTGGAGGAATTTAGGGTTTGGGGTGATTGGTATTGTGTTGGTAATTCTATGAAGGGTTTGTGTGATGGGTTGGCTTTAGCGAAAGATCCGTTTGATGGGGTGCCTTTAGAATTTCCGCATGTAAAGGAAGAGTATTGTGAGGGTATTAGGGCTAGGATTGCTGCGTTGAGACCAAAGGGTCCGATCGCGACTAGGTTCTTTTCGAAAAATGTGACTGTTCTTGTAGTGGGAGATTCTGTTTTTGTTCACGGAGGGCTTTTGCCCAGACATGTTTATTATGGGTTGGAACGGATTAACGAAGAGGTGAGGGATTGGCTTAGTGGGTTGAAGGAGAAAGTGAGTTTGGATTTAATTAGCGGGAGGAATTCTGTTGTTTGGTTAAGGAAATTTTCTCACGAGGTTGAGGAGAATTGCGATTGTTCAACTCTTCAACATGTTCTTGCTACGATTCCAGGTGCGAAACGGATGATTATGGGTCATACTATTCAAGCGAGGGGAATTAATGGGGCTTGTGATAATAGAGCTATAAGAATTGATGTGGGTTTGTCGAAAGGTTGCGGTAATGGGTTGCCTGAGGTTTTAGAGATAAGCGGAGATTCGAAATTGCGGATTTTGACATCGAACCCTGCATATCGGAATAGGTATGAATCTTATGTCAAAGATAATGGAAAGGACGGGCTTGGTTTGTTAATTCCTGATAATTTACCGAAACAAGTAGAAGTGAATGCATAATTGCAAAACAATTCGAGGAAGATATGTTCTAGGTGTAATCACTAGATCATACTTGCCATTATTTATAAGAATTAGTTATTAGATCATCACCTTATTTTATCAGTTCTAGAATTGTAATAATTGTTGCTTGTAATCAATTTGATCAATAGAAAGATCGCATTGGTTTTTGGAATGTATTTGATTAGTTTAATTTAATTTGTGTTTCTTGTGTTTGTCCAGACCATCCTATTTATATTTTTTATATTTTCTCTGTTGTCCCTTGCTAACAATATGCACTGTGGTGTTTTTGCGTGAAGAGGAACATACTTAAAACAACATTACCTCAGGAAAAGTAATGCCAGAAATACAAATAGTACACAAATTGCATTTGATTGGTCAAAAACTGGGCCTGCCAAAAACTAGTTGAAATAATGTAAATGTTGATCAACGTAGAAATTGACACATTATTTTGTGTGCATAGCATTGTTGCTCAGAAAAGAGAAAAGCGCAACTGTACTGAATGCTTTTACTTGGCTTATTTGAATGCATTTGATGGTTACAATTACTGTGGCAATATTGAGGTTCTGTTATTCTCTGCAACATTATATTGCCTTAGAACAGGGCTATTGTCTTTCTGTTAAAGACGATAAAACTTTCCTAGTTGTATGTTGTTACTGATGGCATGTGATTTGACGGTAAAGCTACATTGTTTGCTGATTATTGTTAATGTGCAGTTGAGTTCAGAAGATACACGGTTATAGTGTTATCTAGCCCATAATTTCAGTTCTTTCATTGATTACGCTTTAGTTTCTATGTACATATGTTAAAATTATACAAGTGTTTGTTGTTTCTTGACTTTGTGCGTAATTTGTGCTTTATCTTGTAAAATTCTGGCAACTTTATGAAAGCTTTGGATGCTTGGAAGACATTTCTCTAAAGGTCAGGCACTTTCTTTGTTTTATCTCCATTTCCAAATTTTATCTCTCTTTCCAAATATGGGACCTGTCGTTATATGGGTATTCCTCATGTTACAGGTTTTGTTTGACATATACAATGGGAGTCTAGTTTCTCCCTCAATCTTACAAATAAAGAAAACCTCCGCCCACTCCCATGAGTCGAACACTTGACCTCAAGACAAAGGTCGAGGTTGCGGCCAACCCCTCTCCTCACTATGGGAACATTAGTTACTGTTTCTAAACTCTCTTATTGTGCTTGTTCCTTCAGAATACGTATGACTGCTATTTCATCCCATGCTATATAATATGAACTTCACACTCAATGGTTGATCAAGAAACTTAACTGGTGGTTGGGGGAGATTTACGGTACATATATTGTACTCGGTTTTTATGGAATATTTTGTCACAATTAACAATTTGATGGGACTAAGACAATATTGATCTAAGGATTATTTTGAATATCGATATATTATGTTACGTATATTGTACTTTGAGAAATTCGGCCAGGTTGATTATGATAGTGAGGACCCAAAGGGGTTCAATTTTATGAATATTAACGATGAACCTCTACACGTGAATAACAAGTCTTTGGATTCTCAAACTTGGAGACATGGCATTAATTCGAAAAAAAAAAAATACCCGAAAACCAAGATGGGCAGAAGAAATCAGTAAGATGGCATCTCAAGGATGATGATCTCTTGATTTCAGCTATCATAAGAAACAAAACTTCAAAATGATTTCTAGTAAATCAAAAGCTCTAAGAAAGTGCAAATCAAAATGGCATGAAATGTTTTTCTTTTTTGCTGTGAAACAAGTTCTTTGTTATAGACTCCTCGCATCCCCATGGATATTTTAAATTTCAAACCCTAGCCACCGTCCTTTCTCACTTTGTGTATCCAATACCATGCCTTTCCAAAAACAAACCACGTAGATTGGTCGGAATCCATAGACGATCCAAGCCCCGAAAGCAGTGCCGGAAATCGACGACTCGCGCCTGCACACGCCACTTGCTTCGGCGCATGGATCTTATTTGCCATCGACGATCACAGCGTGCAACAGCGTGTGGATTCTCAAATCAACGCCAAAATCTCTAGATCGAACCATCTCACTGTTCCGTACCCTGTTCAAGCCTTGGTTTGACCGCCATTCCAACTGATAATCACTAGCAATGAAGGAGAGAAGGCGAGACTGGGAAATGAAGAGTCAGTAATCAAACATAAGGAGGGTTCGATCTATATTCACAGGGAGAGGAAAATTTAGATTCGAGCACAAATCCTTCTTATTCAAGATTGATGATGGGGGAATGACGGTTACATTTGTAGAAGAGATTCGAAGCCATAAATATTCGGTACGTATAGATTTTGGGGTCGATTGGTTGATAAACAGTCTAAAGAAATCGAAGCTATAGTTTGACAATGAGAGATTTTTTAGCAAATACCAAGCTAACTATGCTCTGTTTCTGCTACAACGCTACAACAAGAACAACAATGGTAGCTTCATTAGTCTTTCTAGAATTCAACAGGGTATAGTGAAAAGTGTAGTTGCATTTCCAGCTGGCGAAAGAGGCAGAGGTTGGTTGGGAATTGCCGAAGAGTTAAGTTATCTTATTTTTGCTCCTCCCATTAAGCACCCAAGGACGGAATATCGGAGAACACACTGGGACAAGAAGACAACAAACAGATTTCAAAAGGTCGAGAAAAGCAAAGCCCGCAAAACATACGCAGAAGCAGTAGTAATGAAACAGAGAGAATAGGGGAAAAAATATACTGAAGATGAGGAGATTGATATATACTGGAATAAAACGGTAATCTGCACTAGGGAGAAGCTGTGGGACAAAAGGAAAGATATACAATTTTCCTTAAATGGACTGTATAACAAAAACATTATTCTCAAGCTTTTCCAACCGGATGAGGCAATTTTCTGTTGCAGAGATAGGGAGGAAGCTGATTTCTTTGCAAAAAAGAGACTTTTATTCATAAATGGGCCTTTCACGATTAGACTGCAAGGTTGGAATCAAGAGGATGCCTAATTGAATAAAAAGCTAACTTTCACAGGAGGATGGTTGGAGATAGAAGACCTGCCATTGAAATGGTGGGCGAGGGATATCTTTAAAGTCCCAGGGTCTAAATGTGGGGGTTTAATTGAGTTTGATCGTAGAACATAATCCATGTCCCAATTTTTCACAGCAAGAATCAAGGCGAAAGACAACATTAGCGGATTTATTCCTGTTGAGATTGACATGTCAATTTGGGTCGAAAATTTCACAATAAAGTTAAAGGCGAGATCTAGATTAAATATGGCAAGAGGTGTTATGAAATTGGTGAATAGAAGCTCACACACAACTAAAATAAAATTGAGAGAATGAAGAAAAATAAACATACAGAATTTACGTGAAAAACCTCCAATTGATTGAAGAAAAACCACGGACAAACGACGGAGGATTTTAATTTATAAAATGGGATACAACACATTCTCTCTAAATATAAGGAGAGAACAATTACACTATCTCTTTATTTAGGAGAAACAATAACATTTCTTTAGATCTCTCTTTACCAAGCTTTCTTAATTCTTAGCTTGATGTCCAAATGGAATAGCATGGAGAGGTATATATAGTAGTTACAAAATACATCCAATGGTCTACATTCAATTCCACCAACCATGATCAAAGGGCTCACATTCATTCTCACCTACCACGCATGATGTAAGCGATGACATCATCGATACACGATGTAAGCGATGATAACATCTTAATGTAGGCGATGACATCGTCACGATGTAAGCAATGACATAGTTGATGCACGATGCAGGTGATGATGCATGTGATGACATCGTTGATATACAATTACAATTGTTATTTTTCCACTACCTCAACAATCTCCACCTTGGCGAATAATTGCTTAAATGGTTTTAACAGTATTTCCCACATTAAAGTAATCATCCGAGAGATCTTCGTATCCTTTCCATTCTTCCGTATTTTCCAGCTCTATGTATGCTTACATTTTTACTAGACTACACAAGGATCTACACCATTCAAACTTGTCAGTATTAATTGGCTTGGTTAGAACATCTGCTAGGTTCTCATTTGTGTGAATCTTTTGCATATCCACCTTTCCATCTTCTATCACTGTTCGGACGAAGTGATATTGTGCTCCTATGTGCTTTGTTCTGGAATGAAAGGCTGGATTCCTTGTGATATGCAAGGCACTCTGACTGTCACAAAATAGAGTGATTTTCTCTTGTTTGTGTCCAAGTTCCTCCAATAACCTTTGAATCCAAATTGCTTCCTTGCAAGCTTGTGTAGCCGCCATATATTCTGCTTCTGTTGTAGACAAAGCTACCACAGTCTGCAGTTTTGATATCCAGCTTACAGCTCCTCCTGCAATTGTAAACACATAACCTGAAGTGGATTTTCTTTTGTCGAGATCTCCTGCAAAATCTGAATCTACGTTACCTCTGACAGTTAATCCTGATCCTTCATAACATAAAGCTGCATCTAAGGTTCCTTTGATATATCTTAGAATCCTCTTCATTGTACTCCAATGCTCTCCACCTAGATTCGCCATGTATCGACTAACCATTCCCGCTGCTTGTGCAATGTCTGGTCTTGTACATATCATATCAAACATTACTTTCCACTGCTGATGCATACGGTACTCGAGACATCTCCTTCCTCTCTGCTTCTTTGCTAGGACACATACTCGAGGATAACTTAAAATTAACAGGTAGTGGAGTTGAGATTGGCTTACAATCTTGCATATTGAAGCGTCGCAAGATTTTCCTTAAATAGTTCTTCTGAGAAAGTGAAATTTTCCTGTTATTTCTGTTTCGGTGAATTTGCATCCTTAGAATCTTGTCTGCTGGTCCCAAATCCTTCATTTCGAACTCCCTAGCCAATTGTGCCTTTAGTTCCTGGATTTGAGCTTTGTTGGGGCCTACCACCAACATGTCATCCACGTACAACAACAAGATAATAAATTCATTATCACCACCAAACTTCTTGTAGTACATACAATGGTCTGAATTAAGCCTGTTGTAACCAAGGCTAATATGAAGGAATCAAATCTCTTATACCAATACCTCGGCGCCTATTTGAGACCATATAGAGATTTGTTCAACCTGCAAACCAAGTTCTCCTTGCCTATTTCAGCAAAACCTTGTGGTTGGAGCATATGAATTTCTTCTTCAAGTTCTCCATAAAGAAATGCAGTTTTCACATTTAATTGCTCCAGATATTAGTCAAGCGTAGCACACATAGCAAGAACTATTCTGACTGACGTAAGTCGTAGCACCGGAGAAAATATCTCGTTGAAATCAATACCTTCTTTTTGAGCATATCCTTTTACCACCAGTCTAGCACGATACCGCTCCACCTGATCATTGCTATCACGTTTGATCTTATAAACCCATTTGTTACCAATAGCTTTACGTCCACTAGGTAATGGTACTAGTTTTCACGTCTTGTTTTTGTGTAAAGCTTCAATTTTTTCCTGCATTGCTGTCATCCACAGAGATGCATCTGAGCTACTTGTAGCTTCGTGAAAAGTTGTTGGCTCACCTTCCTCTGTTAAAAGACAGTATGCAATATTGGTTTCCGTAACATATTCTGACTGCCAAGCTGGTGGTCTTCTCTCGCGAGTTGACCTCCGAACTTCTATAGCATCAGACTGGGCTGGTTCCTGTATCTCGTGTTTTGGTGTATCTTCAGAAGAAGCTGGATTTTTTTGTACTGAACTGTTGTAGTATTTGAATTTTCTTTTTGCGTGCTATCGCTTTCATCTTTCTTTTGTAATTTATCTTCCGTGAATAGTACATCTCTGCTGATTACTACCTTGTGGGCAGTGGGATCCCACAAGTGATGCCCCTTAACTCCATTAGCATACCCTAAGAAAATGCATTTTCTGGATTTTGGATCCAGTTTTGACGTTTCTTGGGCATTTTACATAACATAAACAGGACTTCCAAATGTATGTAAGTGAGAATAATCAGCTGGCTTACCAGTCCACATCTCTATAGGCGTTATAAGATTAATTGCGATTGATGGTGATCGATTGATCACATAACAGGCAGTCTTGACTGCTTCAGCCCAAAATGATTTGGCTAAACCCGCAGTTCTTAACATTGCTCTTGTTCTTTTGAACAAAGTTCTGTTCATCCGCTCTGCCACTCCATTTTGCTGTGGAGTGTACGCCGTAATGAACTGCCTTTTAATACCTTCTTGTTGACAGAAGTTATCAAATTCATCGCCAATGTATTCTCCTCCATTGTCTGTCCTTAAGCACTTGATCTTTTTCTCAGATTCAAGCTCCACCCGCGCTTTGAATACTTCAAACATATCTGCCTTCCTTTTGATTGGATACACCCAACATCTCCTGGAGTAATCATCGATTAAAGATACAAAGTATCTTGCACCTCCTAGGGACAAAACTGGTGCTTGCCAAACATCAGAATGAATCAGTTCTAAGATAGCTTTGTTTCTAATATTAGAACTGCCGAACTTCAATATGTGCTGCTTACTAGTAACATAATGCTCACAAAATGGTAATAATACCTTTTTGAGCCCTGGGAGAAGTTTTTGTTCTGCGAGAATTTTCAAACCTCGTTCCGACATGTGGCCAAGTTTGCGGTGCCACATCATCGTTGATTCTTCTACCGAACTTGCTAATAAAACAAATGTTTCTCCTTCTTGTTGTGTTTCTCCCTTGAGCATCTACAGATTTACAGCTATTTTTTTCGCTTTTATCACCACAAGCGCACTTTTGACAATTTTCACGATCCCATCTTGAATATGGGTTTTGCATTCGAGATTATTTATCTGTCCCAATGACAGTAGATTCTTCTTTAGGCCTTTAACGTGTCGTACATCGTGAATGGTACGATCTGTTCTATCAAACATTTTTATTTTAATAAAACCAATACCGGCAATCTCCGAGGCATGATCGTTACCCATGTAGACAGATCCTCCAGATATAGGTTTATACGTGTGAAACCATTCTCTCTGAGGTGTCATGAGCCAAGTTGCTCCTGAGTCTAAGAGCCAGACATCAGCGAATAATTTTATGCCTTCTAAGCTCGGTGGTACCTCGTTGTATAGTACTTCACCATCATCTAAGGTACTTGCCACATTCCCTTGAGCATTTGATGACTCAGGATCTCCACTCCTCTTCTTATAGTCCCTTTTAATGTGCCCTTTCTTGTTACAGTTGTAGCACCTGAAATTCTTCTTACTCCTTGATTTTGATCTACTGCGATTCTGACTCTCGTTAGAGCTACGCTCTGATGATCTTCCTCTCATCATCGTCAGTGCTTCCGCCTGCTGTGAATTTGACTGTCTGTCTTCTTTATTTTTGTGCCTGCTTTCTCCCTCTAGAACCGCGGCTGTAAGTTCGTTGAAAACTAGATAGTCAGTCAAGATGTTGTTTGTCAAGTTGATGATAAGTTGATCGTATGAGTCAGGCAGACTTTGGAGTAGAAGTTTCGCACATTTAGAAGTCTCTATTTTATGACCCAACGTTGTAAGTTGTGAAAATAGAGTATTCAGGGTGTTGATATGGTTAGTCACCAATGTGGATTCCGTCATTCGAAGAGTATAAAGTCTCATTTTTAAGAAGATCTTGTTATGTAGTGACTTTGCCTCGTACAACCTTGTTAATGTGTCCCATATCTCCTTTGCTGTCTTCTTTTCTGCCACACTAGATAATACTCCTTCAGTTAGTGCTAAGTGCAAGTCAGCAATTGCGTTGCCGTCCATCTCGTTCTACTTGCCATCGTTAGTGATCTCCTGGGCCTTTCTCCAATTGCTGCTAAGCAATTGTCCTTCCTTAAAATTGCTTTAATCTTCATTTTTCACAACGAGAAATTACTCCCATTGAACTTCTCAATTTCATACTTTGTTGCCATCGTAGAACATGCCTCCTTTTTACTAACTGATTTTATTTTATTTAGTATAAAATTAGATATGAACCTGGCGCTCTGATACCACTGTTATGAAATTGGTGAATGGAAGCTCACACACAACTAAAGTAAAATTGAGAGAATGAAGAAAAATAAACACACAGAATTTATGTGGAAAACCTCCAATTGATTGAAGGAAAAACCACGGACAAACGACGGAGGATTTTAATTTATAAAATGGGATACAACACCTTCTCTCTGAATATAAGGAGAGAACATTACACTCTCTCTTTATTTAGGAGAAACAATAACCTCTCTTTAGATCTCTCTTTACCAAGCTTTCTTAATTCTTGGCTTGATGTCCAAATGGAGTAGCATGGAGAGGTATATATAGTAGTTACAAAATACATCCAATGGTCCACATTCAATCCCACCAACCATGATCCAAAGGCTCACATTCATTCTCACCTACCACGCATGATGTAAGCGATGACATCATCGATACACGATGTAAGCGATGGCAACATCTTGATGTAGGCAATGACATCGTCTTGATGTAGGCGATGACATCGTCACGATGTAGGCGATGACATCGTCACGATGTAAGCGATGACATAGTTGATGCACGATGCGGGTGATGACATCGTTGATATACAATGAAAATTGTTATTTTTCCACTACCTCAACAAGAGGTAATTCACAATGCTCATTTGTTAAATTAGATGATTTCGATCGGTGTCAAATCGATTTGGCTGGAGAAGATGATAGGGCAAGGAAGGAGGAATGTGATGTAGAGTATAACAAAACTGAGATACAAGGCAGTTTGGAATTAGAAAGAGAAGGTATCGCAAGTGGCAGGAAGCGTGCAGCTAAGGGAGAAGCTCAAAAAAGTGATGATGTAATTAATGAAGAGCCAATTTCCTCTTTAAAAGTTAAGAATTCATATTTTAATCGAGCCACGATAAAGGTGAAAGAAATTTTTTCAACCTTAGAAGGAGACTTAATGATCGATAGGCCCATGTTGTAAGAAAGTTCACCAAACCCCAAACCTGTTTTGAAGTGTAATAGGCCAATTTTTTACAAAAACCCAAAATGGATTTTTGGTATAAACCATATATGGGGAAAATGCATAGTAATTTTTGGGTTAAGGGTTCGAACATACTTATTAATGGAGAGATAAGGAGGGAGATACAGCCACAAACTACATCTCGTTACAAATTTGAAACTCGTTGTAAATCAATTTTGTTATGCGATGAAGAAAACATGGACACTAGTTAATACCATGAAGGGGAAGAGGAAGGGGAGAAGTTGGAGGCCGAGAATGATATCGATTTTAATAATTTTGAAATGGCTGATGATCTCCAAAATTACGATGACAAAATTGGAAGCGGGTATCAAATGGATGATGACCTTCTAAACTCGAAAAACCAGGGCATTAGAATGAAGGAATAAGGAATGGAGGAGAATAGTGAGGTAGAGGAATACAAGACAGAAGATGATGAGTATTTAGAAAGCGATACTGATATGAGAATTCTAAATCTATTTGGTGACAAGGATAATCCGACTCTTAAGAAGACGGCACCACACACACAAAACCTCAAGAACAAGCTAAATACACCAACGGCAGGAAGCCCTTTATTGTTTTGGTCCACTTATAGCCCAAATTCTCTTTCTACTCACACACTAGATTTTTCTACAAGATTTGTAAATCTTCTTCACACTTGTAATTCAGGTATTACCCCTCATGATTTTCCTCATTCTTCTAATTTAATTTTGCACAATTTCACTTCACACAAGGATAAAGTGGTTAAAAGGTCAATTAGGAGCGATAATGATAATCATTTCAGGCTGAGCAATTTAGGTGGTGAGAACCAGCATGAAACTCACACACGTATGCAAAAGTAATTCTGAATACCAACAAATATCAAATAACCGATTTACTGAGCTAGCCTAGGGGGAAACATGGGGCAATGGAACTTAATGAGTAAGGAAGAGTGGCAGAAACTCACTATTATGTTAAATAAGATGAATTTAACTCTTATCCCAATTCAAGGAAATAGAGGTAAGCGATTTAAGAAAAATAAAAATAATGTGAGGAGTGGGATAAAGAAAATAGTTGGGAAAGGGAAAAAGGGAGCTAAAGAATTTATAGAGTAGTATTAATTATGATAGGAAAGGGATTAATAGGAAAGGGAAGGAAGAAGTAGAAAAAGGGGACACCGAAGGTTTAAAATGAAACTTTTGAGTTGGAACATTCAAGGGCTGAGGGGTAAGGAAAAGAGGAAGGTAATAAAATAATTACTATGGAAAAACCGGACATAGTAATAATCCAAGAAACAAAAAAAATAAAATTGATAAAAGATTAATTAGGAGCGTGTGGGGAATAAGATTTAAAGAATGGGTTTTTCTACCATCTATAGGGAGATCGGGAGGAATTCTTGTTATGTGGGACGCTAGAATTTTTAGAGGGTCTGAGTCTTTTTTAGGGAATTTTTCAGCCTCAGTTCTTCTTCATCCAATTGGGGGTGGAGAGAAATGGTGGCTAACTAGGGCATATGGCCCATGTAACTTAAGGGATATGAAGGATTTTTGGCTTTAGTTAGCAAGTGTGTACGGATTGTGTGGAGACAAATGGTGTGTTGGGGGTGACTTCAATGTAGTAAGATTTGCATCGGAGAAACTAGGAGGAGGTTGATATACCAGAAGCATGATAAATTTTGATATTTTTATAAGAGAAACGAGATTAAGGGATACCGTGTTGCATAATACGAAATTTACTTGGTCAAATATGAGAGATCGTCTAGTTTGTTCAAGAATTAATAGGTTTTGGTTTTTTGAGGGATGGGAAGAGTTGGCTCAATCGATGAGACAAGAGGCTTTAGCGAGGGCAACGTCAGATCATTGCCCAATTATACTAGACACTGACAATTACAAGTGGGGTCCTAGTCTGTTTCAATTTGAGAATATGTGGCTAAGGGACAAGGATTTCAAGGAAAAATTCAAACAATGGTGGGAGAGTAGTGAACAACAAGGATGAGAAGGGTATAAATTTATGGGCAAGTTAGAAGCAGTAAAAAAGAGATTAAAATAATGGAATAAAGAGGTGTTTGGGGATATTAGAGTGGAAAAGAATGCAATCTTGAAACGTATAGGAGAGTTAGATGAGAAGGAGGCGCATATGTGTTTAGAGAAAAGGCGGAGGGTAGAGAGGGGAGAATTAAAGAAGAAACTAGGGGAGTTAATCATTAAAGAGGAAATTTGTGGAACCAAGAAGCAAAAGTAAAAGGAGTCATCGAATGGGATAATACCACCAAATTATTCCATAGAATCGCAAGCAGAATGAAAGAAAATAAATTGATTAATAAACTTGAAAATTCAAATAAGGAGGTCCTCCAATCGAAGAATGATATTGTTGGGGAAATTTTGAATTTTTTTGAAAATTTATATAAAGGGGAGGATAATAGCGAATTTGGTATTGAATGACTAGATTGGGCATCTATTTGTAAAGCAAGTAAATAACTTTTGGAGAAGCCATTTTTCGAGGAAGAAGTCAAGGTGGCCTTATTTCAATGTGATGGAGATAAGGCGCTCAGGCCGCATGGCTTCTCAATGGCCGCGTTACAAGAAGGTTGGGAGGTCATCAAAAGGGACATTATAAAGGTGTTTCAGGAGTTTTTTAATAATGCAGTGGTGAATAAAAAACAAGTTACACTTTCATTTGTTTAATCCCGAAAAAACTAAACTTAATTTCCATAAAGGAATTTAAGCTAATAAGCCTAATAACATCTTTTTATAAGGTCTTGGCAAAAGTCCTATCTTTGAGACTAAAAAAAGTGTTAATTGAGACAATTGATTCAGCTCAAGGGGCATTTGTGCAAGGGATGCAAATTCTTGATTTGGTTTTAATAGTCAATGAGGTGGTTGGGGAGTATATGATAAAAAAGAAGGAAAGCATAGTTTTTAAAATCGATTTTGAGAAAGCATAAGACCACATTAGTTGGGAATTTTTAGACTTTGTGATATAAAGGAAAGGCTTTGGTGAAAGATGGAGAATGTGGATTAGAGGCTTCCTTTCGTCGGCCAATTTCTCAATTATCATTAATGGTAAGTCGAGTGGGCATTTCAGTGCTTCAAGGGGATTACGCTAAGGAGATCCGCTGTCTCATTTTTTGTTTATTTTGGTAGCGGACGCTTAAGTAGAATGATGAAGATAGCGTGCGAAAGTGACAACATAGGGGACTTTGAGATTGGGCACAATAAGGTAGTAGTGTCTCATTTACAATTTACAGAACGATAGCTTATTCTTTGTGCTAAATAGGGACTGATAGATTAAGAATATGGTAGAGGTTCTCAAGGTGTTTTCTTTGGTCTCAGGGCTGAAAATTAACATGGGTAAAAGCATTGTGGCGGGCTTGAATATTGAGCCCGAAAGGCTGTCTCATATTGCTCTCGAGTTGGGATGCGTTAGCGGGTCGTGGCCGCTAAATTATCTAGGATTACCATTGGGCGAGAATCCTAATCACCTTTCCTTTTGGGAGTCCATCATAGAGAAAATGTTGAAAAGGGTTGAGGGGTGGCACAAATTCCCAACAAACCGGCTTTAATGTTAGAGAAAATAATGAGAGACTTCTTTTGGGAAGGAAAGAGGAAGGGAAAAAGTATCACTTAATTAGATGGTAGGTGGTATCTAAATCTAAACGAAATGGGGGACTTGGGTTGGGTAACCTAATCAATAGGAATAAGGCTTTGCTCGGTAAATGGTTATGGAGATTCCCATTGGAAAAAGAGTCATTTTGGCACACTATTATAGTAAGTAGGTATGGTTTTCATCCAAATGGGTGGGACGCCAACAATGATTGCACTAGCTCTCTCCGTGCTCCTTGGAAATTAATTTATAAAGTATGGAATGAATTTGTGCAAAACACAAAATTAGTAGTGGGAAATGGAGAGAAAATGCTTTTGGGAGGATAAGTGGATAAGGAATTATCCATTGAAAGAGTCTTTTCTGAGAGTCTATCGCCTTTTTAATAATCACAATATGTCGATCCATTCGGTTATTTCTTGGTCCTCAAGTTCCAATTATTCTTGGGATTTAAATTTTCTAAGAAACTTCAATGATAGGGAATATAAGGAATTCACATCTTTGATGGAACGAGTTCAACCCGTGTGTATTAATCAAAATTCTTTAGATAAGCGGGTTTGGGTGGCTCACAATTTGAGGGAATTTTCTTGTAAATCCTTCTTTGATGCTCTATGTCAACCATCATCCATTTTCTTATTCACACAATCTAATTTTATTTGAAAACACGGGGTTCCTTCCAAAGTTAAGGTGTTTGCTTGGCTAGCTCTGAGAGGTAGAGTGAATACTTGTGACGTTATTCAAGAGAAGAGGCCTTATATGTGTTTGTCACTAACTTAGTGTTTGTTATGCAAACGGGATGGAGAAGATATTGATCATATTTTTCTACATTGTGCTTTTGTTCAGAAAGTGTAGAGTCTGATCTTTGAGATGTTTAGATTAGTAGGAGCCTTCCCAAAAAAATGGGTTGACTTTATAGCTTTAAAATGGCAATTTAAGCAAAGTATTTGTAAAATGAAAAGTCTAGGGAGAATCTCAATTTTGGCTATGGCATGGGTAAATTGGTTGGAAAGAATTAAACGGATCTTTGAAGATAGAAGCAACATAATAGCAGAAACAAAGAGCCAAATTAAATTTTTGATCGGATTATGGGCTAAAACATCTAATATTTTTTATTGTGTGGAGCGATTTTTGTTTGGGTTGGATTATTTTAGCTTTCTAGGTTGATTTCTTGTTTGAATTGTAGTTGCTTTGTTCTTTTTGTACTTTGGGGCTCATCCCTCAGTGGATTTCTCATTTGCTGTGAATGGCCCTTGTTCTCCTTTGTTGTAATCTTCTTTTGAGTTGCAATAAAGTTTTGTTTCTTACAAAAAAAAAAAAAAGTGCATGAGGCAAAAGGAAGTTCCAGAATTTTTCCTTTTCGAGAAGCCTTAACAATGGTCGTAAAAATTGCATGGAAAGAAAATGGTTTGCGGTAGGTCAAGGTGTGAAGATAGTATTGTCCTTGTTCATTTCTTTAGATCGTATTTTGCGTAGGTATTGTTATAAGGTGCTTTCTATCCATATACATTTCATCAGGCGTGCTTGTATGCGCAGGTTTGTTTTTTGCTTCTTTACAATTCTAGACCAATTTAGCCTCATTTTTTTTTAAACTTCACCCCTATACGATAATGCACATGTGAGCAAATAAATGAATACTAAACCAACTATAACATTATTGCGTATGTATGTATAATAAATTGCTATCAGTCCAACTGGTTATTTGGCGTACCATTTATCGAATCCATTCTAAAACATTTTTTTGATAAGGTTATTGGTTAAACCCTAAAATGTTCTTTCTTGTTCCCCCTAATGTGTTTGGTTTTGTTGACTTATCGATAATCTTGGTCAGTCATAAATTAGATTGTTAAGGTGTTTTATATGTCTTTTTTGAATACTCTTAAGGATATTGCTACTGTTGATAAGTTTTGAACTCATGAGTTTGTGGTATCATTGGTTACCTATCGAAGCAAGCACAATAATTTATGAGCATTTATAAAATTTCATTTATTTTGTTCAATACGTGATACATCAAAGAACCTTCCTAATCTTGAAAGTTTAATAGATTAATATTTGGTCAATTTTTTCCAGAGAATACTGAGTCAATATTCATTAAAATATAATCCTAAAGTAACACTTAGTTATAATTTGGATTCGATAGTATGCTTCCTATATACCATTTGCAGAATGTTTATCATTTATTAGATGCATTCATAATTTGATAATCTTCCTGATGTGGAAGTTTATCCAGACTAGTATCTCATTCCATTTCTCAAGAATATTGAGTCGATGTTGTGCCACATTCATTTCAATATAATCCTTAAGCACATCATGATAGTTTCTTTCTTGAATTTCAAGCATATAGTGATACATAACTATATAAGAATAAGAATAAATAAGATGAGAGGAAAATTAAGGATGGCTCATAAGCCCTAAGCAGTAATGCTTTACTAATTTATAATTACATGTCTGAATAATAATGAAGATTACAATCATATTTATAAACTATCAAGGAAACATCTAAAAAAACCATAATGACAACCATCCCTCCTCCCTTCCCGCCTTCAAATCCCCACCCAGATGCTACGTATATACACCCCTGAACACCCAATAAATAAGAAATTAAAATATATTAAATTGTACAGAGATAAATGTGGCTTGAATTTCAATATTGACATTTGTTTTAAAGCTTTTTATAACATTGTGGTTGTAGATGAGATCTTTCAAAGGTGAGAAGCTCGTGATATCAACCATTTTGGGGGCTCTTCGGCTGTAAACGTCCCTCCATGTACAATCCTTTCAACTTTCTGTTGACAGGCATAACTTTGTTTGTATGAAGATGAATATAGAACTAAATCGATTGAATGAAATTGAGTTATAAAAATCATTCATTTGTGGAAATAAGTTCCACTGTCCATAATACTCCATTTGTCCCAATTTATGAGTCTATGTTTTTGTCTTGTAACGCCCCAAATTTGAAGTCACTCATAAACTAATACCAAATCTTGTAATAGTTAAGCAAGTTTTGCTCTTGACCATTAGAAGTACTCACATGCCTCATGATCTATTAGGCCTACAAAATGGCTTAGTAACACATAAATACAATGCAGTGCCTTATTTTCATGCTTAAACTAAATTTACATGCAATTTTCAATTTTAGATAGTAACTATAAGCTAATTGAGCATTGTTTAAGGGATTAAAAATGCAATTTATAGGCTCAATCACTAGCATAACTGCGGAATGAAAGGGGTTCACCAACATGGTTGTCATAAGTTAAGGAAGGACCTATGGCAAAGTTAAACTTGGGACCCTTTTAATCTGTTGAGTTATCAATATAATATGGTACTTAAATTATTGGGCTCTTCATGTAAGTTCTAAGAATATGGGCACAAAACATGGGGACCAGTATGACTGTGGAATGAAGGGGTTCACTAATATGGCTGTCATAAGTTAGGTAAGGACTTGTGGCAAAGTTAAACTTATTCGTTAAGCTGTCAATATAATGTGGTACTTAAAACATTGGGCTCTTCATATAAGTTTCGAGAAACTTAGTATAGTCAGGGTCCTATGCAATTGTTCATCTTGCACACTCCCAGGGTCGGTGTTGTTCACCTTGTGCTAGACAAGCACGATGCGATTGACATGCCCCACTAAAAAACGATCAATTAGTATTGACCTTTTAGAGATTTAAGTGTTGTTTAATGTAAACAATGTTGAGGTGACTAATTTTCCACGCTTACCCAGAATTTGGCTACTTATGGGACTTAGTGTGGTATCCTCTGTTGTTGATGAACTTTTGACGCCTTGACGTAAATTACTAACCCTTTGGCTTCACAGTGAATCGTAGTCTAGATGGGACAAACCATCTTTTGCAAGCTTGAAAGACTGCACTGGAATCTTCATTCTCTATGCAACTTATGTTGGCAGGTGTATATGTTATCTATAGTTAGGAATTGAAATTCATGGTACTCAGACCAATTCACATTCGGGGCTATCCCTCAACCATTTGCATTTGCAAACTAAGCCTCTTTGGACTTGACCGACATAGAGATATTTTAGAGCCATTGTTTCGACCCGCATGTGTTACCTTCAATCAACATATTATTAGCTATCTAATATTGGTAATCTTCTTTTTTCTTCCTGTATATCCTTAGTTTAGATTTTGATGTAAATATTTTCTATATAATATCTAGGGTTGCTTTGCTTACTAGTGGTAAATGAGCCCCCTTGATCCGGGAGATCATGTGTTCGAATCTCACTCGGGGTAGGGAGGGTTTGTTATTTGTAGTAAAAATAAGATACTTATTATACCTTTCTTTTTTATTAAAAAAAGAAAAAAAGAAAAAAAATAGAAGAGCATTGTTGAAAGTTTAGCCCAGTGGTCTTTCCCGCATAATTTTATTGTTTCTAATTTCAATTGCAATTTCACTAACTTTAGTCACTTTTATGAACTTGATTATAGATGATATAAAGAGTTTGTTGATTATGTATTATTGCTGATCATTTGACTTTGGAAGTGGTTTCTCTCTTTGAAGTTCAGGGATTTTGAACATTGTACATATACAAGGAACGCTTAGCAAATAAGTTTCCTCTACATGCTTCAAATTTTGATTCAAAACTTAGAAAGTAGAAGTGTTTTCTTATCATTTTCTTATCTATTGCTTTTGGTTTAAATCGCATTGTTCTGATCTGATGGTGCAAATTAATGATGTAATTTATATGACCAACCACGAGCTAGCATGTAGTTGTCCATGTCAACAGCCTATCTCGGCGAGAGAGGGGGGCTCTGAAGAGCTCCATTCGAGTTCAGTAAGGAAGGCGAAGTTCATCAGCAATTGAACATCTCCTAAGTGGTTAGTATCGCAGCACAAATTATGAGACCTAAAGCTCAGAGCTCCTTAGATGAGCTCTGGAGTTCCTTCGCTTAATTGTTCTGACAGAGTGACTGACAGATAGCATGGGCGACTGCCACCTGCCCTATAGAAAGTGCAGAACATCCTTTACCTTCATTAAATGCATACTAACTACATTAAATCCACCGGAATTCATGGAGAAGCAAGATCAGAATCAGCAATGATTCAAACATGGTCTCAGACATGTCCATGGAGCTCTACCGCATGTCTTCTCTCAGTCATATATATAGAAGGAGAATCCAGCATTTAAGAGAGATCGATCTACTTAAGACAAACAACTATTCCATGAACAATAGAGAATTTAGCATTGAATAGCAAAAGATAAAGAGAGGCCCAGAGCTCTCAGAGTAGGGCAATCCATGTTTATATAAGCTCAAGCATTGTCCTTTGTTATAATTAGGAGATAATAGAATAACTAAGAGAAGCTTTAGCGAGTCTGTAATAATTATTCGATTATCATAAATATAAGGCAGACCGAGTTCCTAACTCATAAATTCAATACATTTACTACTATAATCATTAACATAACCATTTGATTGTATGGTCTAAAGTTTCATTCTAAATTTTAGCACCAATAGTTTAGCGCCGTTTGTGGGAAAGAAAGTTTCTCAAAGTCATGTCCTTTTCCAAAAGCTAAACACATCATCCTAAACACAAAAATTACCATGTCCTCTAGACAGACTCAACCATACGTCATATTGGCATTATAAGAGCGGCAGGCTGCCCTTCAAGTTCGGATTGACATGCTTCTAGCCCAAAGAAAAACGCCCCCCCGTTAACTCGAGGAGCAGGTCGGTCTCAGCCTTCTCTTCTGCAGTTGCCCTCCCAATCCTCGCGCCTCGCGTCCCAGCCAGGCAAAGGCTTAGAGACTGTGGCCGAGAGTCTAGGGAGAGCCACAATAGAACCAGTGAGCTCGAGCCTAATCGATCTAGCTCTAGGAGGGAATCATCTTTTGAGGAGGTATCAGCTAGGACACCTCTCCCTCCATCAAGGAATCCACAAGTGCATGTGGTTCTTGAGAAGCGTTCAGAAGGGGCCTCAAGACAGTAGAGCCGAAATAGGAAATATCGACCTCCCTTCCTTCCAACTCGGGTGATTCAGCAAGAGGCATAGGCCAAGTCTCGAGGTTCAGTGTTTGATAGAATCTCTCACAGAGAATCGGTGGGAGAGGTCGAGAAGAGATTGATGACCAAAATGTGGTTTCAAGTGGCCGAAGTTATAAAAACGATGGGACATCCTGGAGGACGCTCAGCAGCAGCCCTTGTGACGGACTCTAAATCCTTGTTTACAGAGCACATTCAGAGCTGTCGGGTCAAAAAATTAAAACTCTCAACGCTAGAATCTTATGATGGGACCACTGCCCTGTGCATCATTGGCAATAATATAGGAACATAATGGGGCTTCAAAATGTACCAGATGGCATCATATGCAGAGCTTTTATTACCAGCCTCAAGGGGGCAGCCCGAATATGGTGCAACAACTTACTTTTAGGTTTAATTCAAAGCTCCCAAGAGCTCAGCACCAATTCATCTCACATTTCTTGGGGACTCGGAAGCAATCCAAGTCTTCTACTCACCTCTTCACTGTAAAGCAGAGGCCAACATAGAGTTTGAAAGAATACACTTGTTAGTTCAATCAGGAAAGCCTAATGATCACCAACCTCAATGAAGGGGTAGCTGTAGCAGCCTTTATAGAAGGGGTGAGCTCCTCCTATTGCCTCATGACGTTAGCGAGAATAGCCCCCAAGACCATGTTTGAGCTCCTCAATGAGGTCAATAAGAAAATTGGTGTGGAAGAAACCTTATAGGGACGAGACCTGTCAGGCCTGTTTGCCTTCCTGCCCTCCTTCAACCGCCAAAGGGGACACATTCCACCCCGCAATCAAGAGAAAGATGGTAAAAAGGGCAAAAAAGGGAGCAAGCAAGTCCAAACCTAATGAGGGGAGAGTTCGCTAGTAGTTTACTCATCTAATAACCCCTTTGAGAAACTTCTATGCCCAACTAGAACCATGCCAAATCCTAGAAGCCCAAAAGATGAATATTTCTGAGAAAAAGAGATGTATGACCAAGTATTTCCGGTACCATAAGGATCATGGTTATGAAATAGATGATTGCTGAAAATTAAAAGAGGAGATCGAGAAACTTATCCAGAGAGGGGCAGCTTTGACAATATGCGGACAAGAAAAATGAGGTCCCCCTGAAAGCCAATAGGAAGGTTCCCGAAAATGAAATCCTCATGATTGAAGGGGGCTCCTCTTTTTCTGGAAACAATAATAGTTTAAGAAGGCCTACATCCGGCAGGCTAAATCCTCAAGCTTGGAGGCTGAGTACTTTAGCTTCGGGCCTACCAAAATGGTGAAGTACGACGTCAAGGAGCTCGTATTTACTGATGAAAAGATATATAGGGTGGAGTTCCCCCATGATGACCCCCTAGTGATAACGGCAATGGTGGGCAATCACAATGTCCACATGATACTTATAAACACGAGGGAGACCTTAAACCTCATATACTACAGTGCCTTCAAAGCCATGGGCTTCACAACAGAGCACCTGACTCCCTCAACAGTTACTCTAGTTGGGTTTTATGGGGAAAAGACCAGGTTCTTAGGGACCATTAAGCTCACTATAACTCTGGGAACAACCCAGAAGCAGATCACCATAGTTGTTGAATTTTTGATACTGGACAGTGCCCCCCACTATAATGCAATCATAGGCAGGGTACACTAAATGAAATTAAAGCTGCCATTTTAACTTGTAGTCTGACCATGAGGTTCCTTATCCCCCACAGAGTTGGGAAGGTTAGAAGAAACCAAGTGGAAGCTCGAAACTGCTAGTTCGGTACTTTGAAAGAGGTCAGGACCACCAACATCGCCGTTTTGGAACTCGAAACCCCAGCTATCGAAAAATTGTTTATCACGAAAAGGCCCATCGACTTGAAAAAATAGGAAATATAAACCCTGGACCCAAGGGACAAAAAGAAGGAACTCAGAGGCAAGCCTGTAGAAGACTTAGAAGATATGGTCTTTAACCCCTTGCAGCTCGATAAAGTCCTAAAAATTAGTAACCAACTTGGTCCAGAGGTCAAGGAAGAGCTCAGTTAATGCCTACTAGCTAATGCCGACGTTTTTGCGTGGTCCCATGATAACATAAGCGGGCTGGACCCGGAGGTCATGGTCTATAGGTTAAACACTGACCCAGCCCGTGAGACAGAAGAAGAAAAACTTTATTGCCGAAAGGAATTTAGTTGCCAAGGAAGAAGTCCAGAAGCTCTTTCGAGCCGGTTTCATCCGTGAGGTCCACTATCTAAAGTGGTTCTCTAATGTGGTGCTCATGAAGAAAAATAGCGAGAAATGGAGGATGTGTATTGACTTCAAGGAGCTCAACAAGGCCTATCCAAAAGATAGCTTTCTACTTTCCCAAAAATTGTCCAGCTTGTGGATGTGACCATAGGCCATGATATGCTGAGTTTTATGAATGCATACTCTGGTTACAATCAGGTCAGGATGGCCCTTAAAGACGAAGAAAATACCTTATTCATCACTAACGAAGGCATGTACTACAAGGCCATGTCATTTGGTTTAAAAAATGCTGAAGCCACCTATCAACGAGTTATAAGCGCACTCTTCAAAAACCAAATAGGCAAAAATATAGAAGTCTACGTCGACGACATGTTGGTCAAGAGTTTCAAAGCCTTCAGTCATATGGCCGACCTTAACAAAGCTTTTACCATGCTTAGACAGAATGGTATGTACCTCAACCCAGCCAAATGCACCTTCTGAGTAAAAGGTGGAAAATTCATGGGTTTTATGGTCACTCAGAGGAGAATTGAAGCCAATTCTGAAAAAATACAAGCTCTGATCGACATGAGGTCTCCGACCACGACAAAAGATGTCCAAAGCCTGGCAGGAAGAGTGGCAGTTCTAAATAGATTCATCTCCAAAACAACTGACAAGTGCTACCCCTTCTTCAAAACCCTTAAGAAAGCCTTTGAATAATAAAAGATTATGAACTGGCTTTTCAGCAGCTCGAGTAATACTTGGGGGGCTCCTCCCCTTCTTAGCTTACCAAAGAATGAGGAAACTCTGAGTTTGTACCTAGCAGTATCGTGAATAGCAGTCAACTCAACATTGATGAAGAAGGAGCACAACTATCAGTTTACTACACGAGCAAAGCTCTGCACACTGCCGAGCAAAATTACCCAAGGATGGAGAAATTGGCCTACGCCCTCCTTATCACATCCATAAAGCTGAGGCCTTACTTCCAGGCCCACACCATAGATGTACTCACAAACCAGCCGCTGTGAAAAAAATTTTGACAATCTAAAGTAGTCAGGGCGTTTAGCTATCTAGGCTGTACGGCTCGGGTAGTTCGTGATCAATTACAGGCCTCAAACTTCAGTTAAAGGCCAGGAAGTGGCAGACTTCATAATAGAATTAACCTATAATGAAGAGTTGATTCTCGAGTTGACAGAACTATTACCACCCGCTAACCCAAGTACCTCAACCTCTACTTCATTGAGCCTGTAGCCAGGAATTCTTATATGGATACTCTATACGGATGGGGCTTTTAACTTATAAGGTTATGGAGCTGGTTTAATGCTGATCACTCTTGAGGCTAATACCTTGGAGATAGCTCTGAAATTTCTCTTCAAGGCCTCTAACAATGAGGCCGAGTATGAAGCCATCATCTTTGGACTAAGAATAGTTGGCGATCTGGGGGTAAGACAAATGGTGGTCTACAATGACTCTACAGTCATAGTTGGCCAAATACTTTGTCACAACATGGTAAAAAAAGATCACATGACTGCTTACTTGGCCAAGGCTAAGGCAGTGTCTTTGAGGTTCTCAAACTTGATCTTTGTTAATGTCCCACTAGCTCAGAACAAGAAAGAGGACTGCCTCGCCAAGCTAGCCACGTCTTCAGACATATTGAGTGGAATCCACATCGAATACCTAGAGAAAAAAAATCATAGATGAACTCACAGAGTTAGACACAGCTCCAGTGCAGGCTTGTAAGTGCTAGATTGATCTAATTCGCAGCTACCTTATCTAGGGAATTCTTCCCGAGGATAAGAAGATGGCCAAAAGGATGAAATACATGTCCAACAGATACGTGGTCATTGAAGCAACACTTTATAAAAGAGGATACATCCTTCCATTCTTACTTTGCCTACATCCTCACTAAGCCAAAGCAGCTCTGTTATAGATTCACGAAAGTCTATGTGGGGGGCACCCAGCAGCTCGCTCACTAGATTTTAAAGTAGGCAGATATGGCTATTTCTGGCCTACTATCCTACAAGACACTAAGGAGATGGTAATGAAATGTGACAAGTGCTAGCGATTCGCTAACATCCAACAGTTCCAGCGAAGCTCATGACCCCAGTCAGCAGCCCATAGCCCTTCTCTTAGTGGCGCATAGACATAGTTGGATCATTTCCTCTAGGCAAAGGACAGACTAAGTTTGCGATGATAGCTATTGATTACTTCATCAAATGGGCTGAAGCAGAGGCACTGACCATTATCACTACCATGAAGATCCAGAATTTTGTGTGGAGGAACATCATCTGCCGTTTTGGTCTCCCAAAGATACTGATCACTGACAATGGAAATCAATTCGATTGCGACATCTTCAGAGATTTCTATGAAGGACATGGAATTGAAAACCATTACAACTCTCATGTCTACCCTCAAGCCAACAGTCAAGCATAGTTCACCAATAAGACCTTACTGAACTCATTGAAGAAGAGGCTTGATGACGCCAAAGGGAATTGGTCTGAAGAACTCTCGTCAGTACTGTGGACATATAGGACCACTATTAGATGTCCAACTGGCGAAATTCTTTTCTCTATGACCTATGGAACTGAAGTAGTTATTCTAGTGAAAATAGGAGTGCGAACTTATAGAATCAACCATCATGACCCTAGTCGAAATGATGAAAACCTGCTGGCTAACCTAGATCTCATTGAAGAAAAAAAAGAGCAAGTTCGAATCAAGGAAGATGCTTATAAAAGAAGTATGGTAAAAAGTTATAACAAAAGAGTCAAGCATATAAGTCTGAATGTAGGTGAATTAGTACTCCAAAAAGTCACCATAACAATAAAGATTTCTGATCATGGCAAGCTCGCTGCTAAGTGGGAAGGTCCCTATGTGGTCACCAAGGTTAGCAAACCTGGCACGTACTATTTGAGACTGTGGATGGCATGTAGCTCATGAGACCTTGGAACATAGAGCACCTCAAGAGATACTATCCTTGAGCTAGAATAGATTGTACTGTTGTAATAGTTGTTTCCAAAGAAATGTATATGAAATATTTTGTTTGGTACTTCATCACTTGTGAATTGCATTTTGTAAAAATTCTCTCGCGAAGAGGTCAGTTTAGTAAGTGCCTAACTCGCAAGAAGCACATTTGCACTCTGTAAAAATCCTTTCAAAAAGGGGTCAGTTTAATAAGTGCCTAATTCGCAAGAAGCACATTTGCATTCTATAAAAATTATCTTAAAAAGGGGTCAGTTTAGCAAGTGCTCAGCTCCCAAGAAGCACATTTTCACTCTGTAACAATTCTCTCAAAAAGGGGTCAGTTTAGTAAGTGCCCAGCTCGCAGGAAGCACACTTGTACTCTGTAAAAATCCTCTAAAAAAGGGGTCAGTTTGGTAAGTGCCCAGCTTGCAAGAAGAACACTTGCACTCCGTGAAAGTCCTCTAAAAAAGGGGCTAGTTTAGTAAATGCCCAGCTCGCAAGAAGCACACTCGTACTCTGTAAAAACCTCTCATAAAGAGGTCAGTTTTTCAACTGAAGAGGCCTGGTAACAAACGAAAAAGATTGTTGAAATTTGCCTAAGTCAGAAGGGAGTATGATTCTACTCAAGACTTACACAAAAAGAATAAATTTTCCTTTTAAGACACCAAGGACTTCGAAAAAATTCCTATCACCATATGGGTTAGTCACCAAGCATACGAGGACCTCAATAAAGGCCTGCTAAGAGCTAAATAATTCCTCTCCTAAAGAGGTTGGTGTAGTAATCAACTAAGCTCAACAAGCACGTTTACACACTGAGGAGTCCAAGTTACATCTGAGAGCTCTTAATACACCTTGCTTGAGTTTAACCAAGGTAACAAGACCTCCATTGTTATCATGAGACCCAAATAAAGACCTCAACTAAGGCATGTTATATATTCTGCTTAATTCTGCCTTACCTTTTTCTGTGTTATGGGGGCATAAATTTAGTGTCATGTGTGTGGGTTTATTGGCGCTCCCTACCCATAAGGAATTTGAGCTTGGAATAGCTCGCTCGTCAGAGCTCTAGGCCAATTGTCAGCCTCTAGGTCGAAGGTATCCTCCCCATTAAGCTCTTCCGAGCTAAATGGCAAGGATATGAGGCAATCAATGGTGAAGATTAATGAGTAATTTATCCAACCAACCACGAGCTGACACATGGTTGTCCAAGTTAACAGCCTTTCCTGGCGCGACAAGAGGGGCTCTAAGGAGCTCCATTCAAGCTCAGCAAGGAAGGCGAAGCTCATCAGCAATTGAACGACTCCTAAGGGGTTAATATCGCATCACCAATTATAAGAACCAGAGCTCATAGCTCCTTGGATGAGCTCTAGAGCTCCTTCGCTTAACTGTTCTGACAGAGTAACTGACCTATAGCATGGACGACTGCTACCTGCCCTACAGAAAGCGCAGAACATCCTTACCTTTATTAAATGCGTACCAACTATATTTAATGCACTAAAATTCATGGAGAAACAAGATCAGAGTCAATGATGATTCAAACATGTCTATCGAGCTCTGCCACGCGTCTTCTCTCAGTCATATATCTAGAAGGATAATCCAACATTTAAGAGAGATCGATCTACCTAAGACAAATAACTATTCTAAGAACAAGATAGTATTTAGCATTGAACAACAAAAGACAAAGAGAAGCTCAGAGTTCTCAGGATAGGGTAGTCCATGTTCCTATAAGCTCGAGCATTATAACTAGGAGATAATAGAATAACTAAGAAAAGCTTTAGCAAGTCTATAATAATTATTCAATCATCATAAATAAAGGCATACCGAGTTCCTAGCTCTATTCCACAGGGGAGGATTAACCCATATCTTCATATGAGGCCAAAGTCCTCTATAAATCTTTGACTCCCTTAAATTCAGTACCTTTACTGCTCTAATCATTAACATAACCATTTGATTGTGTGGTATAAAGTATTATTCTAAATTTTAGCACTAACATGATCTAAAACCTTAATAATCTTGCAAGCTATATGGAAACTTCGAAATCAATGCATTATTAACTGATAAAATGAAGACTTGAAGTTTGATTGCAAGATTGAGGGTAAATGAAATTGTGTTTAAGAATTGTCTTGAGAATGATGAACGTTTGAATATTTTTGCTATATTAGATAGTAACATGGAAAATAAAAAGAAAAATAACTAATTTTGGTGAGAAGATGGAAACAAGAAGTAGCACTAAATAGGGCTGGTAATTCTGGTTCACAGGTTTGGGTCATGTCAAGGCACATGTTTAATTGTTTTATCGCCAACTCAAACACGACCCGTTTAGTTTAATATACATGTGACACGACACGAGTAACCCGTTTAACAAAAGTGTATTGTTGTGTTGAATGGGTAATTTTAGGTATAAAAGTGTCAATTGCAGATTAATTTTGGGCAAGTCATGTCAGTTATACTAATTTGAACATGATCTGTTAATTAAACTGGTTACTTGTGCCCAACTTGAATTTGACCCTAACCTACTAATTTTGTGTCAAGCTTCAAGTTAGTGGCAAATATTGCCAACCCTAGCACTAAGGAGTTTAGATTGGGTGCAACTCCTTACTGATAGAAAAGTAACCATTCAAATTATTAGAAATAGATTATTGCACACCCAAGAAAGGATGAAGATGCTTGCTCATAGACATAAATCTGGTTGAAGCTTTCAAGAAGAAGAATTGGATGTTCTTAAGGCTCCAATATACAAGCACACTACATTGGCTATGGACAAAAATCTCAAGCTTGCACTAAAATTCCATGGAAAGTGGTTTGTAAACTGGCTATCGCACTATTCTTGGCCCCAGTTATTCTAAAATTAATCTCATTTAGTTATTATTTATATTGCATTATAAAGGCAAAGACGATTTCAACTGTTATGGAAGCTGTGTCAAAATTTTGAAATACTTTTTTTACCGCTGCGATTTTCTTTTCCGTAAACGGGAGTCGTATTCTCAACCTTAATCAATTATGACATTTACTTTACCGCTTAATCATCTTTTGCTTTTGTTAAATCTTTTTTTTCTAAAATTGGATATATATGAATAGTACAAACATCGTGTGCAGGTGGTCTAGTGTCTTAAGAGGTTGTTCAACTTCTCTATGCAACTTCGATTTAATGGTTGATTCAATACGTTTACTCTTCTTTTTTTTTTTCAGAAAAGAACCTGAGCCACTTGTGGGACCTCTATCTGCGCAATAAATAGTATGATAACGTTACAATCCATTATACATGTAGCGTTATCGTTTTTATAATTATTACTTTTGCGAAAGTCTAATATATAAATAGAGCTTTTTCAAGATACAGTCAACTGAGGGAGCCCAAAAATTATGAATGTATTAGGCCAAGTCAACTGCCAAGCCCATAGTCCAAGTTGGCCTACCTCCATTGGACTTAAAGGAAATTCACATGAATGAATATTGGGCCATATGCCGATTAAATGTCTTTACGCCAAGTAAATACTGCTTTGCTGAGATGGTCGCGATAACGTCACTATAGTGCCAATATGATAGTGCAAATGTGGACCGTAGATTTTTTTTTTTGAAACTGAAATGTGGACTTTAGATAAGAATGGGACATTTGTAAAGTCATAGATTGTGGGACACTTGTAAAGTACTGGGATAGTTATCAAGTTTTGCCCTTTTTTTAATCTTTTTACCCTAATAAAGCACTATAATTTTAATTATATACCTTTAAATAGAATAAGGAAAGTTTATTACAAGGGTTTGGAAATTGAAGTAATTAATTGTAGAGAAAGACGGTTGCTAACTTGTAATATTATATAATTATTGCCTTTGAGCTTATCCGAACACACATACATAGAAGGATGATGTATTGCCCAAATAGTATCAGCGCTAGCGAATGAACTTACCGTACCCAAAAAAGGGCATCATTTACATTTTCATTAGCCGTTAATTATTGCTCTGAATTTTTCTTGTGGGGAAACTCAAAATTTTTGACACTCACATCAACATATCCATAAGAAATATGTTGCTAAAAAAAAAGAAAAGAAAAGAAAAGGAAAATCAAATTCCAAATGGAGCCTTTACCATAAGCAAATAGAAAAAACAAATATAACACAATGAAACAAATACTCTAACAAGTAAAGACGGATGTTTTAGAACCTATTATTTAGATTTTGCTATATTTTTTTTTGGTTTTTAATTTTCGAAAATAACTAAATCAAATTAGTCAAAAAAATTGGTGATTTAATTTTGCTAAGATATTTCACATTTTTGGTACTCAGTTATGTAATATTAAAAAAGCCAACAATCTTCGGATGACATGATGTATCTTTATAATAAGGAGATCAAGGATATTGGCCCTTAAATGGTGACGGTAAGTTGATATGCATAAAGTGTGCTAATCTTAACAGTCATTCCGCTTACTATTTTTGGGCTTGTTTTGGTAATAAGTTGATTTATTTTCCTATTTTGTAAATATTTGGTTTGTTTTGGACGCTGGGGTAGTTTTCTAAAAATTTGTTAATTATTGGATT
The DNA here is from genome assembly GCA_021464415.1 of Lonicera japonica. NCBI lineage: Eukaryota > Viridiplantae > Streptophyta > Magnoliopsida > Dipsacales > Caprifoliaceae > Lonicera > Lonicera japonica. The sequence continues at coordinate 13,429,329 of CM038468.1, read as the reverse complement.
TGTAATTAAAAATTTATATTTGTATGGTTTGATTGTCATGCTAGCATAATAAGTTTAATTCGTTAACAATGTGAATATTCACATAAAACTCTTTTAAGTTCGAGCCCATCATTTATTGACATCGCCGGTTTTGAAAGAATGTAAATTGGGCAACTGCACAGGATCAAATATTAAAATAAGGCATAACCATATCATTTTTAGGAGCTTTATATTCGCGGTCCGTAAAAGTCTAACTAAAAATATGACTTGCTTAGATTCTAGGAGGATGTTTTTCTTCATTCTACATCAACCCAAGTTTGAGCCCTCTCCACTTCATCCATTTTCCCCGTTTTATATTTCCATCTTCTTTCTTTCTCTTTTCTTTTTCTTTCTAAAAAAGTGTTACCTTTAAAAAGAATTTTTTTTGGGGTAATTTTAAACGCACTCACAAAATTATTATTTTCACCCCTCTTGCAACTCACTCCATTAATTTTTTAAAATTTACCCCATTCTACTTTCAAAAGCCAAACAAGTCCTTAAAACTCTTCTCCTTTTTTTCCTTGAAACATCTCCTAATTTATCTCATTGGCAAACTACTACGGTTCTTCTCTCACCAAGGTTTCTTAGTGGTTTCTTAGCTCCCACGGTTATTTCTAGTGGAAGGGACTCCTTACCATGTACTATGAAACCCATCATCTTTATTTCTGTCAAAAAGAATTTATTATAATTTCTAAATGAAAGCACAACAATAGAAAAAAATGACACGTACTATTTATGGAGAATCATGTGTTTATGAACATGGATTTAAGAAAACCGTACCTAATCCATCTTATTTTCATTTTGTTTTGGTAAATAAAACAAAGTATTTCAATCAACAGTTTTAAGAAACATAGATGATCTTTATTCCTTGTAACAAAGAAATTAAACTTGTGACTTTAACTATTGAGGCTTAGAATTTGATTCCTCTTTGATTTAGAATTTCATTCCTTAGTGCTTTTCAATTTCTAAGCCCTAAAATAAAGTAAGCTCTTGCCTCATATTCCAACCAGATTGGCCCTCTGTCTAGATAGATCCTCGACCCTTTGAAAATGTATTAGCAAACTCCTGCAAATGATGCGATGAAACGCGTGAATTGAATAGTCGGATTGGATTGGGCTGCAATCAGTATGAAGAGAACAGAGTTAAGGGACAGTTTGGTTAGCTCTTTACAATTTTTTTTAAATAAAAGTGGGGTAAGAAGAATAATTTAGTGGGTGTAAATAAAATCATCCTTTTTTCTCTTTCTACAAAAATATTGTAACAAAGTTATATTTAAAAAATAATTCTTTTTCTATTTCCTTTTGTAATTGGTTTTTTTCTTGATGATAATTTAAGGCAAGTTTATTCAAATTTTAACCACCCATTAACAACTATTAAATTAGGGAATGTTTCTATTTTTCCTTCCTAAACAAAAATATCACTCTGAATATCTCCATGAAGTTTTGAAAGTTTCATCATTTTAATGGTGCTTCCAATTTTTGGTGTGAAACTTTCTTAGCTCCAATTTTTGTGGATACTTACTTATCGAAAATTAACTGCAATTACAAATAAAGCATAATGATATTTCAACCGGTTTGAAGCAGCGTCATCTTTTATTATTCAATTAGTTTCAAGCTTTATATCTTAAGAGTTAAACTTTAATAGGCTCAATAGGTAACCAATCAAACTATATAACATAAATAGGTTATACACAACCTATCTAATTAACTTTAGGTAATGAATGTGTCAATTGTAGATCAATTTCTACTAAGTTTTGTCAGATTTACTAACTTGAACAAGATCTACATGTTTATTAAACTGGTTAGTCGTACTTGACATGAACTTGACTCTAACCCATTAACTTCATGTCAAGTTCGCAGGTAGCGGCAAATATTGCAGCCCCAGCACCTAGGAGTTCAGATTGGGTACAATTCCTTGCTGATAAAAATTAAGTAGCCATTCAAATTATTAGAAATAGATTATTGCAGGCCCAAGAAAGGATGGACATGTTTGCTGATAGACATAAATTTGGGTGAAGCTCCACCATACAAGCAAACTACATTGGCTATGAACAAGAATCTCAAGCTTGCACCAAAGTTCAATGGAAAGTGGCTTGTAAACTGGCTCTATCACTATTCTTGGCCTTAGTTATTCTAGAATTAATCTCATTTAGTTATTATCTATATAGCATTATAAAGGCAAACCCGATTTCCATTGTCATGAAAGCTATGCCAAATTTTTGAAATATTTATTTTACCCCTGCAATTTTCTTTTCATAAAAAGTTTGTTAACATGAATCCTATCTTCAACCTTAATCAATTACGACTTTTAGTTAACCACTTAATCATCTTTCACTTTTATTAATTCTTTTTCTTAAATTGGATATATGTGAATTGCACAAACATCATGTGCAGGGGTCTAGTATAGGTGATCTAGTATCGTGTGCGCCGGTGGTCCAGTCACTTAAAGAGGTTCGTCAACTTCTCTATGCAACTTCAATTTAGTGGTTTATTCAATATGGTTACTCTTCTTTTTTATCAGTAAAGAACTTGAGCCGCTTGTGGGAAACCCCTCTCCGCACGATAAATAGTATGATAACATTGCAATCCATTATACATGTAGCGCTATTGTTTTTAGAATTATTGCTATTGCAAAAGTCTAATATATAAATGGAGCCTTTTCAAGATATTGTCAATTGAGGGAGCCCAAAAATTATGAATGTATTGGGCCAAGTCAACTACTCAGCCCATAGTCCAAGTTGGCCTATATCCACTGACTTGGTGGAAATTCACATGAATGCATATTGCACCATATGTTGATTAAATGACTTTATGCTGAGTAAACACTACTTTGCCAAGATAGTTGTGATAACGTCACTAGAGCGTCGAGATGGTAGTGCAAATGTGAATTGTGGATAAGAAAGTGACATTTGTAAAGTGATAGATTGTAGGACACTTGTAAAGTGCGGGAGTGATTACTAAGTTTTGTCCTTTTTAGTCTAGTGAAGTATTGTAACCCTAATGCTATACTTATAAATAGAAGAAGAAAGCTCACCACAAAGATTCGAAAATTAAAGTAATTAACTGTAGAGAGAGATAGTTTGTAACTTGTAATATTCTCTAATTATTGGCTTGAGCTTATACAAACACACAGAGAAGGATGATATATTTGTTGAATAGCATTAACACAACTGGAGGAACCTATTTCACCCAAAAAATCCTTCATTTATATTTTCATTAGCTATTTAGCTGATTATCGCTCTGAACTTTCTATTTCACCCATAAGAAGCATGTTTCTAAAAAAAGGGGGGAAAAAAATTCCAAATTGGGCCTTTACTATAAGCAAATAGAAAAAAACAAATATAACACAAGAAAACAAATACTCTACAAGTAAGGGCAGATGTTTTAGATAATATTCTTTAAATTTTGCTAATTTTGTTTTATTTTTTGATGTTTTTGATTTTTGTCACAGATTTAGTCAAAAAATTTGGTGATTTAATTTTGTTAAGATATTTTTCATTTATGGTATTTAATTGTACAATTTAAAATGCAACTTATTATTGGACTGACATATTGCGTCTTTATAACGAGTAGATCAAGAATATCGGCCTTTAAATGGTGACCGCAAGTCCATATGCATAAAGTGTGCTAATCGTACCGATTCTGCCGCTTATTAGTTTTGGGTTTGTTTTAGTATTAAGTTGATTTATTTGCCTAATTTGTAATTTGTAATTTGTTTTCTTTAGGAAGCCGGTAATTATGATTATTGGAATTATAAATAAAATTTTTTATCGTGTGGTTTGAAGATTCAATCAGTTAGCAATGTAATTATTCACCTAGATCTATGAAGTACGGACACTTTTTTGGAGGTCACGTGTCGAGCTTGACATTTGTCAGACATTCTGACACTTGGATTTAATTATAATCTTTAATATTTGATAATTGATTTAAATGACTATTATTCTTAGTGTTTCTTCAATACAGCATTAACTGAAAATGAGGCAACTAAGCTACTTTTTATATTCCCTTTTTATTTTTTTTATCATTCTATGGAATAATTTAGTTTATGTATACTTTTTGATACTTTAATTATGGAACAATTTAGTGATTATATTTTGAGTATTTGGACTATTAATGTAATCTAGTTTTATTTTATAAAATTCTTAATTATTTATAATGTTTATTGCTATTTATATATATATATATTTGAAATAAGATTATAATATCATTAATAATAGAATTCGAACATTACAACGAGAATAATACAATGCTTCAAAGAATTTAGAAATGTCGAAAATACATAAAAACACATTAATCAATGGTCTTATTACTTATATTTATGGCATCAAGCTTAATTATTTTTTTCGAAAAATTTGAACAATATAAATCTATGTAATTTTAAAAAAATTATAATTAAATACTAGTATAACAATAGAAGTTATCAAATTTTGGCAACTGCTATTTGCACACTACTTTTTACTTGGTAACAATTCACTTTTTTATTCCACCGATAACAAGAGAGTAAATGCATGTATTCGCTTCATGAGAGCTGAATATAAGCTTGAAAATCTCTTATTCAACTCATAAAATACCGAATATATAAGCTTATAATTGGCCTTCGTGAAATGAATAATATACACTTATTTACTTGTCAGCAGACGAATAAAAAATAGTGTTTTTAAATATTTTGTAAGGCGTAAATAATACTTGTCCGAATTTTTTAGCATCACTGTATTTAGCCACTAAAGAAAACCTTTGGGCTATGATAGCCCTCCTCTAAGAGTGAAAAACATTTGGGCCTTCATTATCTGGGCTTGAAAACTAGGGTTAGGGTTTCTTCTCTCCGCTAATTTGGCTGTCTATATATACCAACCAACCCTTCTTTAATATCATCGTTTTATATCGCTGAAACATTCACAACTGGTTTTCGTATTCCCTTTTCTTCTTTAATATCATGGTTTTGTCCAGCATTGTTTTTTTCTTTTGGGTTAAGATTATAAATTGTAAGTAATTTAAAGCCAATTTGCAGAGCAAGGGCGTCAAATTATAATGACGAATCTCTTGCATTGAAGGTTGGCAATATACATGAAGCGATTCTCCGTGCCTTTCAGATCTTAATTCTATTTTGTTTACGGCCTCGAACAAGTCGCTACATCTAAATAATCTCTCTACAAATATTTTTAAGACATTTATATATAGAATATATATTATATGTAAGTTTTTGTAAATTGTAGTTTGAATATGATTTATACGGTTCAATTCTTTAAATAAGTGGTTAAAGAAACTGGGTTTTGAGGTTTATTTTTGTTTGATTGATCCTAACAAAATGGATGAAGTGTTAAAGTGGAAGGCAATGAATAGTTTAGGGAGCCATTTGCTTTGCGTATTTTTTTTTTTTTCGGGTTTTGAGGTTTATTTTTGTTTGATCCTAACAAAATGGATGAAGTCTTAAAAGCAGAAGGTAATGAATAGTTTAGGGAGCCATTTGCTTTGCGTATTTTTTTTTTTAATTTATAAAAAGTAGAAATTTTGCCTTACAAGTGAAAATTAAATTTAAATGATTAAGAGGGGTAACTTTGGATGAAAGTGAAACATTAGGGAAAAAATAATAAAATTGACTAGAAGCATCCAATTTTCAATGAAAGTGAGGTAATAGACAAGTTTTAGATCAATTACTCTTTTTTTTCTTTCTTTTCTCTGAAATGATGTCAACCGGCTCCATATCTCCCTCCATATCTCCCTTTCCCTTTGATCCATATAAATATAAGGTTGTCTGCCAGAAACAATACCAAATTATTCGAAAGGGGCAGGAAAATCAACTTAAATAGTTGTCCAATTGTTTAGAGTCAAAAGTAAATTATTGAGATCGATCTAAACAACGTAGTAATATGTCTTAATTAATTAAGGGGGTGTATTTGATTTAGATTTTAAAAGATTGTAATTGATTTTTTAAAATTCGTAAATTCTGTTTAGTCTATGAATTATTTTAAATTCTTATAGAATTAGACAGATTTTAATGCATGATTTTTTTTGGATTTATGTAGATTTTAATAAATTCTTGGATTTTTACAAATTTTAATAAGTTCATGTATTTTTACAGATTTTAATAAGTTCATGTATTTTTACAGATTTTAATAAGTTTATGAATTTTTGCAGATTTTAATAAGTTAATCAAAAAAATTAAAAAATTAAAAGACAAAAGACAAACAATAAAACAAATTAATTATGGGTTTAAATTAATATTATTAAAAATGTAAAGACAATTAATGAAATTATTATAAAAATTCATACTGCATATACAAAATTAGATTTTTCATCCCATTAGTATTTTTTAATAAAATTGTTATGAATTGTTTTTAAAAATTTGAACAATAATTAACATTAGTAAAAGATAGAATAAAGACTTTAGAGGGACGAAGAAAAAATTATAATGCGTTTGTCACAATAAGAAATTTGGATTTTGAGGGGGAGGGGGAGGGGGAAGGGGGAGAGAGAGAATGTTGAGTAAAGTTTTTAAATGGATAAGTGAGAAGATTTCAAGATGGATTTTTAAGATGGATTTTTATGTATAAAAAAGGCTTTAGAATTCACCAAAATCCATGACTAATTAAAATATTTCTAAACCATTAGACTTTTGAATACTATAAGATTTAGATGGATTTTTTAAAATTTTAATTGAATACATCAAGATTTTTTAAAATCTCAATTGAATACATCATGATTTTAAAAGATTTTTTAAAATCTCAATTGAATACCCACGAATTTTAAAAGTCTATAAAAATCCTATAGATTCTAAATCCAATACACCCTCCTCTGAAAATTCGTGGATAATTCGTGGGTATTCAATTGAGATTTTAAAAAATCTTTTAAAATCATGATGTATTCAATTGAGATTTTAAAAAGTCTTTTAAAATTTTGATGTATTCAATTAGGATTTTAAAAAATCTATCTAAATCTTATGGTATTCAAAAGTTTAATGACTTAGTAGGATTTTAATTATTGGTGGATTTTGATAAATTGTAAAGTTTTTTTTATACATAAAAATATATCTTGAAATCTTTTCAATTACCGAGAGATTTCTAATTTCTTTAACAACTTTACTCAACATTCTCTTTCTCATCCCTTCCCCCACCCTCTCTCTCTCTCTTAAAATCTAAATTTCTTATTATGTGATGAACTTATTAATTTTTTTCATCCCTATAAAGTCTTTATTCTCTTTTTTACTAATAATGTGGTTATCACGCATTAACATAATTTCAAATGGTTAGACCGCTAATTATCGTTCAAATTTTTACAAACAATTCATGTCAATTTTATTGTAAGCGAAGGATAGGGGCATAACATTTTTTTTTTTGGTAATTCATTTCATGGACTAACAAAGCATGCATTATTACACTTTTATAACACTCTAGACCAAAATCTCAAAAACTTTAAATACTCAATTTGGTTCAAACGTGGATTTTAAATTAATAGATATATACTGGAATAATAATGTTATAATTCATATTCACTTTGTAATCAAAATTCTTTTATTATTTATCCTTTGATTTTTTATTATAATTAGTTTTTATGCACGTGATTGTTGTGCCTGACAAATGCTATTAAATCAATTAATGAATACGTATATATTAAGAATTGAATAATTAGTATGAAATACAAATAATAATAACATATAAACAAAACATAGTATCAAGTATAAAATTCAATTGATGACTATAAGAAAATCATAAAAAATTATCTCCTTTAATTTTTAAGTAAATAGGTGGCTGTAAAATAATGAGAATGGATATCAAGAGGACAACAATGAAAATGAAGAGGGTTATGATAATCATAATGATAGTTGAATAGAGCAGAATGAATTTTTATAATGTATTTCGTTAATTGTCTTTACATTTTTGATAATGTTACTTTAAACTCGTAATTAATTTATTTTATTGTTTGTTTTTTGTCTTTTGAATTTTTATTTTTTTGACGGACTTATTAAAATTTGCAGAAATCCATGAACTTATTAAAATCTGCATAAATCTAAAAGAATGCATGCATTAAAATCTGTCAGATTCTATAAGGATTTAAAACAATCCATAGACTTAACAGAATTCACAGATTTTAAAAAGTCAGTTAGAATCTTTTAAAATTTGAATTGAATACACCCCCCTAAGTGTAGCTAACAATTTTAATGCCCTAGGTAAAATAAATATTTATTTTGAGAAGTGTGAACAAAATAACCTAAATATCAATTGCATGCTGAAAATCTCACAAATAAATGGCAGAGCATAAATTAATATTGGCAGGGTAATATATTATGTTTAAAGTGTAATGTACAACGTGTGTGTATATATACATACATACTCAATTGCTTATGAAAATGATATACTCTATTGTACATCCTGTGGGCTACTTTTAATATATATACGATATCATATGTATATGTGATGAGTGTGTTACTCATATTATCTAGTTCAAATAAAAATATAAGACAAAGATGTTAAGTGATCCAATGATTAAGTATTATATTATTATGTTTAAGATTTATTTGAACTCTGCTGTAAGTACATATTTTTTTAATGAAAAAAGAGACCGCGTGAGTAAAATAAATAATTCAAACGTTTGATACAATTTTATAGCGCTTGAAATTGGTCATGTCTTTATTTTACACTAATTGGGGGAGTTTGATGTCATGGCACTCTAAATCTTAGTTTAAAAGCATGTCTTCTCAAATTAAGATTCATGCTTTAGATTTGGGTTTAAATTCAAATAGTCGAAAATGTTAGTATTTATACAGTTTGTTCATGTTCAAGATCAGAAGATGCAAGCATAAGCACGATTATGAATAAAGTTAATGTTAAATGATTAAATTTAATACATTAATTATATTCGATAGAAAATGTTTACTTAACCCAATTGTTTAGAGCCCAATGGAAAACTTAAATGGGTGATCATTATGGGCTGAAAGTTTCAAATTTAGGCCCAGCCTCATGGACCTGAACCAGGCATTAGTTCACCTTAGTGATACAAATTATGTTTGTTGACCCTAACTTATGCAAAGGGTGAATATAACGATTGTTAATACATTAAATTAATGTTAAAGATAATTATTTTTCACCCCTATTTTTTGAATGTTAATGTACTCTAAAAATTCATCATAAATGTATACAAAGTATCATATAAAATGCATAAAATGAGAATTGATTTTTTCCCCTTTACCCTTTTCCCTCAGTTCCCCTCAACACCTTCTACTGAAAGGGTTAAATATATGATTTTTTTTTTAAACTTGGTGAAAACGATATATACAACGAGTTGATCATCCCTACAAAATTTCAACAAAAAATTTCAACCGAAAATGTGTAATTAAAATTTGATATATATATATTGATCATTATTGTCCGTTAAAATTTTAGATAGTCATCTCACAAACTTTTAGTTTGAATTTTTTAATAAAATTTTGTGGAAATGATCTACTTATTATAGAGATCAATTCAATCAAGTTTCATAAAAAAAATTCATCCATTTAATTTTTAAGATGAAGAGCATTAGGAGAAACTAAGATAAAAGAATAATGGAAGGGAGTTCAATCCCATAAAATATATCAATAAAGAGGTACTTACACTATAGAGTATTATTAATAAGATCCCCTATATTGATGCTAATTAATCCACTATTGGGACGGGAAGATGATTAGAATTCTCATTTCTCTTTAGATATAATTGATGTCTAATTAACTTGTTGGTACTCACTACATTTAACTTCTTCCGCTCTGTTTGATAACAAAATAGAAAATGAAAATAAAAACATTTGATTTGAGTAAGAAGTTAGGAAAATAAGTTATCTTGCACAATTTTTTATAAAATTTTTGTATTCCTCAACCCCATCAAAGAAAATTTCTTCAAGAAAAAAATAACAAACTAAGAAGACATCTCTCCACATGTATCAACTTATTTTCCAATTTTTCACGAAAATCAACTATTTTTATTTTCTTTTTCTACGTTGTTATCAAACACACCCTTTAATAATTAAATAGTACATGGAAAGAAATATGAAATTTTTATTCATATCAAGTACAAATAGATGAGAAGTAATATATACATGTAAGCTAGATATGCTCATACTGATATTTAATTTAACAACATGCTTTTTTTTTTTTTTAATTTAGTTTTTGTGCGTCTATTATCCACTAGAATTCGATCTCTTGCAATGAGGCGAAGATGAATTTTTTCTCTTATGAATTACTATACCAGCTTTAGTATCAACATTAGTTCTTCTATCTTCACTCCTGTAAGCAGTTCCTAGTCAAAAGAGTACAACAAATTAGAGAGTACAAGTTCCGCGTTAAATTAAAAATGAGGTAAAAGGTCTTTAAGAGGTACTGTGTGATAATATTTTTCGAGGAAAAAAAAAACTAACAAATAATATTTTTTAAAATTAAGGGATTGTTTATCAATTGTATTTTAAAATAAGGGTTTTTGACTCAGTTCAAACTTAACTTTGCACAAAATTGTTTTTTTTTTTGCAAACTAAACTTTGCAATCAAATTAATGCAAATTTGTTTTGCATGATGTTTTTATATTTTTTTAAGGGGCAATTGGGCATAAGGGCTCATTTTAATAATAATATAATTATAAAGGACATTTAAAAATTAGACATATAAATTAAGGACACTGTACAAAAAAGACACTAATACCCCTTCCTTATAACATCTCACATCTAATTATGACACTATCAGGAACCACAAGGTGTTAAATGCATAGCAATCAAAAGGTGCTAAATGCGCTCCAGAAGGTGCTAAATGCATTTAGCACCACCTGGACAGCAACCAGAAGGTGCTAAATGTTTAGCACCTTCTGGATAACAATCAAAATGTGCTAAATGCACTTCAAAAGGTGCTAAATGCATTTAGCACCACCTAGACAGCAACCAGAAGGTGCTAAATGCATTTAGCACCTTTTGGACAACAATCAAAAGGTGCTAAATACGCTCCAGAAGGTGCTAAATACATTTAGCACCACCTGGACAGCAACCAGAAGGTGCTAAATGACAGCAATCAAAAGGTGCTAAATGCATTTAGCACCACCTGGACAGCAACCAGAAGATGCTAAATGCATTTAGCTCCTTTTGGACAGCAATCAAAAGGTGTTAAGTACACTCCAGAAGGTGTTGGTGTTAAATGCATTTAGCACCACCTGGACAACAACCAGAATGTGCTAAATGCATTTAGCACCTTCTGGACAGCAATCAAAAGGTGCTAAATGCGCTCCAGAAGGTGCTAAATGCATTTAGTACCACTTGGATAGCAACCAGAAGGTGCTAAATGCATTTAGCACCTTCTGGATAAGCTTCTAGACAGCAACCAGAAGGTGCTAAATGCACTTAGCACCGCTTGAACAACAACCAAAATGTGCTAAAATGATTTTAGCACCGTTACAAAACATAGAATAACAAAATTGATGAGATCAACATCCACTCTATTTATATATATGTACATATATATATGGATCGATGTAGGGATCGTAAAAAAAAAAGTTACGATCAATTTTTTTTTTCAATATCCCGCTGGGCTGTTGAAATTGGTCGATTTTGATAACAAAACGACCTCCGATCGTCTTGATTTACGTGTTAATATAGTAACTTTGTCTTCTGAACAACATATTCAAAAATCAGCTAGATCCAACGGTTCAATCAAAAGTTATATCGGTTTTATGATTACCTCTGCAGAAAAAGAAGAAGAAGAAGAAGATGAGAACGGTGCTCCGATCCTCTCGGCGAAACGATCGAAAAGTCAAGTGGTGGTGGTGGTGGAGGAGGAAGTGAGATCGTTGGTCGGAGCTAAAGTTGGTTTATTGATTTTAGAGAGAGAGAGAGCAATGTATTTGATTTTAGAGAGAGAGAGACGAGAGAAGAAATGAGAACTGAAGAGAGAGAGAGAGATTTGTTATTTTTAACATTAACTTAAACTAATTAGGGGTATATTTGTCCATCAACATTTATCATTTTCCTTAAAATAAATTAATATTATGAAAAATGTCCTTATTATAAAACCAAATTATGAAATTAGTACTACTTTTCTTTATTAAACATGAGTCCGTCCTTAGAGTTATAAAACATTACGGAGCGAGGCCCTATAACCCATTATCTTTTTTTTTAACAAGTATATTCTTATGTTTCATTCATAAAACTTTAAACCAATGTCAAATAAATATAAATACATAGTAATGTTTTAGAAAATAAGGAGTGCAAAACTTAACTTTGCATAATTCCAAAAAAAAAATATTATGTGCATTTTGTTAATAAATAGGTTTTGAATATGTAATTTGTTAAAATTATTCTAAAGTACTGTTACTTAAACACTTATTTATAATAATATACTAAAAAAACATGTAGTGCAAACTTAATTTTGCATGATTACATAAAAAAAAATACAATTTAAAAATCTACTGTAAAGTTAATTTTGCACTCCTTTTGTAGTTTGATCAAATATAGGCCTTAAGTTACAAATATATTATTTTCTAGTTTTTTTGCGATTTTTTTTTGAAACAAGTCATATTTTTCAATATCCCGACTATTAAAACTCCCATGGTTATCCCTGGGCATTTTCTTTACCCTGCCAATAGCGAATTAGCTCAAAATATTTTCCTTTGAAGTCCTTCCAAGAATATTACTGGAAAGAACATTCAAAGGTATTCCCAACATTCAGGATCCTTATCAATCACACACATGTTCATCTACCATACATTTATTTTCAACAACATTCCTAACTTCTTTGATCTTGCGTGTGCTCTCTTTATAATTTCTCCAATCTTGCATGTGCTTTCTTCATTACTCTATCAAGATATTCTCCAAACATAGCAAACAAGAAAAAGCATGTAACTTGGAACATAAAATAGATGGTTCTCCATTAATATGGATTTAATGCGATCAATAGTGATTTCAATTAATGATGACTTAAAGTGGCTCTTCTCTTGTTGAGGGGCATTTTGAGAATTGAAATAATCTAAAAGGAGGAGAGAGATCCTGAGACCTCATTCTCCCCTTTTCTCTCCTTATTTTTTTCCATTCTCTTCTCTTTCTTTCTCTTTTTTTTTGCTTTAACATCTCTCTTTTCCATTCACACCCACGACTCCACCTCTCTGCTCTCCGAAGTCCGAGTGTCCGACCACCGTCCACGCCCCTCGGCCGTCATCGGCCAGCCTCCGAAGTCCGAGTGCTCTCCGAAGGTTAGTGGTTCCTTAATTCCTTAAATCTGAAGCCCTAAATCCCAAATTCTTGAATGTTGATTGTTGATTCCTTAATTCCTTAATCCTTAATGAGTTAATTCCTTAGACCTTATTGTTGATTGTTGATTAATGAATATTTCATATATATTTTTTAATAATGATAAGTAAACAAGTTGTTTAATTGGTTTATCTTGTTGAATGTTCATTTGTTGAATAATGGATATATTTGGTGATTTAAGTCAAAAGACAAAAGCCCTAAAGCCCTAATTGTATATTATTGAATGTTGATTTGTTAAATAATGAATAATGAATATATTGATTTGTCATTTGTTGAATGTTGAATTATTGATTATTTGTAATTTTGTATACTTGTACTACTTTTCTTATTTGATGGTGGCTGTAATTATTTTTATTAGTTCTAACAATGTTAGGTGTAGACACCCCGATCCGTGACCCCCGCAAGAACCCTAATGACCATCGAGAAGTATAGTTCTTGGAGCCCGAGATCCACCTGAGCACCCGAAACTGCCCCGAAAAGGTTTGTTGGCCAACAAACCTGTTTTTAAAAGGGGATTTATTGCGCGACAGGCTAGTATGTCGCGCGACAATCTATTTTGTGTCGCACGACAAACCCCTCTGACCCAGACCATTCATTCTCTGGCACATCAGTCTATCAGAGACATCACTTTAGCCGTTTGTCTTGTGACATTGATCATCATGCATGTCGCGCGACACTTTCCCTTTCTAGGAAAATGTCGCAATACATTCTTCTCCGAGCACTATAAATAGGCCAACACCCCCAAGGGTTTAAAAATAGCAACTTGGGATTTAAGAATCCTAGGCTTATATTTTACTTTCTGGTCTTTTATCAAGTATTTTTTACAAATCGTTTTATTTTTGAAGAATTATCGAATCTATTCCCGATATCCAACGTGTCCCGCTTCTGGAATCGAATTCTCGGAAATATCTGAAGAAGGAGAAGATTATTATCGCCGGAGATCTCTCGACCGTATTATATTTTCTTTCTTATTAATTATTCTCGTCGGGAAGGTAAAGAAAATCTCTTATAGTATTTAAAATTAGGTATCTGTATACTTGTTTTTCTTCTGTTGTTCTGTCACGTTTTATTTGAAATAACTTATTGCCTAGTTATAGAATAGTCTACGGTTTTCAAAATAAAGACCTTGATAAAATCGTTTACAAAACCAGAAGAAAAAGCATATTATCGCTTGGATAAAATTCTGTTTTCAAAACCCGGACTGATAAAACTTACTTAGGTATTAAAATCTGACATATCCTGTCTTTTTCATAAACTGCGATGTGTCTGATAAAACTCCCCTCTAAGAATTCTAATTCCATATTAAATCAGTTCTGGTACGAGATCCGAACTTTTCAAAGTAACAAAAACACGAGAAAACCGTCATTATCTAAGAAAATAATACGGGAAACTCCCTCTTAAATAAAAGTCTTTTGTCACTAGTATTTACATCTTTCAAAACAAAACATCGAATCTCGAAACACAAAGGTTTTCATCCCTTTCCCCATTTTCTCTAAAAATCAGGGTTTTTTTTCGGGAGGTAATAGATTGTCAGTAAAAGCATTCAAGTTTTTCTAACATAAAATAAACATATAAAGACCACTAGATATCGAAAAGGCGGAATGGGTGCTTAACACCTTCCTAAACCGTACTATAGTTCCTGAACCCTATAAAATCCTGGTTTCATAGACAAAACATGTAAAGAAAGGCTTATCTGTAGCCTTTCATCTTACACAACCATTTTGTCTGTTTTCTCGTAAAACGTATTGGTGACTCTGAACGAACCCTCTTGCATCTAAAAATAGGATATAGGGACACCTGATATGAATTATCAAACATGAAGAAGCAAATGGAACAACGAAATCCCTTCTAATGTTTCAAACGCCTAAACACGAAATCCCTTCCGATGTTTCATTGTTCTAGTCTTCCATTTTTAACCTTTTAGTTTATTGTACGCGTTTGTCCTACATATTCTATGCATGGGCAAGAGTGTAGGACTACAAATAGTATAACAAGAATGATGTTCACCTTACAATTTATTGGATTGTCACTTCTAAATCATCATGATATCTGTAATGTAGTTTAGTTTCTATCTCAATAAATAATGTATTTTGAAAAACTAATGGCGTGCATAAAATTGTTTTCTAGTTTAAATATTTTTTGAGAGCTTTTTGACTTCAAATTATTAAAGAATTTGATTTTAAAATTGCCTATGGTACCCCTTTCTTGTTCTTTTGGTTGCTAATCAAATTAATGTATGAGCTTTTTGGCTTCAAATATTTTTGGAGCTTGGGGCCTCAATTTCCTTAAAGCCGGTCCTGTCGAGATGCTTATTGATAAGTTCTTGGTACAACAAGTATATTTCTTGGCAATTCTTGTTTAGGCTGGCGTGGGTTCTGACGAGACTATCAAGTGAATCCATTAAAGGACAATAATCTAAAATGTAAAAACTCGCCATTATTGTCTCACATGCATTTAGAAGCTTGTGAAACCTATTTCCTGCGTACTCTAAATCAAATCTCTTACTAACTACATTTAGCACTCCTTGACTTTAGCTAGCTAGACCTAGTGCGGCACGTAGCACTCCTTTAAACCCGACTTGATGAGTGGCTAAGTAAGCCTTAAACCTAAGAAATAGAGAGAAAAAAAACATAAGTGAAAGAAAATGGGAGCTTTTTATTACACTTAGCAATGCCTTACAATTCTTGGATGATTTGTGAACTATTTATAGGCTTTCACCTCTTTAATGGATGGTGGAGATTGAATCAAATTTATGGCCTATATTGAGTCTCTATAATATTCTAGAATATTATAAGGTTCCTTACGATATTATACAATTTTAAAAGCTTCTAAGGATTTCTCCATCCTCTCCATTTATCTATCACCCTCTAGCGTGTTCTGGAACCTTCTGCAATATGGTTCCTCCATTCTCTCTTAGAATATTCTAGAATATCTTTAAGCCTCCACTATTGGTGCATAGCTTCGTGATTGAGATGTGCACGCTAATCTGTTCCAAATTTGGCGTCTTGTGACACATAGCCATCTTACTTAGATTTTAGCTATTTTCCTAATCATTTTAGAAACCTCATTCCTTAATAGGACGAAAGGATTGAACTTTTTTGGCGCGAAAAAGTAATGATGTTTTGCACCTCCCTTCAATAATCATTATAAGGGGAGAAGATCACATGACTAACATCTAAGGAATTGTAAAATGGCCTTCGCAATGCAAGTAAAGCTAGCGTATTGAGATCATGAGTTTTCATAACCTTTTTTGTAGTTCTCGCCGAAGATTGGCTCAAAACCAAGTCATAAGAACATAAAAGCACCATATTTTTGGGAGAGTTTTCAAAAGTGACAATAAAGATGCGATTTATCTAGTTGGTGCAAGTTTCCAATGAAGGGAAGTTTTTGTGGCCTGGTAATTGGAGGGTTTCCTCCATTTTTTCTACTTAGAGGAAAGGTTATAAAGATGAATATAGAGAACAATAAGGAAAGTAACTATAATAGCCATTAATTTATTGAGAGGTGTATAAGTTTTTGCCTTATGCGCACTTGTGTATATTGGTGTCCTTAAAAAGACCTTAAAATAAATAAAAATAGTAATTTTCACCTGATGTTATAATAGTGCCATATCTGATTTGATAATGGTTTGCAAAAATATAAACTATGAGGTTAGCTGGAATGGAAATAAGAGAATTAATGGACGGTAGGTTTGGTATACATCCACCTATAAACTATAAGGTCAGCTGGAATGGAAATAAGAGAATCAATGGACAACAGGTTTGGTATACATCCACCCTTTGAAGGTGTTTTTTTTCTATACTATGTTGAAGGAAAATGGAGTACAAAAGTATGGCTATAGTGTCGGGAGGATTCATAGTTGGATACTTTGTCCCCTTCCTATTTATAGAGTATAAGATTAGGGTTTTCAAGTTGGTGTTTGGTAGTGTTTGATTAGGAAATAAACTTTAATAAGGTAAAGAAGTAAAAAAGGATAAATCCTACAAGTTAGTTAGGAATCATTGGTTGCAGGTCCCTTCAATGGGAATATACCAAATTCAAATATGGCAAGAGCTTGATATGTTAATTATAACATACTCTGTTTGATTGTTTATATATAAATTTTTATGGTACATTAATTTTTTAGTTTTTACCCCTATGAATTATATTCATATTATCCATGCTTGACAATTAAAAAAGAAATTCTTTATTATATCATGTTTTATATGAATTTTTTGTTTTCTCTTTTGAGTATTATAACGATGTATGTAGTTTATATTTAATCTTGCTAGTCAACTATGGTTTCAACATGTTGTTTATTTAATTATAGTATCACCATTTTTTGAAATGGCATGAGAAGAAGCGTATTTTTACTAATTTTTTTTTGAATTCATTATTTCCTTTTATTTTATCATGTTATTTGGGTAATTTGTATTAAAAAACAAAAAAAAATGTGTTAAATAATATATATGTATTTTATATTCTTGCTAATAATTATTACTATTTTAATCTACACATTTATTAACTATCATAAACATGTGCATGGCATGTGCATGTGTTATGACTAGTTGAATAAAATCATATATATATATATATATATGTATGTATAACATAATAAAATTTCACATGAACTTGTGTAAAATTTAGTGCCAATGTCGTATGCGAACTAGTTAGACTTCTCGATATATAAGATATTCTTCAGGTCGTCACACCTAAGGGTGGGAAAATATACCATTTGTACCATACCAATCCGTACCAAACCGAACCAATATCAAATTGTATCGAAAATTTGGTAAGGTATTGTACCATTACCGAATTACTTTGGTATGGCACTGGTATTCATATTAATTATCGATGGTATATCGTACCGTACCAATTTTTTGGTACGGTATGGTATACCGTACCATACCAATACTAAATGTGCCATTATACCAAATACTAAATAAATACCAAATTACCAATATTCTACAATTAGATATAGATGAATTTAGATGAACGGTTCGGATTATCAACAATCTCATTCTCTCTTTTGACCCATTTCAGCTCTAAATCAGATAACAATTCTCGTTCCATATAAATAATCCATTTAAACAAATTTTGTCGGTTCATTTTAATATTGTTCAATTCATTTAAATCGTTTCACTGAATATGCACTCGAACTTTGACATATATAATATCTATCGATGATGAGAAGATATTGGTTTTTGTTTTCTTTCACAATAGGCTATGGCAGTGTATAGTTTCAATAAATGATGTCAAGCAAAAGGAAATAAATTAGAGCATCGTAAGTTTTATTCTGAATTTGGGAACCTAGTTGGTTGAGTGGGACTAAGATATATAAATTATATATATATATATATGTATGTATATATTCTGCAATTCTGCTTAGTTGTAGGAGTTCTAAGTTCTTCATCCTCCTTTTAGTT
Source organism: Lonicera japonica (assembly GCA_021464415.1). NCBI lineage: Eukaryota > Viridiplantae > Streptophyta > Magnoliopsida > Dipsacales > Caprifoliaceae > Lonicera > Lonicera japonica. The sequence goes on along the minus strand of CM038468.1, from coordinate 13,410,662 downwards.
TTGTAAAAATTGTCCCAATTTATTTAATCCATTTGAATTATGATGGCTCAATTTACTTAATCGGTTTGTGTTATGATAAAGATGAGCCATCATAGTGATAGCATATTTTTATCTGTTTAATGATTTAGTCTATTTTTTTAGGCAATAAAGTGCAAATATTAACAAATCATGTCTAATTCTTTTTCAGAAAATTTTAGTTAAATTTAGGTTTAAGCTAAGTTAGCCTATGTTTTACGTTAATTAACAATAATCAATTGTTTTATAAATCAGTTAAGTTTAGAAAATTCAGTTAAATTAAAAAAAAAAAGCTTTTTTATTTACAAGATTGATTTTTTGGTAATGTACCGTACCAAACCGTACCATACCAATATTTCGGTATACCGAAAGTTTGGTATGGTAATGCTAATGGATTTTGGTGTACCAAATTTTCGGTCTAGTACTCGGTATAGCCGGTATGGTACGGTATTGTACCAAATCTACCCCTAGTCACACCTGTTAACGTGAGTCTCAGGAAGTATTAGAGAATATTATGTTGACATTGTATAGTTGACTTTTGTATAACTGTGCCATATTTAACTTGTTCACATCCCGTGATTTATGTGTAGGAGATTAGCGTTTATTAGTTCCATTTCTTGTATTTCATTCAAGCCCTATAAAGGGTTCTTTATATATGTTAATTATTGAAGACAATTCATTCTCTCATTTCTCTATCTCTAGAATATTTGACTTGGTATCAGAGTGGTTATAGATCCACGTTGTGTTAGGGTTCATCTTAAATCGACTTTGTCGTTTTTTTTTAAACGACTGTCTTTATCCCGCAACCTTCTGTTGTTTCATTCACCCACGACCAATCTTCAAATAGCCACCACACCTACACCAAAAGCCTCCTCTCTCCAAAACAATCAAACCATCATTTGAATCATCACCATCAGAGTTTCCACGTAGGAATGGCAACGGGGCGGTTTCGGGGCGATTTTGTTTAAACCCGAAACTGAATCGTATTCTTTTGTCCCGAACCAAAACCGCAACGGATTTTTGTTTGAAACCGAAATCGATCCGAATTAATTTATGGTTGACCGATCCGAACCGCCCCGCCCCGCCCCAAATATACGGATTACGGGTCAGGTTGGTCAGGTCGGCCCGCCCTGCCCCGAATTACTATTATTTTAAGCTAAAAATAAATTTTATACATTAAATCTAAACACACAATTAAACTTCAAACAAATTAAATATCCATTTTTCAAAAATAATATGTATATTTTCATATAAAATAATATTTTTATATATTATTTATATATATATATTCGGGGCGGTTTTTAGAAGAAAAAAACCAAAACCGAAACCGAACTCGCGGCGGTTTTTTTTAAATCCAAAATCGAACTGGTCCAAAAAAAACCACCCCGAAACCACTCCAAATGGATTAGATCGGTCCGGTAACCCGGCGGGTTGGTTTTTTTTGCCACCCCTATTTCCACGCGCTCTCACATGACATCGCAAGCCGTTGATTAGAGATCATTTTTCGACCGTCTAGCTCTAAACCTACCAAACTTCGATCCTTAAAATTTTTGTACCATTCTCTTCGTCTACTCCAGACGATCACAGGGCAATAAGAATAATCCCAAAAATCCTCTGCACGCGCCTTTACACGCGGCTTATTTTTTTTGGCTCCACAGTTGTCATAATTGAGTTTAACCGTCTTAACTAACGGCGTTGATGATTGACAACATTAAAGTACACGGCATTAACCCAAGAGTTTTGTTTCTTTATAGCTTGACCCTAGAAGTTTATATTATTTATAGTTTGGCCCCAAAAGTTTTTTTATTTATAATTGGACCCCAAAAGTTCCTATTATTTACAGTTTAGTCCCATTACCTTTTGTTTTATGCAAATTGGTCCTAAACTTTTGAGATAATTAACTGTTAATCCCGTTGTGTATTATCATGGGTGATGCAAGCGAATCACAAATCTAAAAGGTTGAGGTGTATGTTCGAAGTTTAGAAAGAGGCTCATTTAGAGGTACCAAACTAAATGTGATTAGTCCAAGGATAACACCGAAGTTAGATCATGGAGTAAAGACTATGCAGACCCCATTCGGGTTCCGAGTGGTCCAATCACCCGAGCTAGAGAAAGGAAGACGAATGATGCACTCATGATCATGGTCCAAGAGTTGATGAATAAAGCTGAAGCTTGGAGAAGCGTTCAAGGAGATGATAAACAAGAATGGAGGACAATTCTTAGCCAAGAAGATGTGGAACCAAATGTGAAGAAAACAGAAGAGGTGTTTACGTAAAGCGTGGGCACGTCAAAGTTAGGAAATCGTGACCAAAAGGCAGAAGTGCTATTCTGATAAGGCGTGGGCACGGCTTAAAATCCGAAATTCAATTTTATTTTTCTAGCGTGTTCTCACGACCGGCTAGCGAAGGATTTAATTAGTTTTATTATTATTTTGGCAGTTTCTTTCTTTCTTTGATAGGAGATAATATTTAATTAGTTTTCCTTTTTTATTTAGGACTCCTATTTTAAATAGGAATTAGTTTCCTTATCTTTTTAGGGTTCTATTGTTTTGTTTGTTCCTATTTAAAGGAGGCACATTAATGTTTTCTAGTTAAGTTATTATTAATTAAAATTGAGTGTTCTACACCTTGAGTTCTTGCTAGAACTTGTTGAATTATTTGAATTAATCATTCAAACTAATTCTTAACTTATTAATCAATTCTCCACTAATTGATTGTGGCGTCTTCAACTTATATCGAAGTTCAATTCTTGCATTTAAGGGTTGTGTTTAGGTTTCGCCTTTCATCTTTTCGACGTAATTCCAAGGTTCTTTCACTTTCGTAGTTCAAGGGTTGAGGATTCATTAACCTGCCTAGGAAAAAATGATTCGAGATCACATCATTTGCTATCAGCGAAAATGTTTTCTATTCAGGTTTTATCTATCTTTATTTTTTTTTCTGCCTTTCAATTCGAACCCTAGTGTTAAAATCTGCGTTATATCCCCTATCTTGATCAATTAGGGTTTAAAAAAATAAATAAATTATTGAGCAGTGAATAGTGATTTCGTGAACAGGAAAAAAATAAAAATAAAATTCTTGAAACCTTATAATTGAATTGTTCATTGTTTGGGGTTTTGATATTGTGGCACCATTGCTCATAATAGAAGTCGAATTCTTTGAACCCTAGAAATTATTTGTTTATTGATATTAGGGTTTAAAGCGATGCGAATTGATTTGATTTGAAATTGCAAATTGTGAACTCTTGAAAGTTAAAAATTCAAAAAACCCTAGATTATGCATTGATACTTATTGTTGGGTTTTATCTTGTGATTTTATTCCATTTAAAATCTGTTTTGGTTGGGAAAATTTAAAAGACCATATGGTATTTGATTTGTGCATAAATTAGGAATTTGATTGTTTCTTATCATTTGAAAGTCCACTTGCGTTTATTCTAGTAATTCTTGTAAATCAATTGGCTCTTAATATTGCTAGAAATTGGTTTATTTGGATCATTGGTAATTTGCCTTGTTGAATACGTCTAAATTAATTGTGGGTGTCCGATTGGTTGTTAGGAATTTGCAATAAAAAGGTTCAAACTTTTCAACTCGTTTGCCCAAGTTCTGAAGGTGAATTGTGAGGAATTACATCTATTTGTGAGAAAAAATATTTGAGTGATACTATTTGAGCGAAACACGTAAGGGAGTGCAGTGAGAAAAATTTATTTCTTTATATTGTGCTAACCTTTGTTTTGCAGCAATATGTCAAGTTTCGATCCTAAGCTATTCCAAGAAGCTATGACAAGTACCGTAAAAAAATGATGAGAGAGGAGTTAGGTGGTTTTAAAGAGCAGGTGGATGAGATGAGTGAGGAACTGAGGAGAATGGGGGTGAAAGTAGATAGGGTTGAGAGCACTCAAAATGAACAATTCGGCAAATCACGTAGTGCTCAAAGAAGTGGGAGACTACAACCTAGAGAAAGAAGGTCTGGGAACGATTCTGACAATTTTTATCGAGATAGCTTTGAAGATGGAGATAGCGACGTTGATTCGGTAATTGCTAACTGACGGAATGGAAAGCAGTTTGGTAGAGGGTCTAATCGAGAGGATGACAACATGAATGGGATCAAAATGAAGATTCCATCATTCCAAGGAAAAAACGACCCCGAGGCCTATCTTGAGTGGGTCAAGAAAGTTGAATTAGTATTTGCTTGCCATAATTACTCCGAGTCCAAGAAGGTGAAATTAGCGGCTATTGAATTTTTCGATTATGCACTTGTTTGGTGGGATCGCTTGATGACAGAGTGAAGGCGTAGTGATGAAAGGCCCGTCGAGACTTGGGATGAGATGAAGCGGCTGATGAAGAAGCGGTTTGTACTCAATCACTATTATCAGGAATTGTACAAAAAATTACAAGGGCTTACGCAAGGGAATTGTAGTGTTGATGAATATTATAAGGAGATGAAAGTGGCCATGATTCGGGCCAAGGTTGATGAGAATAAAGAAGCTACCATGGCGCAGTTCTTGAGCCGGTTAAACCGGAAAATTGCCAATGCTGTTGAATTGCAGCCGTATGTTGAGATTGAAGATGTTGTGCACACGGCAATTAAAATAGAGAGGCAGCTCAAGAGGAGGGGTAGTTTTAAGTCAAGCTAAAGTTCTTATTCTACTCTAGGGAAACAAAGTCCGTGAAAGAAGAATGACAAAGCAACAACTTCGAAACTGAAGGCTGATTCAAAATCGAAAACTTCTAGTGGAAGTCAAGCTAAGGCAGTCTCTAACACCACAATACCCCTACGACTCGAAACCGGGACATTATTTGTTGGAAGTGTCAAGGGAGAGGCCACATTGCCACTCAATGCCCGAACAAGCGAGTAATGATGCTTCTGGATAATGGGAAATATGAGACGGAAGAAGAAGGTGTTGAAGCTATGCCACAACTAGAGGATATCGAAGAAGAGGAGAGTGCCATTCAGGGTGAGTTATTAGTTGCAAGAAAAGCCCTTAGCGTGCAAGCAAAAGAGGATGAGGAGCAGCGCGAGAATATTTTTCATACTAGGTGCCTAGTGCTTGGCAAGGTGTGTAGCTTGGTGATAGACGGAGGTAGTTGCACTAATGTGGCTAGCACAATAATGGTGGAGAAGCTAGCATTGAACACGACTACGCACCCAAGGCCTTACAAACTGTAGTGGTTGAATGATAGCGGTGAAGTGAGGGTGAACAAGCAGGTTTTGGTGTCCTTTAACATTGGTAAGTACGAGGACCAAGTGCTTTGTAATGTGGTTCCCATAGAAGCAGGCCATATGCTATTGGGGAGACCATGGCAATATGATAGAAGAATTAAACACGACGGCTTCACCAATAAATATTCATTTGAGATGAACAAGAGAACAATCATTCTTGCACTTTTACCACCATAGTAAGCTTATGCCGATCAGTTGAAGTTGCAAAATGAGGAGGAGCAACGAAGAGCTGAAAAGAAAAAGAGAGGGAGTGGTAAGGAAAAGAAAGAGAGTGAGGGGAAAAAAAGAAATTGAGAAAAAAGAAAGTAGAGTGGAAAAACCAATGATTATTGAGAGCAAATTTGAGAGGAGGCAAAAGAATTTCTATGCGAGAGCTAGTGAAGTGAAAAGAGCGATGCTTTGTAATCAACTTCTTGTACATGTGTACAAAGAAGCGCTTTTGAACACTAACGAACTAAATTATTCTTTGCCTAGTGTTATTATTTCTTTGTTGCAGGATTTTGGTGACGTCTTTTTGAAGGATACGCCAAGCGGTTTACCACCCATCCGAAGAATAGAGTACCAAATTGATTTGGTACCCGGAGCGTCCATTCCAAACCGACCAGCCTATAGGAGTAACCTGGAAGAAACAAAGGAACTTCAAAGGCAAGTGACGAAGCTATTGGAGAAATGGTATGTGAGAGAGAGTTTGAGCCCATATGCAGTGCCAGTTTTACTAGTGCCGAAGAAAGATGGAACATGGAGAATGTGGGTGGATTGCCGAGCCATAAATAATATCACAGTAAAGTATCATCACCCCATTCCACGTTTAGATGATATGCTTGATGAGTTGCATGGGTCTAGTATATTCTCTAATATTGATTTGAAGAGTGGATACCATCAAATTAGAATGAAAGAAGGAGATGAATGGAAAACAACATTTAAAACTAAATATGGGTTATATGAGTGGTTAGTTATGCCTTTTGGTTTGACTAATGCTCCTAGTACCTTTATGCGCTTAATGAACCATGTATTAAGGTCATTCATTGGCAAATTTGTTGTAGTATATTTTGATGATATCCTAATTTATAGCAAGAGTCTAGATGATCATGTTATGCATTTGAAATATGTTTTAGATGTCTTGCGTAGGGAGAAGTTATATGCTAACCTGAAAAAGTGCACATTTTGCACGGATAAGCTTATGTTTCTTGGTTTTGTTATAAGTGCACAAGGGATTCAGGTTGATGAAGAAAAGGTGAAGGCTATTCAAGAATGGCAAAGTTCTAAAAGTGTTTTACAAGTGCGGAGTTTTCATGGACTTGCTAGTTTCTATCTGCGGTTCGTGAAGGATTTTAGCACGATTGCGGCACCATTAACTGAGGTAATCAAGAAGAACGTTGGGTTCAAGTGGGGAGAGGGACAAGAGAAAGCATTTCAATTACTGAAAGCAAGCTAAGTAACGCCCCCTTGTTATCTTTACCTAACTTTTCAAAGACTTTTGAAATTGAATGCGATGCTTCAGGAAATGGAATTAGTGCTATTCTTATAGAGGAAGGGAAGCCAATAGCATACTTTAGTGAGAAGCTAGGTGGGGCGACCTTAAATTACCCTACATACGACAAGGAGCTCTATGCTTTGGTGAGAGCATTGGATACATGGCAGCACTATCTTTGGCTGAAGGAAATCATGATTCACATGGATCATGAATCGTTGAAGCACTTGAAGGGACAACAAAAGTTGAACAAGCGCCATGCCAAATGGGTGGAGTTTATAGAAACTTTTTCATATGTGATCAAGTACAAGCAAGGTAAAAGGAATGTTGTAGCAGATGCTTTGTCACGCAAGTATGCTTTACTTGCTACTTTAGATGCTAAGTTGCTTGGATTTGAGTATATTAAGGATTTGTATTGTGACGATGTTGATTTTAGAGATATCTTTAATGCTTGTGAAAAAGTGGCTTTTAATAAGTACTTTAAGCATGATGGATTTCTAATGCGTGAAAACAAACTGTGTGTGCCTAAATGTTCATTGAGTGAGTTGCTTGTGAAAGAGGCTCATGGTGGGAGTCTAATGGGATACTTTGGTATAGCTAAGACTTTAGGAGTATTGCAGGAACACTTCTTTTGGCCTCACATGAAAAGAGATGTTGAAAGAATTTGTGAGAGATGCATTACTTGTAAAAAAGCAAAGTCCAAGTTAAACCCCTATGGTTTATATACCCCATTGCCCATTCCTAGTGACCCTTGGGTTGATATTTCTATGGATTTTGTGTTGGGTTTGCCTAGGACTAAACATGGGAATGATTCTATTTTCGTGGTGGTTGATAGGTTTTCTAAAATGGCTCATTTCATTGCTTGTCATAAAACTGATGATGCACCACGAATTGTGGATTTGTTCTTTAAAAAAATTGTGCGATTGCATGGCATGCCTAGAATCATTGTTTCTGACAGGGATGTAAAGTTTTTGAGCTACTTTTGGAAGATTTTGTGGGAAAAATTGGGTACTAAATTATTGTTTTCTACTACATGTCACCCCCAAACTGATGGTCAAATAAAAGTAGTAAATAGAACTCTATCCACTTTGTTGCGTGCCATAATAAAATAGAACTTGAAAGATTGGGATGAATGTTTGCCTCATGTTGAGTATGCATATAATCGAATTGTTTATTCTGCATCTAAGTTCTCTCCTTTTGAAATTGTATATGGTTTTAATTCGCTAGCTCCTTAGGATTTATTACCATTACCTGTTGTGCATGCTAACCTAGATGGCAAGAAGAAAGTTGAATTTGTTAGGAAGATTCACGAGAAGGTGCGGCAAAACATTGAGAGAAGAACTAAGCAATACATACAACAAGCCAACAAAGGAAGAAAGAAGATGGTTTTTGAGCCCGAAAATTGGGTTTGGTTGCACATAAGGAAATAACGCTTTCCGGATCAAAGGCGTTCTAAGCTGTTACTAAGCTGTTACCGAGAGGCGATGGACCATTTCAAGTGGTGCAAAGAATCAATGACAATGCATATAAACTTGATTTACCAGGTGAGTATAATGTGAGTGCTACATTTAATATTGCTGATTTAAGCATGTTTAGTGCATGTGATGAATTGAGGACAATTCCTTTTCAAGAGGAGGGAAATGATGAGTCCAAGGATAGCACCGAAGCTAGATCATGGTGTGAAGACTATGCAGACCCCATTCAGGTTCCGAGTGGTCCAATCACCCGAGCTAGCGAAAGGAAGACGAATGATGCACTAATGATCATGGTCCAAGAGTTGATGAATAAAGCTGAAGCTTGGAGAAGAGTTCAAGGAGATGATAAACAAGAATGGAGGACAATTCTTAGCCAAGAAGATATGGAACCAAATGTGAAGAAAACAGAAGAGGTGTTTGCGTAAAGCGTGGGCACGCCAAAGCTGAGAAATCGTGACCAAAAGGCAGAAGTGCTATTCTGATAAGGCGTGGGCACGGCTTAAAGTCCGAAATTCAATTTTATTTTTCTAGCGTGTTCTCACGACTGGCTAGCGAAGGATTTAATTAGTTTTATTTTTATTTTGGCAGTTTCTTTCTTTCTTTGATAGGAGATAATATTTAATTAGTTTTTCCTTTTTATTTAGGACTCCTATTTTAAATAGGAATTAGTTTCCTTATCTTTTTAGGGTTCTATTGTTTTGTTTGCTCCTATTTAAAGGAGGCACATTAATGTTTTCTAGTTAAGTTATTATTAATTAAAAATGAGTGTTCTACACCTTGAGTTCTTGCTAGAACTTGTTGAATTGTTTGAATTAATCATTCAAACTAATTCTTGGGTTATCAATCAATTCTCCACTAATTAATTGCGGCGTCTTCAACTTATACCGAGGTTCAATTCTTGCATTCAAGGGTTGGGTTTAGGTTCCGCCTTCCATCTTTTCGGCGTAATTCCAAGGTTCTTTCACTTTCGTAGTTCAAGGGTTGAGGATTCATTAACCTGGCTAGGAAAAAATGATCCAAGATCACATCACAATGGTACTAATTTTCGCACTTAGAAGAAAATCATGTATGTTTTTCTCTGTAGGATACGTAAGATGGGGCATATAACTTGAACAATCAAGGCTCCCAGTGAAGAAGATGCTAAGGCTTTTGCTAAATGGAAAAATGATGATGGGTATGTGATGTCAGTATTGTGTAAGGCGATGACTGATGATGTGTTATAAATGGTAGATGAGTGTGAAACTGCTAAAGTCATATGGAAGACGTTAGGGGACCTCTACACTAATAAGTCTGACTTCATCCAGGTTTATGAATTAATATATAAAGCTGCCGGAATGTGACAAAATGGACAACCAGTGTCAGTGTTTTTCACTAAATTGAAGAATATATGGGCAGAGATTGATCATAAACATCCCTGTAAAATTCAGAATCTAAAGGATATTATGTGGTATCAACGAGAAAAGGAACTTGAGTAGGTTCATGCCTTTTTAGGAGGACTCGTTGCTAGACATATCAGTGCTAAAGGGGAATTGCTAAGAATGCTTGAACCTGCTAGCCTGACTGTGGCCTTTGCATACATCCGCAAGGATGAATCCTAACAAGATAGTCTCTAACAGGCACATGTTGAAGTTTCTAGCCTTGCTATTCAGTCCAAGTTACTAACACCTTAACATTAACATCAGCGGTTAATTCCTTTTAATCAACAACGTCCTCCACTAGGCTATAACCATCCAAAATGTACCTATTGCAGTGATCTGGGGCATGTTCGAGAAACATGTTAGTAGCTGAATCTGCATCTTAAACCATAGAAATAGGGTTATCGTACTAAAGGGAAAGGGCTACTCCCATGGCATCTATCGCCGGTCGAGGTAAAATTGGTGTGACTTTAAAGGTTTCTCATTTTGTTAATTCTGATACTTGGATTATTTTGACGCATCTGATTATATGACTTATGATAAATCCTATTTTACTAAGTTATCTTCCTTACCAGTATCTTATGTTACAATTGCAATTGGTGAAGCTTTTTCTGTGTTAGGAACATGGTCAGTTCGTATTACCCCAGCTTTAGAACTTCATCATATTTTATATGTTCTTACCTTATCTTATCATTTATTATATGTTCCTTAATTGAATATTGAATCTCAATGTTCTGTTACTTTTTATCCCATGTATGGCCTTTTCAGGATCTTCTCATTAGGAAAGTGATTGGAAGGGTATTTGAGGGGCATATTAGTTCATCTGGATCAGGTGTACGCTAGAGAGAGACTAGAAGCACCATTCCGCGCAGCTTTGATTTCGAATTCTGATAAATTAAGTAAAGTTTGGTTATGGTATCACCGATTAGGGCATTCCTCTTTTAGTATTATGAAAAAAACTATGCCTACTTTATTTATTGGTGTTGATAAGTCCGTTTTACATTGTGAAACTTGTGCTTTGGCCAAGAGCCATCGTATTACTTATTCTCCCAGTATTTTTAATAAAAATATTCTTCATTTTGAGTTGATTCATTCTGATATTTGGGGCCTTCTAGAAAGTCCATTATTTTTGGTATGTAGTACTTTGTATTATTCATTAATAATTGTACAAGATTGTCAAGGATAGTTCTTCTTAAAACCAAATATAAAGTCTTTTCAGCTTTTCAAGCTTTCCGCAATCTAATTCAAAAACAGTATAATAGCACAATTAAAATCCTTTGGTTTGATAATGGGGGAGGGGGGTGGGGGAGTATGTCAATCATGCCTTTAGCTAATTACTTCAAATACATGGCATTGTTCACCAAACTACTTGTCCACGAACACTAGAACAAAATGGAATCATTGAAAGGAAAAACCGTTACTTACTTGATATGGCTCGTGTCCTTCTTTTTCGTGCTTATATTCCTAAGTACCTTTGGGGTGATGTGTTAGAGTGATATACTAAAAGTCATGGTTTATTATTATTATTGGTTTTGATATGTTATATAGATTTGGTTTTGCTATTTTAATGAAAATCTTTATGAGCAATTGTTGCATTATATTACTTGTTTAAATATTGTGCAAGTATGTCTTTTATTTTGTATAGTAAATGATTTGGTGTGTAGAGTTTAACTTACACACAGATGATCATATCATCGGTTCTTGTGGAATATAAGTAGATGGAATTGGATACCTATCGGAATGATTATAGCACAAGTTTTAGTAGTTTATTTTTACTGCAGAAAATAGTATAGTTTCAATTCGTTGTGCTAGTGTACTTTGTGTGTATTGAATAGAACCAGTTTGGGTTAGTTGTTTTTATACTGACTATATAAAATAATTTAAATCCCATAGTTATTATGATTGCTTATGCTCTTAATCTTGAAATAACTGATTGACATATATATGTAGTGTTTGTTGTTTTGACTCATTAAGAGTGAGATATATTTATGAATCAAAAAGCTTTGTGAATTGGATAGTGTTACTATATGTATGATGAATATTAATTATTAACATAATTGACGTCCTGATATAGGGATCGATGATAACCCCTTGAGAAGCTTATAAATTTTGATCATGTCAAACCCTGCAGGTGGATTATGTTAATCTGACATGTCAAATAAGTTAAGTGGTAAGCTCATGGATTAAGAAATCTTTTAAATAAAATTGTCAGTAATTTAATTTAAATGACAGTTATATGTAATTTTAGCGTGGGGAGAATATTAAGCATTAAATAACAAGGACTTCAAAATATAATTTTGATCAGATAAGGACGGGAGTGCAATTATAATTCTTTAGTGGTGTGAATTATAATTTATGGAAGAAATAAATTCATAATTGAATTAGGATTCCAGTTTTTCATAGTAAGCCCAAACACTTATTTCTCTTTAGGGTCCCTATCATAGCCATATATATACGCCGGCCTTGCCTTTTCTCGAGATATAAGAATACTCACGTATTTAGGGCTTGTGCCATTGAGAGAAGAAAATGAAATCTTGGTGATATCGTAGCCCACACTCAATATAAGATTACACAGCGAAAGGAATATGATAGAAGATCGTGAGGTTCCATCGAGTCCATGTTCTTGATTCGTCTACACCAACTCCTGAGATGAGATTAAACCAGAGAGATCTCTAAGGTAAAATCCGATTCCACACTAGGGTTTTATATAAAATTTTTGTTCGGTTTATACGCAATATTAGACAATCTGGTATTAAGTTCCCATCAATGCTGTACTAGCTTTATCCTACCTCATTAATTGTCTTCCTTCTAATGTCCTTTAAGAAAAAATTTCGCTTTAGATGCTTGCATCTCATATGTCGTTACATTCAGTTCATAACCTTATAGTTTGTGTCTTTGGCTGTGTTATCTTTACCATATTCCTAAAAATCAAAGGTTCAAGTTAGATGCCCAAGCGATTAAATGTATATTTATTGGTTATGGGGGATATCAAAAAGGGTACAATTATTACCATGCACCTACACGAAAGTATTATGTCACTATGGATGTTACTTTTTTTGAAGGTATGAGTTATTTCTCCTAAAATGTCTCTGTTCTTCAGGGGGAGAATTCACATTTGAAAGAGCTATCTTATAGTGAGGAGGAGAATCCCCATCTAGAAGAGGATACACAGGCAGTTCCAGTTGACATTGAGGTCCGGACACTAATTCAGACAAAAGAATTCACATCTGCCCCCTCCATTATTGCTCATACCCTAAATCCATAACTTCCTCCGGGTGCTGAAGATCACTCATTTGAGGTATTTCCCCTCCACTAGTACTAATAATAATGAGTCAAATGTATTACCTAGTCACTCAACCCGTGGTCAGCTAGCCAAAAGATATGAACCTACCCTTCATGCTAAATCAAAGTATCCAGTTGCAAATTACATCTCCATTAGTAGATTGTCTAAGTAATATGAGTTATTTGTGAATAAAAAAAATCTGTTGTATTAGTTCCTAACAAAGTGCAAGATGCCTTGAATGATCTTAAGTGGAGGATGGAAATGGATGAAGAGATAGAGACATTATAAAAAAATAATACTTGGCAACTTGTTCCCCCACCACAAGGCAAGAAGGTCGTAGGTTGTCATTAAGTGTTTACCATAAAACATAATACGGATGATTCTGTAAATCAATATAAAGCCCAACTTATAGCTCAAGGGTTTACTCAAACATATGGGATAGACTACGATGAGACATTTGCTCCTACTGTCAAATGAATATTATTAGGGTCCTACTATCCCTTGCGGTGAGTTTTAATTAGCCTCTTCAACAGTTTGATGTCAAAAATGCATTTCTTCGTGGATAATTAGCTAAAGAAGTTTACACGGCTCTTTCACAAGGGTATGTGGTAGCTTTTCTTGGTAGTTTTGTTTGTAAATTTGAGAAATCACTGCATGGGCTTAAACAGTCAGCTTGTGCAAAGTTTGGAAGCTTCTCACAATTCATAAAGAAGGTGGGTTATAAACAAAGCAACACAGATCATACCTTGCTCCTCATGCACCAACAATGAAAGGTAATAATTCTGATTATTTACATTGATGATATAATGATCACTGGTGATGATATTATTGAGATTGATAGATTGTAGAGACATTTGGCCTTTGAGTTTGAGATGAAGGACATAGGTGAACTTATGTATTTCTTAGGGATCAAAGTAGCAAGGGGGAGTGAAGGAATTTATTTGTGGCAGAGGAAGTACAATCTTAACCTGTTATCAGAAGCTGGCATGTTAGATTGCAAACCCATTAACACTCCTATTGAACAGAATCATTGCTTAGCAGAGTATCCAAAACAAATACCTATTGATCGAGCTTGCTATCAGAGATTGGTTGGGTGTTTAATCAATTAGCCAATACCCGACCAAATGTAGCTTATGCCATTAGCGTGGTGAGTCAATTCATGCATAGTCCAAATGAGAGTCACATGGATGCTGTAATCAGAACTTTAAGACACTTGAAGTCATCCCCAAGAAGAGGAGTGATCTTTTCTAAACATAATGACTGTCTCGAAGTTTGGGGTTTTACGAATGAGAATTGGGCCAGGAGTATTATTATAGAATGTTGACGTCAGGTAATTTTACCTTCGTAGGAGGTAATCTTATTATATGGAAAAGCAAAAACAGAAAGTTGTGGTTAGATCGAGTGCTAATGCTGAATATAGAGGGATGGCTCAGGGAGTATGCCAATTGATGTGGTTGAGAACCGGGCGCCTATTGATATATCGCATAATCCAGCCCAGCATAATTGTACTAAGCATGTGGAAGTTGATCATCATTTTATAAAAGAAAAGCTATTTAACAACCTTATTAGATTTCCTTTCGTCTCTATTGAAGAGTAGTTTGCTGATATCCTCATAAAAAGGGGTTTCCAAAAAAGCATTCTATGACTCATTGAGCAAGTTGGGCATGGTTGATTTGTATGCCCCAACTTAAGGGGGAGTGTTAATGTGAGAATCCGCAAATGCGACCCCCGGGTTCTCGTTCCCGTTGGTGGGCGTCTGAAACATCGGAAAGGATTTCGTTGTTCCATTTGCTTCTATGTGTTGATAATTCATATCGGGAGTCCCTCTATCCTATTTCTAGATGCAAGAGGGTTCGTTCAGAGTCGCCAGTACGTTTTACGAGAAAACGGACAAAATGATTGTGTAAGAGGGAAGGCTACAGATAAGCCTTTCTTTACACGTTTGTCTACGAAACCAGGATTCTATAGGGTTCGGGAACTATATCACGGTTTGGGAAGGTGTTAAGCACCCATTCCGCCCTTTCGGTCTCTAGTGGTCTTATATGTTTATTCTATGTTGGAAAACTTGGATGCTTTTACTGATATTCTACTGCTTTCTGGAAATGACTAATGAAAACCTGTTTTTCGGGCACGTTAGGAATCTACCACAACCATGTCGCTACTTCGCTTACTAGGACGGGGATCGACCTGCCCGGTCAGGTCGCGGGGTGCGGGGCAGCGCCCCGTTAGAAAAATCGAGTTTTAAACAAGTCTACAATAAAACTAATATACAAATATCTTATTTAATTACTAGAAGAGACTTTAGTTACCTTCTCGACGATATATATAAGAATAAGAGAGAGAAAATATAATACAGCAGAGAAGACCTCCGGCGAATATTAGCTTTTCCTCTTAGAAATATTTCCAGCGGTCTGACTCTAGAAGGTGGCACTCCAGGTGCCAAGATTAGATCCGAGACTCTTGCGGAAATAAATGTTATCGCAGATGCTTCCGGAGAAGGCTTAAAGATTAAAAAATATGAGAGAGAGAATAAGGAATTATAGTATAGAAATTGTGGCGAGAAGTTGCCGTCCAGAACCCTTGGGGGTGTTGGCCTATTTATACTGCTCGGGGGAGATTGTCGCGCGACATTTCTCCAGAAAAGGCAAGTGTCGCGCGACATATCTGATTGTCATGCGACATTCCTAATTCACTGTACCCGTTTGTCGCGCGACATACCTGTATGTCGATCGACAAGCGGCTGAAGTGATGGGTACTGACACTGTGATGTGTCAGAAAGTGGTTGGTCGGGTGCAGAGGGAGATTGTCGTGCGACATAGTGGGATTGTCGCGCGACATATCAGTGATTGTCGTGCGACAATATGATATGTCGTGCGACAATCCTACATAAAAATAGGTTTGTCGCGCAACAAACCCCCTTGGGGTAGTTTCGGGTGCTCGGGTGGGTCCTGGACTCCAAAAACAGTAGTTCTCGTAGGTCGTTAGGGTTCTTGCGGGGGTCACGGATCGGGGTGTCTACAGTTAACGTGAGTCTATTTTAGAAAGTATTAGAGAATATTGCATTCACATTGTATAGTTGATTTTTGTATAATTGTGCCATATTTAGCTCGTTCACATCCCGTGATTTATGTGCAGGAGATTAGGGTTTATTAATTTCCCTTTTGGTATTTCATCCAAGTCCAATAAAGGGTTCTCTGTATTATGTTAATTATTTAAGACAACTCATTCTCTCAATTCTCCCTTTTTAGAATATTTGACTACACCTTGGCGTTTGTACTTGCTCGCCCTTGCACAATGAATTGGTTGATCACTTAAAGGCGATGCATTAAATAGTAAATTTCATAATTGTAGTAGATTGTTTCTTTTACACTTCATTTGAATTGAGGAAAAAAAGTGGGGAAAGGAAAATTCGACGAATGATTAATTGTAAATCTAGTATTTGGTCCTATTCCATAATCTCTTAATTTATTTGTTAACCAAAAAAGAGAGACAAAAAAAAGGAAGGGACTTAAAAATCAAATTTAATTGAAATTTTTACTATTCTAGTAATAAATCTCTCATTAATTAGAAACTTAAGTTTTATTGTTAAAGCTCCCATTGTTGCCCCTGGGCATTTTCTTCACCATGACCCAAAGGGAATTAATTCAAAATCTTGTCCTTTAAAGTCAATGTTATTTCCCACGAATCTTTTTGGAAAGAATATTTCAGGGTTTTCCTAACAGTCAGCATCCCTACCAATCACATGCATGTTCACGTAAACTAGGGTTTTCAGTTGAATTTTGTACCCATCAATAGTACACGTTTTTGTTGTTTCTCGATCTTGGTAATGGAAGCGGAACAACTGGATTCAATCTAATTGCCTCTTTCACCATGGCCTTGATATTTGGAATCTTTTGAACATCATCTTCATCTATCATACATTAATTTACTTCGGACCACATTTTAACTTCTTTTTGTGCTATCTTCATTAGTCTAGGGTTCTTCATAAGCTTTTTCATGGCCCAAAGCTAGTGGTTGCACTTCTATCCATTCCACGTGAGTTTTTAACATTTTCGTCCCTTTATGTTCGACCGAATTGTCACATTCGACCATAATATTCATCTCTTAACATTTCACACCTTGATGTAGATTCCGCCTATCATTTTGATCCCTCAAGCCATCTGCCGTCTATTTTATGGATGGAAAACGTTTGATGGAGGGATAAATTAGTAAACCTACTGTTATAAAGTAAGAAATAAAATAAATAGAGAAGGATGAGAGGAGAGACCCCAACCTTGCTCTTCCGACGACGGAATCACGGGATGAACCTCCTCTTCAGCCGTTGTCGGCGCCACTTGAAGACAAATCTCCTTCTCCTCAACCGCCACCACCACCTCCTAGATTCGATCCCGACTGATAGCCTAATTCTGCAGGTGAAGTACAAGCATCGTGAGGGAAAAGCGAGCGAGAGAGAGATTAGGGCTGGAAAAATGTAATCGATCTCGATCGAGTCTGATCCTACTCTTGAATGATCCACCTCTTTATCTCAAAAGTGATTTTACAATAGAGCACGAAGAGTAAGAATGGCTTCCTCAATTGGCTGCAAATATAGGGCTTCAACTGTAATTTGGTAATTTTGATTTTTTGTTGAATTCACTTGGATGACTAACTAGATTGAAAATGGAGCAGATTAGTATGTGAATAAAAAACTCACAAAGATTGTGGGAGTTGAGATATCTGAGAGAGTATATGGGATGCTAGTGGGTATATAAAAAGAGCCCCTGTGCACAGCAGATTAGTAAGTGAGTAAAACAAATTTCCTTACCATTTTCAGTTTCACTTATAAATGACAGTTCTTTTTGTCGCCCAAAATAAACAGAGTGCATTTATCCACTTTATAAACTGGAGTGTTTAGTTTGGTTTCCATCAATTCTCTTCCAACACTTTTTTGTTCTTTAGCAATAATGCTAAAAAAAACAGAGCATTAATTCTTCATTATGTACATCATCCTCAACCATCCTCTGTTTCAACATCATTAAAACAGAGCATTTACGACATTGGCAAAGCACCCACTTTCTCCTTTCTCTCTCTATTATTCTCTTTTTTCTTTATTTGATTTCTTCTATTTTGTTGTAATGGAGGGAAGCACATATACACAGATATGTTCTATCTCTAAAATTGGCAGGAAAATTAGAAGAGGGAATAATGTGGGCTGACTAATTTACCCATCTATCAAACGTTTTCCGTCAACAAAATAGACGGCAGATGGCTTGAGGGACCAAAATGACAAGCGGAATTTACATCAAGGTGTGAAATGTCAAGAAATGAATATTAGGGACGAATATGACAATTCGGTCAAACTTTAAGGGACGAAAATGTTATAAACTCATTCCATGTACTAGGATATTCTATGAGCGTTACAAACAAAAAAGGTAAAAACTTAACGGAATTTTCATTTTTTTTAGAAGTTTAAATATAATTAATTCTAAAACATTTATATATACCATATATAAAAGTACGAATAATACAAAGTGTTTGTTTTTTTGTTTTTTGTTTTTTTTTTTTTTTTTTTTTTTTTTTTTTTTTTTTTTTTTTTTTTGGGTATGGACAAATATGCCCACCTTAATTTTACAAATATTGTTTAACTTTTTTGTATGGAGAAATATACCAACTTGATTTAGGGTTATTGATTAGCTTTTTATGTATGAAAAAATATGCCATCCTAGATTTTACGGTTATGGTTTAACTTATAAGAGTCCTTGTAAGAATTAAAATCTATACAAATGGAGTGATTCAATAAAATTTAGGGCTTAAAAGTTTATAAATAATTATGATTATGTTTTAAACCTAAGATAGTTAGTCAAAGTTCTTATTTTATATCCTATTAAAATCCTTGTTAGAATGAAAGTTTACAAAGATAGAATCCATTCAAGATTGAGAGCTTAGAACTTTATAAATAAATAATAAAAAAAGTTTATATAAGTCAATCTTTTTTTTTAATGAAATTAATAGAAGTCGATCTATATGGTATTAAAGTCAATTATCTACGAAATATTCTATATCATATTATTAATTCTAACGTGGAAGATGATAAAACTAATAGATAGATAATTCACTTAAAGTATGGTCTATTAGATTAATATTAATTATACCGATCCCTCTCAGGTATAAATTTTCTATGGGCTAGTGGCAGGCTCAGATTCGTTAGCGTGAATTAGTCTCATATTCAATGTAGTGCGGTGACCCCTTGTGGGAAACCATGCAAAGGAAAAAAAAAACCCTTTAATTTGTAGTCTACAATCCATAATAGTAGGGGAGTCCAATAAATGTTCAACATTAGTTTGTACTAGTTACAAACCCGTGAAATGCACGTGACCATATTCAAATTATTATGCCCAAAACCATACGATATGCATTATCCAGTATTAAACATTCTACATCTTATATTAATTAAGTTTACTTAATTAAAACATAAGGTTTTAATATTGTGTTAAACTTATTGTTTAAACTATTTATTAATATTGTATTAACAATATTTTTATAGAAACTCACATAGTTACAAACAGGGGTGGAACGATGTAAAGGCTAGGGGACGCCGTGGCCCCACTTGAATTTTTTAAGAAATTTTACCGAGTACGGGGGTTTGCTTGTGATAGTGTAGAAAGTCAGTGGTTGCTCATTTAATTAAAAAAATTTAGTGGGTGAGGACTAAGGGGACTTTGTGCAATAAGCTTTATAAGTTTGGGACTGGGGTTTGTAATTGTAATTAGGTCAGGTGTACAACAGATAGCTAGCCCCCGTTTACTTTTATTTCAGCCACAACTTTCATTTTCTTTTAGGAGTTTTTAACATTTTCGTCCCTTAAAGTTTGACCAAATTTTCATATTCGTCCGTGATATTCATTTCTTGACATTTCGCACCTCGATATAAATTCTGCTTGTCATTTTGGTCCCTCAAGCCATCTGCCGTCTATTTTGTGGACGGAAAACGTTTGATGGAGGGGTAAATTAGTTAGCCCACATTATTCCCTCTTTTAATTTTCCTGCCAATTTCAGAGTTAGAAGATATTTGTGTATATGTGCTTCCCTCCATTACAACAAAATATAGTAAATCAAATAAAGAAAAAAGAGAATGATAGAGAGAGAGAGAAGAGAAAGTGGGTGCTTTGCCAATGTCGTAAATGCTCTGTTTTAATGATGTTGGAACAGAGGATGGTTGAGGATGATGTACATAATGAAGACTTAATGCTCTGTTTTTTTTAGCATTATTGCTAAAGAATAAAAACGTGTTTGAAGAGAATTGAAGGCAACCAAACTAAACACTCTAGTTTATAAAGTGGAGAAATGCACTCTGTTTATTTTGGGTGACAAAAGGAACTGTCATTTATAAGTGAAACTGAAAATGGTAAGGAAATTTGTTTTACTCACTTACTAATCTGCTGTGCATAGGGGCTCTTTTTATATACCCACTAGCATCCCATATACTCTCTCAGATATCTCAACTCCCACAATCTTTGTGAGTTTTTTATTCACATACTAATCTGCTCCATTTTCAATCTAGTTAGTCATCCAAGTGAATTCAACAAAAAATCAAAATTACCAAATTACAGTTGAAGCCCTATATTTGCAGCCAATTGAGGAAGCCCTTCTTACTCTTCGTGCTCTATTGTAAAATCACTTTTGAGATAAAGAGGTGGATCATTCAAGAGTAGGATCAGACTCGATCGAGATCGATTACATTTTTCCAGCCCTAATCTCTCTCTCGCTCGCTTTTCCCTCACGATGCTTGTACTTCACCTGCAGAATCAGGCTATTCGGCTGGGATCGAATCGAGGAGGTGGTGGTGGCGGTTGAGGAGAAGGAGGTTTGTCTTTAAGTGGTGCTGACGGCGGCTGAGGAGGAGGTTCATCTAGTGATTCCGTCGCCGGAAGAGCAAGGTTGGGGTTTCTCCTCTCATCCTTCTCTATTTATTTTATTTCTTACTTTAGAACAGTAGGTTGACTAATTTATCCCTTCATCAAACGTTTTCCATCCACAAAACAGACAACAGATGGCTCGAGGGACCAAAATGACAGGAGGAATCTACATCGAGGTGTGAAATGTCACGAAATGAATATTAGGGATGAATGTGACAATTTGGTCAAACTTGAAGGGACAAAAATGTTAAAAACTCTTCTTTTAGCCAGACAGTCACAACTTTCATTTTACATCTTTTTTGTTCTTTACTTCTTTCCATCTCATTCGTTCTTCATTTGTTCTGCAGGACCATAGCTTCGCATTCCAGTTCCTTCTTCTTCCGTAGCTTTTAGCCTTTTATGTCATATTTCTTTCTTATAATTTTATACTAGTTTATTTTTTTTTTTTTTTTTTTTTTTGAATATTAAGATTTAGGTGTTTTAATGTTGATTTGCTTCTTAGATTGTTAACATATTTGTTTGTTGGTTATTATTTATTAATGTTGATTTACTTCTTAGATTTTTAAATATTGATATTAATATTGATATTTGCTTTTAGGCGTTTATCAATATATTTGTTTGTCGGTTATTATTTATTAATGTTGATTTTCTTATTAGATTGTTAAATATTGATATTAAATTTTGTTATTAATATTGATTTGCTTATTAGATTGTTATTTGATAAGTTAATATTGAGATTAATATATTTGTTTGTTGGTTATTGTAATTGATTAATTCAATATTGGTTTGAAAAATTTCTGAACAAAAATTCTTGACTCTGCCTTTGGTTACAAAGGAAACCAAAAATAGAGACCATATATATATATATATGTATGTATGTATGTATGTATTAGCAGATGCAGGTTAATATTCAAATCAAAGCAGCTATGTTCATGGCAAAAAAAAAATGAAAACAATTCAAAAAATTATTTTGTTAGATGGCAAATTTAATAAAAATTAGAACTAATAACCACGTGCTCAAACATGGATCACAATTAGCACAGATTTAATGTTATCAAGAGTGCTTTCAATTGTGGATGAGTTATCATTTTTTACAAAATTCAGTCCTAAATTAACTGTTCATAGCAAATATTTTTATCTGTTTTCTTTATCGTTTTACATGTTATAATCACCTTTAGATATAGATATAAAGTTGAATTTATATTCAACAATACAAAAATTTAATGCGGGATAAATTACACAGTTAAATATCACATAGAGACATCCACATAATAATATTTTTCAACTCTCTCCCTTAAATGTCCATTATGCCACCACTTATTTTTTGTTTTCCCTATATTTTACTATTATGACTTTTGTTATGTTATATATTTCACGTGTCTTATAAATTCACGCGTGTGTCTACATTTTTTACCTCTATGAATTATATTCATATTATCCATGCTTGATAATTAAAAAAGAAATTCTTTATTATATCATGTTTTATATGAAATCTTTGTTTTCACTTTTGAGTATTATAATAATGTAATTTATATTTTAATCTTGTTAGTCAGCTATGGTTTGTACACGTTGTTCATTTAATTATAGTATCATCATTTCTTGGGGAAGGAGGGTATTTTTATGAAATATTTTTTTTTTATTTTATCATTTTATTTGGGTAATATGCATCCAGAAACAAAAAAATGTGTTAAAAACATATATGTATTTTATATTTGTGCTATTAATTATTACTATTTTAATTTACACAATTATTAACTATTATAACCACGTGCATGGCATGTGCGTTATGGCTCATTTATATATATATATATATCTTTTGTTAGATAATAAAATTTCACATGAACTTATGTATAATTAAGTGTCAATATCGTGTTCTCAATTACGCTCTAGTTAGAGTTCTTTATATCTAAGATGTTTTTTTGGTCGTCACAACCCGATGTTCACACCTGCTCGCCATTGCTCAACGAACTGGTTGATCTCTTGTCAATGCATTAAATAATGAATTTACGAATTGTAGTAAATTGTTTCTCTAACACTGTTTGAATTAAGGAAAACAAATGGGAAAAGAAAATATTCGATGACTGATTAATTATAAATCTAGTATTTGGTCCCATTCCATACAAACTCTTAATTTGTTTACCAAAAAAGAGAGGAAAAAAGGAAGGGACATAAACATCAAATTTAAATGAAACTTTTACTATTCTAGCAATAAATCTCTCATTAATTAGAAATTACAAGTTCCACCGTTAAAGCTCCCATTGTTGTCCCTCGGCATTTTCTTCACCATTCTCCAAAGCGAGTTTAACTCAAAATCTTGCCTTTGAAGTCGATGTTATTTCCCACGAATCTTTCATGAAAGAATATTTCAAGGTGTTCCTAATATATATTCAGGATACCTATCAATCGCGTATGCGTTCACATAAATTAGGGTTCTCAGTTGGATTTCGTACTCATTTATAGTACATGTCTTCATCGTTTCTCGATCTTGGTACTAGAATCGGAACAACCGGACATTTACTTCGGACCACATTTCTAACTTCTTTTTCATCTACCATACATTTACTTTGGACCACATTTCTAACTTCTTTTTGTGCTATCTTCATTAGTCTAGGGTTAATTCATCATGAGCTCCGTCATGGCCAGGGGAGGAGCCATGTAGTGGCGAGGTGGGGCCATGGCCCCACCTAAACTTGTTTGAAAATTTTACTAAGTATGAGGGCCCGTTTGTGGTAGCGTAGAAAGTCAAGGGTTGATGATGTAATAATTGATTGATAATTCACTTAAAGAATGGTCAATTATTAATTATATCGATCCCTTCCAAGTACAAATTCTTAATTGACTAGCAGAAGGTTTATCTCTGTGAGCAAGAATTAGTCTCACTTCTAGTGTAGTACGGTGACCCCTCGTGGAAAACCAAAGGAACCCTCCCCCTTTAATTTGTAGTCTATAATCCATAATATAGTCCAATAGATGTTCAACATTAGTTTGAACTAGTTACAAACCCGTACTACAATGCACGTGAAAGCATTCAAATTATTATTAAAAAGAATTATGTAAAAATATATTTCAATAATATGACACTAGTAAAAATTCATGCGAGACATCGCCAGCTATACAATGGAACATATAATTAATCCAAATGATAAAATAATTGAATATATGCACAAAATAACACATGTAAACTGATGCATTTTTGCTAAAAAAAACATTTGATGCAGTTTGTGGTTCCTCCCCCACCACCAAAAAATAAATAAACATAAATAAGGCAACTTCTTTTCACACCTCCCATAATGCTAACATAGTTACTATAGATAGATTAATGATGTATTTAATTTGTATATTCATAACTTGTAATCCTGATACATATTTTATTACATTTTGAATTGTGCCTCTTCAATCCGGTATAAAACCTATAAGATTAGTCTTGAGAGTTTAAAAGTTTATAAATGAACTTATTTAATTATAAAATTCCATTCAAGATTGTGCAGTATTAAGTTTAATTAATGCTTAAAACAATATTATGTCTAACTTGATCGAGACTATTTGAGATTGATTTTGAGAAGAAAAACAAATACAGAGACCTAACATAAAATGCAACTATATATATATGTATGTATTGCCAGATAATGATTAATTAATAGATATAAGTAAAGATTACTGACAATATCATGCAAGTTAATATTCAAATCGAAGCAGCTATGGTAATGGCAAAAAAAATTAAACAATTTAAAAAATTATTTTGTTGGATGATAAAGTTAGTAAAAATTAGAACTAATAACCACGTGCATTGCACGTGCTGAAAGATAGATCACGATTAGGATGGATTTAATATGATCAAGAGTGCTTTCAATTGTGAATTAACATCTCATTGCAAATATTTATTATCTGTTTCCTTTATCGTTTTACAGGTTATAAACGGAAGATTCTAAGTTGCAAATCAAATTTACCCACTTCAGTTATGTTTTATGCATTTTGCTTATATTGGTAAAGTCTAGTATTTTAGTATTGTTTTTGTAATTTTTTTTTTCTAGAATTGATGTAGCATAAGAATTGGTTTTGTAATCTCAATTTCGAAAAATATTTTTTTTTCCTATATTTATTGCCTTGTGTAGCACTTGTATGTTTTTCGTTACAGACGGAAAGAGATAGAAAAACTAGAAAATGCGAGGGAAAACCATTCTCTTCAAGTCCTCGTTCAATGCTTTTACAATTTCATCCAGAGGAACCATCGCCCGGACAATCTCCATAGAAGATGATATCATTGGCATCTTTCTTCGATTAATGACGGTTACACTTATCATATCTTCAATTGAAATCACTCTCAATCACATTATCGTTTCACGCTTTTGATTCTACTGATTGTTTAGCACGTGCAATGCACGTACGCTGTTGATTCTACTGATTGGGATTAATGAAGGTTAACTCATCATATCTTCAATTGAAATCACTCTCAATCACATTAAAGTCGTGCTAATGGTACGTGATCCAACTTTTTTTGGTTCCAAGTTTCACGCTTTTGATTCTACTGATCGTTTAGCACGTGCAATGCAAGTACGCTTTTGATTCTACTGATTGTTTAGCACGTGCAATGCACGTGATTACTGGTTATAGAGTGAAATTTATTAAGAAAACGAAATTTAGCTACACAAATTTGGGTAGTACTCTCCTAATAACTGCCCTCAAAGGGAAATCATTGGCCGGAGTTGGAATCTTGCCAACTCTTGTGAAAGGTAGGCATTGATACTATATGAGTTAGAGCTCATTGGTAATAAACTTAAAGTTCACATGCGGGACTCGAACAGACAACCTCTCTTCTAATATTTTTTTCTTTATCATCCAATAATTTTTTTTTTTTTTTTGCTATTACCATTGTTGCTTTAATTTAAATAGTAACCTGCATGATATTGTCAGTAATCTTTGGTTATATCTGTTAATTAATCATCATTTGGTAATGCATATATATTTAGGTCTCTATTTTCGTTTTCTTTGTAATTATTTTAGCTTCTATAATAATAATAATACTGCTACAATATTGATAAATAGATGAAACAATAAGTTGAACACAATAATAAAATGTTTTATTCTAAATAAATAAGCTTAATTAATATGATATAGAATGTTATATTAATAGTTAAGTTTAATATCTTTAGGGTGCATTTGATAAAATAAAATAAAATGGAAAATGATTGAAAATACTACTAATTTTAAGTGATTTCATGAGATATTCTATTACTTTTACATGTTTTCCATGCAATCCATTTCTTTGGGTGATAGATGAGTAAATTTTCCATAAAATACGAGGAACAGATGAAGCACATCTCACCAAATAACTCCTCTCTTTTTTCCAACTTCTCATAAAACATAATTGTTTTTCTAATCATTTTCCAACTTTCTTATCTAATGGACCCTTTATGTACTTAATAGTCAAGATCAAAATTGATTTAACTGACATAAGATTTGGAACATTGATTTTCCAAATGTTAGTCTCAATTTTGAAGGTTGGGAGTTTTGCGTTAACTCTAATAAAGAAGAATGTAATCATAAATCTAATGCTAATTCGTTGAGCTGATGATAATACCGACAACAGTTGGCAACCTCCCGATGCATTGGACCGGTGACCTGAAAATCAATCACAGCCATTGGTTTCATATTCAAGGAGCCAATACAAAAACAGGGGAGGAAAACAAGAAATGGAAGAGTCTAGTACCTGTTGAAGTATTGCAAATGCTTCAGAAAACAAAGTATACGCTTCACTAAGCATTCCCTGAGATAGTAAAGGGGCTATTAGAACAATGGAGTTGACTAATTGGTAAAATCCACTGCAAAGCACTCAGTCCGTCCTACTTGTTTAGGATTTGACCCAACCCTACCCTAATGGGGCAGGTTCCTTTAACCGGGGCATGCATGGGTTCTTAAAAATAGCCACATGTCTAGTTCATGTAAATTTAACCTGTTTGAATTGGTCAGTTACCAGCCTGGGTTCAGTTGGCCATATTTTAGCTGGGCCGAGTTCGGGATTTGTCAAACCCGTCCCGTTGGCATCCCTATACTTGTTATATATATAACGCTCTGGTGCTGTTGGAGCTTTTGTGTATTTAAAGAACAATAAAACCAAGACAATGAGATTTAATGTGATGTGATGTAATGTTATTCCAAGTCCCACATAGGAGAGATATAAAACCTTTCATGGGTTTTTATACGGTAGAATTTGCTTAAGGGCTTGCCCTTTGGGCATTACACTTTTGTGCTATTGGGTGAGGACTTGGATGATTGTGATTCTCCACATGCGCGCCATCCGGTTCGGTCTCGGGCTCGGGCTTTGGGCTTGTCTTGAGTAGAGTATTATCTTTTTATACAAAATACATTTAAAGAATTTTATTTATTAAATAACTTTCAAAAGAAAAAAAATAGCTCCCTCATTTTCCTCCACGATTTCCTCCAACACGCTCCCGTAATTTCCTCCGTATTTTCTTCCACCTTTGCGGATTTTCCTCAAAGTGGTTTTTTGGTTCATGCTTTATCCCTTTAAACGGATCAAAAATAGTTTTCAAAAAATACCACCTTCAACCACGAAAATAAATAGAGAGCCTCAGAATTTTTTTGCTTCCGGCAAGAAAAAAAATTAAGCTTCCGGCAGCAAAAGTTTTACCGATCCCGAGCGATTAAAAGAGTGTTATTGTCGAGCAATCGAAAAAGTGCAAATCGATCGTACAGAGGGTATCTGGGCTGTTTCATCCTGGGGACGGCGTGGCATAATTAGAACTGCTTGCACAATTCCGGGCAGAGCTGCGAAACGTCTTAAAGAGAGCGACCTAGTCCGCGACTCAACCCGGTGTACTCTCTACCTTGTCTATTTCGATTTTGCAGTTCATCTTTAAACAACAATTTTAAGACTTTCCTTATATGCTATTTTATTGAAACTGTTATCATGGCTGATGAACATAACCAATCTGTTACTTCTGGCTCATTGAATCAACCTTTCAAATTTGAGGGTCTGCACTTTAAGAGGTGGAAAAAAAAATGTTTCTCTACTTAACTCTTAAGAAGGTGGAATCTACTTGTGTTTCTGAAAAACCCACCTTCCCTAATCCGATTTCTGAGGCAGATCATAAGACTCTCAAAACTTGGAAAGACAATGATTATGCATGTAGAAATCTGATCTTGAATGATCTTCATGACGAGCTTTATGATGTTTACCTCCCATGCAAATCCAAAAAAGAAATTTGGGATTCGCTTCAAAAGAAATATGACACTGAAGAGGCTGAGTCTAAAAAATACGCTGTCAGTCGTTATCTAAAATTTCAGATGACGGACGACAAGCCTATTATTACATAGTCCCACGAACTTCAGAAAATTGCACATAAGATTATTTTTGAAGGGATGAAATTTGATGAGCAGTTTCAAGTGGCAGTTTTGATTGATAAATTACCCCTTCGCTAGAAAGATTTTAAAAATAGTTTGCATCACAAATCTAAAGAGTTTTCACTTGAAAGTTTGATTACAAAATTTAGGATTGAGGAGGAAAACCGTAGGCAAGATTGGAATGATGAGGTTCTGGTTGTTTTTAACAAAAATCAGAACCGTAATCAAAATCATAATCGTTCAAACAACACCCCTCCTGCTCTAAGGCCGAATCGAAAAAATATGAAAAATCAGAACGGTGAAAATAATGCGATCCGATACGGGAACTAGAATAGGAACAATCAAACTCATAACCAAAACAGAAATGGCCAGGCTAATAATAATAATAATAATAACAGTGTGTTCTCTTGCTATCACTGTGGAAAGCCTGGTTATATGGTAAGAAATTGTCGAAACAAACGCCGAGTTCCTCAGGCAAATGTTACTGAAGAAGAGCCCTTAGTGGCTATGATAACAGAAATTAATCTGGTATCTGGTTCTGAAGGTTGGTGGGTGGATACTGGTGCCTCTCGCCATATCTGCCATGATCGTGCTCTGTTTAAGACCTATTCTGATGCTGTGGATAAGAAAGTGTTGTTGGGTGATTCCCACACCACTAATGTTGCTGGCACGGGTGATGTCGAGTTAAAATTTACTTCTGGAAAAACTGTTGTCCTTAAGGATGTTCTTCATACTCCAGAAATTAGGAAGAATCTTATTTCGGGTTACCTCCTTAATAAAACTGGCTTTGTTCAAACCATTGGGGCAGATTTGTTTACTCTAACTAAAAATGGTGTACTTGTGGGAAAGGGTTATGCGTGTGATGGGATGTTCAAGTTGAACGCTGAGGCTAATAAAATCACTTCTACTTATAGTTGTGTTCGTTTAATATTTGGCATGCTAGACTTTGTCATGTGAAATCCATGCTATGTGCAAATTTTGATATGAAGGATTTGGGAGAAGCCAATGTAATTTTAGGGATTAAAATTACTAGGACGAAAAAGGGACTTTTTTTGGATCAATCTCTTTACATTGAGAAGATTCTAAGAAAATATAATTACTCAGACTGTAAACCAGCATGTACACCATATGATCCTAGTGTGAAGTTGTTCAAGAATACTAGAGACAGTGTTAGACAAACTGAGTATGCAAGCATCATTGGTAGCCTTTGATACGTTACTAATTGCACTAGGCCCGATATTGCTTATGCAGTGGGGGTACTATGTAGGTTTACTAGCAGTCCTAGTATGGAGCATTGGTATGCTATTGAGAGGGTCATGCATTATCTAAAAAGAACCATGAACCTAAAGTTACACTATCAAAAGTTTCCCGTTATCCTAGAAGGATATAACGATGCACACTGGAATACTTTGTCAGAAGATTCCAAGGCCACAAGTGGATATATTTTCAGCATTGCTGGAGGTGCAGTTTCTTGGAAATCAAAGAAATAGACCATTTTGGCTCAATCCACGATGGAATCTGAGATGATAGCACTGGCTGCTGCTAGTGAAGAAGCAAACTGGCTGAGAAGCCTTCTTGCAGATACCTCTTTATGGGAGAGACCAATACCAGCTGTCCTTATCCACTGTGATAGTACCGCGGCTATTGCAAAAGTTCAGAACCGTTACTACAACGGTAAGAAACTACAGATTCGTCGTACCCACAGTACAGTTAGAGAGTTACTCTCCAAAAGTGCTATAAGAGTGGATTATGTGCGGTCTGAGAAAAATTTGGCTGATCCTTTGACGAAAGGACTAATGAGAGAGAAGGTGCTTAACACCTCGAAAGGGATGGGGTTAACGCCCAACGAGATTTGAGTCACTATAATGGTAACCCAACCTATGGACTGGAGATCCCAAGAAATAGGTTCAAAGGGTAAACAACAAGTTGCAAGTGATACTTTAGAAATCATGTAACATTATCTCATCCCTATAGAGCATGATATCTTGAAGCGGCGAAAGGTTAAGCATTTGCTCTTAATGAGTTATATATCTCTATGTGGAGTGGGGTAACGATGCTACAGGAGTACTCTTGATAAACTCACCTATGTGAATGTGGAAGAGAGGTCGCTTCCTATGGAATTTTGGGCAAATTCTCTAGAGTATTCACTGACCGGGATATAAGCACATGGCCATAACGTGCTGACTTTTGGACAACACTCTTGGGGGCAGTGTGTGTTGTGATTGTCAGAGATAGAGTTCAAAACTACAAGTTACTCTAATGTAGTCTGAAACACATACACTACGTAAAGGTTCAAGTTGAAAAATACCTTTACTTATGCACTGTCCTATGTAATATGCTCGATGAAAAAGTTTTTCCTAAAATACAAGTGGGGGATTGTTGGAGCTTTTGTGTATTTAAAGAAAAATAAAACCAAGACAATGAGATTTAATGTGATGTGATGTTTGATGTGATGTGATGTGATGTAATGTTATCCCGAGTCCCACATAGGAGAGATAGAAAACCTTTCATGGGTTTTTATATGGTAGAATTTGCTTAAGGGCTTGAGCCCTTTGGGCATTACACTTTTGTGCTATTGGGTGAGGACTTGGATGAATGTGGTTCTCACACGCGCGCCGACCTACTGACCCGACCCGGTCCGGTCCGGTCTCAGGCTCGGGCTTTGGGCTTGTCTTGAGTAGAGTATTATCTTTTTATACAAAATACATTTAAAGAATTTTATTTATTAAATAACTTTCAAAAGAAAAAAAATAGCTCCCTCATTTTCCTCCACGATTTCCTCCAACACGCTCCCATAATTTCCTCCTCCGTGTTTTCTTCCACCTTTGCGGATTTTCCTCAAAGTGGTTTTTTGGTTCATGCTTTATCCCTTTAAATGGATCAAAAATAGTTTTCAAAAAATACTACCTTCAACCACGAAAATAAATAGAGAGCCTCAAAATTTTTTTGCTTCCGGTAAGAAAAAAAATTAAGCTTCCGGCAACAAAAGTTTTACCGATCCCGAGCGATTAAAAGAGTGTTATTGTCGAGCGATCGAAAAAGTGAAAATCGATCGTATAGAGGGTATCTGGGATGTTTCATCCTGGGGACGGCGTGGCATAATTAGAACTGCTAGCACAATTCTGGGCAGAGCAGCGAAACGTCTTAAAGAGAGCGACTTAGTCCGCGACTTAACCCGATGTACTCTCTACCTTGTCTATTTCGATTCTGCAGTTCATCTTTAAACAACAAGTGCTAGAGCGTTAGGTTGGAGTTATTTCATAGTTGTCAAAATTAAGCTCAAGGCGCATCAAGGCGCCAAGGTCCCTGGAGCCTAGGCACACGGCGCAGGGGCCCGCTTTTTCCAAGCAAGGCGCATCTCATACAAAAATTTGAAATATATAAATCTAGTCATAATTTACACCACTTACTGTAGTCTTATATCATCTAGAGCAAAAAAATCTTGAAATATATAATTCTAGTCATAATTTAAATAATAGTAATGAAAATAACATAATAATATTAATAATGAACCAAAAGGAAATAGATAATAATTAATTTTTTTAATTCTAAATAATAAATCATTAAAAAAGTAGCATCCAGCCATCCAAAATTTTCCTAATAAATAATTCTAACACAATAATTATTCATATAATTTTATTATTTAGGTGGAACGTACAATAGAAAACCATTGCCTATTGGGTACATATGTGGTGGACAAATATAAGGGCATTTTTGGAAACTCTCACAAAAAATAAAGGTTTTTTAGAAAACCCACACGTGTGTGGTAAGACCCCTTTAAGGATGGTAAGACCCTTTTGATGGAAAAAAAGAAGTCCAATACAAGGAAAAAATGCCTTGCTCGAAAAATCCCACGCCTTACTGCGCCTGAGCCTGGAGCCTAGGCGCATAAAGCGCGCGCCTTGCTGAACACAATGCGCCTTATGGTAGGCGACTCCCAATGCGCCTTATGGTAGGAGACTCCCAACCCTTGCGTCTGGATACGCTTTTGACAACTATGAGTTATTTTGTTAGAAGAACAAAAACAAAAAAGAACAAGAATCAATCCCACCTACTAATTCCAGGCAAACTTTAGGGAAATTATGCTTAGGTGGGGATTTTTAGAATAGAGTGTCATCCAAGAACCCTAAATATATCTCCAAAGAGTCCAATCATTGGAAACATTTCAGTTTTTACCATACCCAAATCAACATAATGGTTATATTTATTAGTAAAAAAAATAGTACAACTTGTTAAGAATGTCCGTTTTACCATCAACGGGATCCATCTTTAAACTTGTTTCTAGTTCTTCAACGAATAACGTGTCCATTTTACTCCCAATATTCTCATTCTTTCATAAAGAATAAAACTACTACTGCCAAAATGGAAACAATAAAATTTTATCTGTAAGGTTCACATGTTCACAATAACGTAAAGAACAATGTATACCTCAGCCAACTGGACTCCCAGTTTCTACTATATCCTTAGCTTTTGAATATAGCGGAATATAATGCTTCTCTATAGGTCAGAGATTCAATATATCTGATGTTTGGAAAGGTGTCACAGCTTCAAGGTCATACTTGCGAGCTGCAATAGCTACACCTACCTGTTAAGAGCACCCAATTGCCACCATAAGTTACCTTTAATTCATGTTTTAATTATGGGAAAAGCAAATGAAATGATTTTATTTTGCATGTGGTTATTCCCAATCTAAAAAAAATACTCTAGCACTCCAAAAAGTGTCACAAAGACTAAAAGGTGCCACCAAATATCATCAAGCGACGATGGCGATGGCGCAGCTCCACCTGCCCCTGTTGGAAACAAAAAGGTTAAAAAAATCCTTCAATTCGACGATGGCGACGTTATAGTCAGATTTAATAATAATAAGACTGCTAGGTTATCTACCTCTTCTAGAAGACCTTCTTCGGCTTCTCTTTTAAAAAGCCAAAGATTTTATACGCCTACTCCTACTAATAGTTATAGTATTCCTACACCTAGAACCTCTCAAGCGACAGGAGTTTCTGGCACTAAAGATGATGATTTACAATTTGAGGGTATTATTAATTCCCAACAAAATATTCCACATGATGTTTATTCAAAACCTTCAAAAAATGAACCTGATACTGTTTTTGAATTAGGTTTTGCTATGAAACATATTATGACTCTTATTAAAAGTACTTTCTCTTATTAGAGAACCAATTGTAATAAAGAAATTATGTAAGAAAAATATGCCGATTTTAGAAAATATTTTTTTGCAGAATTCTCTGATGAACAAATAGCATGGTTTAAAACAAAGTTTTATGAAAATATTGATGAAAATGAGGAAGTTATTCCTTTTGTTACATGGTTTTATAGTAACTATGAATGAGATTATCCTAATATTTGTACTATTGATAGTTTTTATAAAACTTGGAAAATTGTTTCGGGGAATACTATTTAGTCACTTCACCCTCTTACTGAAACCCTTAGGATAGAAGTAGAAGGAAGTCCATCCTTAGAAACCAGTGCATTCTCATCCAATATTAGGATTACTTCGTCCCATATAGGACATAATGACCTTAATAAAGTTATTAGACAGAACAATTATACTAATCTCCATATGTAAACCATAGCGAGTCAACTAACTCGGATAGAGGAAACCTTGGATAAGGTCCAAGCTTTAGAGGAAAAGAAGCCTGTTCCTATTATTGAGAAACCTAAGGTAGAAATCTCTTATATTAAACATTCTATAGAAATCACTGAGAAATTTAAGTCTAGCGATAAAAATAAGGAAATAGTTGAAGCCCTAACTAATAAGTTAGAGAAACTTCATTTATTGAATGGAAAGCATATTCTTCCTATTACCCAAACCGAGGATGTCTCAGAATGTGAGACTGATTTTTCTGATATTATTCAGTTTAGAAATGAGCTATTAGCTATGGATGGCTATTAGCTATGGAGGGAGATCTTAACAAAATTACCTTTGGAAGGAATCATACCTCAACCTCCACAGCCCCCACTAGGACCTATTATCCCCGTCCTACTCCTCAAGATATGTTATTTAAGGAAGAAACTGCGTTTAATCAAGTGGCTAATTTTAGTGCTAAAACCATTTATAAATGGTATAATGATGGAATGTCTGAATACCAAAAATTGACCCAATTATATAGAATGACCATGTATGGTACTGCCTGTAAGGCTAGTGGTAGTAGTGACAACAGTGTCACTGAGTTTGTGATTGCAGGTTTTTCTGGCCAATTAAGAGGCTGGTGGGATAATGTGTCGACTGATAGTCAGAAGAGCGAGATTAAGAACTCGGTTAAGATTGTTAATATTAATATTACTACTAATAATGAGCAAGGGCAAGATGTTGCCCAGGTACAGCCCAAAGCCGAGGAAAATACAGTTTATTCCTTTTTAACTGCAATAGTTTACCATTTTATTGGCCCTCACCCTACTATAACAGATAGGAGTAAAGACCTTCTTATTAACCTTAAGTGTCCCACCTTAACACATTTTAGGTGGTATAAGGATGTATTTCTTTCCAAGGTTATGACCAGAGAAAATGCTAATGCAAACTTTTGGAAAGAAAAATTTATTGCAAGATTACCTACCTTATTTGCTCAAAAGGTTAAAGATCGTATTAGTAAAAAGCACGGTAGTACTTCTATTCTTTATAAGGATTATACTTATGGTTACCTTATTAGTGAATGTATTGCTGAAGGATTATCCTTATGTAATTATATTAAGCTTAAAGCCCAACTTAAAGCCTATAACTTAACTGGCCGAAAAGAAATTGGTGAGTTTTGTGACCAATATGCCTATGATCTTAGTATTCCTTATTATAGGACTATGAAAACTATTGATAGATCTAATAGAACTAGGAGGCATGATAAGAAACGTAAAAAGGCCCATAAAAAGGTCCATACCGCTTCCACCTTTAGAACTCCTTATAAGAGGTCTGGGCCACCTAAGAGGCCCAATAATATGGGTCAGATTATTTGTAGAAAATGTGGCAGAGCCGGCCATTATGCCAATAAGTGCTGGACTAAACAAAAGCTTAACGAAATAGCTGATGAAGGCCTTAAAAGGCAGCTTATGGCGGTTTTATTAAGCCCTAGTGATGAAGAGGGTGATAATGAAGATGAGGAGTTTATCAACGAAATTCAGTCACCCTCCCCAAGTTCCTCCACTAGTAATTCAGGGTCAGAATCTGATTGTAAGTGTAAGGCCCAGACTGACTATTATAAAGCTATTCTTGAGGTTAACGATCTTAGTATTAATGTTCTTACTAAAGAAGAACAGTCTATCTTAGATCTTATAGATCAGGTTACTGATAATAATGTTAAACGAAAACTTATTGAACAATATTTGACTATGTTTAAAACTGAGAGACCAACTTTGCCTAGCACAGAACCTTATTCGCTGCATAAAATACTTGAACGTTTTTATAAAACTCCTGAAAAAGAAGTCACTATTTTCGATTTAAAAATGGAAATTAATATTTTGAAAATCGAGATAAAAGATATTAAACTCCGCCTTTCTACTATTGAAAAAACCCTGATAAAATTGAAAATTCTTCTGCTTCACAGGAAATTGTTCCTATAAATACTAGTGATTGTTTTCTTAATCTTATAGATAAAATTGCTTATAAAAAATGGTATGTTAATATAACTATATTCATAGACAAAGATTTTGTCCTTAAAGACATTGCTTTAATTGATAATGGGGCTGATATGAATTG
Organism: Lonicera japonica; assembly: GCA_021464415.1. NCBI lineage: Eukaryota > Viridiplantae > Streptophyta > Magnoliopsida > Dipsacales > Caprifoliaceae > Lonicera > Lonicera japonica. Next base: position 13,374,829 of record CM038468.1, on the reverse strand, counting down.
CATTAGAGAAGGTCTAGTCCCTACTAAATATTTTGATAAGACTTCCTAAACCATGACTAGTGCAGGAGGGAATAAACTTAAAATTAATTTTAAATTATCTAATGCTTATATTTGCAATGATAGTATTTGTATTAAAGGAACTTTTATTATGATTAAGGACTTGTTCCAACGCATTATTCTTGGGACTCCCTTCTTAAGTCTTATAGAACTTTTCTCTAAAACTCCTGAAGGTATTATTACTAAGCTTGAGGATAAAGAAATTATTTTTAGATTTATCACAAAACCTCAAGTTAAAGAAATTAATGAAGTAGAAGATAAACTTATTTTTAAAGAAAAACATCTTACTTATTTACAAGAAGATTTTAAAATTATGAATATAAATCTTCAAATTAATACCCCTAAAACAAGGCTTTCTATTAGAAATCTCCAGGAGCAGATTATTCATGAAATTTGTAGTGATTTACCTACAAAGATTTAAAGACTCTGATAAAGAAATCTTATCTAGATAGACTTCTGGCTAATGGAATGATGCACAAAAGAATTATTCTACTATTAAAAAAGAAATCCTTTATATTGTAGAATGTATTTTTGATTTTCAAGAAGATTTATTAAATCAAGAATTTCTATCAAGAATTAATTGTCAGGCTGCCAAAGATGTTTTGAAAAAAGATGTTAAAAATATTGTTTCCAAACAGATTTTTGCTCGATGGCAAGCCATTTTATCTGTTTTTGATTTTAAAATTGAATTTATAAAAGGAGAATTAAATTCTTTTCCTAATTTCTTAACTAGAGAATTCTTGTAGGGATCGGCCTCATGAGTAGGCCTACAGGTTCCTCCTCATCTTATAGAGGACATGGAGGCAGAGGAAGGGGTTCTTCCTGAGGTCGTAGTCCTCAAATTAATATTGGTACCTTTGGAATTGAATCCCAGGCTTCTTCTTCCCAGGTTAAACCGCTGTCTTTTTCGACGTTTAAGGAAGCTCTTAAAGAAGAAGTTCCTATTGCTTTTAAAAAGCCTCAACAGGATTTTGTTCTATATTTGCAAGATTCAGATAAGAGATTCTTTCTTAATCCTTGGACTATTGCCCAAAGATATTTTGAAAACAATATGAAATTTTCGCTTATTAGTGGAAGAACTAGAGAATATTACGAAGCTATTCTTGTTGACACTCAAAGTGTTCAGTTTACTCACATGAACAGAAATGTGGGTTCCCATAATCCAGAAATCGCTTTCAGTAAGGCGTTTATTAAAGGAATAGTAAATATTGAGGATTGGGGATTAAATCCCAAGAAAGATCAAAGGCTGCAGAATTATTACTCCGAATCAGGACCCTATACTTATAATTATTAGGACTATATTGATGCCTGGAAGAAGGCATTTCTTTATCAAAACCAGTATAATACTCACACCTGGTTTTTTCGTATTGATAGCCTTAAAGGTGAAGGTTTAGACACCAATTTAAAAACTCTCCCTCATTGGTTTTTCCAATGGTTCATGCTTAGTGGGCCAGAGAAAGATGTTCTTCCCAACGACTTATATGGTCTATTTATTGCTTATAGCAAAAATAATCCTAGACTTCTTATTAAGGAGCAAAACTCTATTAAAAATTTTGAGCTATTAAACTTTTTCACTAAATATCATATTCCCTGGATCTTTCAGTGGAATTTTAATACTATTACCCGTAATAACGGTTTATTTCTTTTAGTCCGTGACTATTATTATAAATGGTGGCAGAAATTTGAAACCACTTAACTTATAGTTCAAATTAAAAATGATCTCCTTGGATTTATTGAATTCAATAAACAGGCTGAAGATGATGAGCATTTCTTAAAGAAGCAAAATATTGAAAAAGTTGAGTTTAAAACTCCTTCGCTTGCCCCCTTAAAGAGAAATTTCCTAATACTCTGGTTAAAGAGCTTAAAGCTAAAATTCTCCAAACTCTAGCCTCTCAGTTAGACATGGATGAAGATATAATGTCAGTATGCTAAGATTCAAAATTCGAAGTTCGTTCAGTTAAATCTGAATCAAATAATTTGTTCATTGATACTGATAAGGAAGACGATTATGCGGAGCCAAATGAAGAGATGACTACCCACATGGGTAGATGGCTCACCGGTCTCTATGAAAATGCAAACACTCCACCTATGAAACAAGAAGATAAAGGGAAAAAACAAGTGGAATAAGTCAAAAGCTGTAGACAACATTATGAGATTTTTGTTACTTTATTAAAGTAAAGTTGAAAACTTTCTTAAAGTTTGGGTTGTTGGATAGACGCCTGCACCAGCGCCTTTCACGGCGTAATTAGCACACGCAACCAGGGGCCCCACATCAATTATTTTTACTTTTTATAAAGTTAAAGTTTTAGTTACTATTTGTAATAAGTGGTTTGCACTGTAGGATTGCTTTTTCTTTTCTTTAAATAGAAGCCGGCTTCAACGAAGCGCATCCTTTTTTTTTAGGGTGTGTTTGATTGGGAGTATTTTCCATGGAAAATATCCATTTTCCACTTGATTTGACAACTTAAGGTGTTTGATTGGCTTTTTTTTCTAGGCAATTGAATTCCCACTTTTGGCTCACACACTTACATTTTCCTTGTAAACAAGGAAAATATTTTCTTTGGGGGGGGGGGCTAGTTTTTATTTTCCAGGCAATTGCACGGTTTTCGAGACAACATTTTACCCATTTTCTACACTAAAAATGCTATAACTTAAACTACAAAATTCAAAATTTAATAAAAAATTTATATTTAAAATCTACTCATCAAGATCAATTAAACAAGATCCATCATGACTATAAAATTATGTAAAAAAAAATACCCATAATTTTTTCTACATTAAAAATGCCACAATACAACCAATATTTTCCGGGTAGAAAATTAAGGCAATCAAACACACTACAGTTCATTTTCCATGCAACTCAATTCTAGGCAATTCAATTACCGGTAACTTATTTTCTTTCCATGCAAATTCCACGCTTGCAATCAAACGCACCCTTAGTTTCTTTCTCTCTCTCTTTTGTAACCTTCCCCAGTGAATTTATCTTTTCTTTTCTTTTCTTTTGTAATCTTTGGTTTATATTAATAAAAGTTCTAGTTTTCGCAACAACTCAAGGAGATCTACAATATTGATAAATAGATGAAACAATAAGTTGAACACAATAATAAAATGTTTTATTCTAAATAAATAAGCTTAATTAATATGATATAGAATGTTATATTAATAGTTAAGTTTAATATTGGATAATGTATATTGTATGGTTTTGGGCATACAATATAGATTGACTTTTATATTATTTATTCATAAATTTTTGAGTTCTCAAAACCAATCTTAAATAGATTTATATCATCGTATTTGACATTTTAAATTACATCTGATTGGATTTATTTGTATTCAAAAAATATATTTTATGCTGACAATACGGTCCCTTACACATAGATGCACATACGAAAATAGAAATTATCACAACAATGAAATTCATGATTTTAGTAGAGTAATTATTTATGTAACACGTATGAATTACGATAAACAGTGGGAAAAAAAGAGGTTACGATGAATAGTTTGTTATTTGTTATAAGTACACCACTTTTCATATAACACATCAACAAGACCGTGGCACGTGGTACTGCCGTTAATTCCCAACCTCTATTCCATAATTTCTTATTTGGAACGGCTCTTCACATTATTAGCCACCTCGTATTTATCTTTCTATTTTTGGAATGATTACTTACGAATTTTGTATACCATATATGAAGCGTCTATTTTCATTAAATACTAGTTTTCTAACCTATGCGATGCACAGAAGCAATTATAAATTTATATATATATTTTTACTTTTTAATTACTTTTTTTATTAGATTGATTCTAAATTAAAGATATGTAACTATTCTTTTAAATTGTAGGAATTTCATAAAAATAACGGAAGGGGATCATTGAAGGACTGTTACTAAACAATAGTATATATTAAAAATTTAGTGCAAGACTCGTTTTAAAGTAACAAAATATTAAAGATTTGTTAAAATCTAATAGTATAAAAATATAAGTATAATGCAATAAATATAAATATACGTGGATATAAATAATATATATATAAAATCTAATAGTATATATAAATATGATGCAATAAATATAATTACATGTAACAGCTAAAGAGCCTTGTTAACATTTAATGCAATAAATTCTTTTCACTCCTCTCATTTTATATATATATATATATAGTATTATATTAAATTAGATGTAATAGATATTAAGTATGGATAAAAATATGGAAAATGAAAGAGTTTAAAAAATAAGTAAATAAAGGTTTCATAATAAAAATGATTTATTATTATAATTATTACACTTTCTCGATTTTACTATACTAATAATTATTATAATAAATAATATTAATTATTAAAATAATTAATAAGTGAGTATTAAGTATGTTATTATTACGGGAATTATTATAACAATTAATAATAGAGATGATATTACTTCTTCTGTAATACTTAATGGGAGATGAAGAATCCTAAAGTGTTGATACTGCTGGAATCCGAAGAGTTGAGTATAATAAATTTGCAGAAATAAAAATAACAGATGAAAAGAGATGAAGGAAGGTGTAAAAGGCCAAGTAAGAAATGTTGGACCATTTGTTCTATCCATTTGAGTTTTGCTTCTTTAGAAAAGATGAGATATAAATGCTCTATTGCTAAAAATCCGACACGTGGCACTTACTTAGTAAGATGGGACTCCATTTTCATTAGTTTTAGTAGGTATATTACATATATATTGTATATTGGTCCTATTTTAAAAAGGAATAAAGCTATCAATTTAAGATAACCCAAAAAATAGATTAAAATAAAAAATTTGAAACACATGAATAATATCTTTAGTAGTAGAAATAAGATTATTTATTTGAGATATTCAAAAATTAACTGAAATACAAATTTGAAAAACATTGAATAATATATTAAGCTATCAATTTTAATAAAGATAATAAATTTATTGAGTTATAAATTATAAACTTAATGTATATTTGTGAATAGATTTATGAGAATTGATTAGTTTGAAACGTAAAATTTTATGAGATTAATTATAAGATTTATGAGATGAGAGGAAAAATTATCGAATAATTGTTCGTCTTTTAAATTTTTTTTTATATTTTTTTTTGTAATTATCATGAATTTTATGTCTATTTTACAAGTTTTTTGGCAACATGATTGGATTGGTCACCATTGTGATCATAGATGTGCATATAAAGGAGACAAAGAGCTCAGATTTATATTTTTACTTTGTTTTTTTGGCAATGTTTGGTACTTACATCGTATGGGTTTAATGACAATGTAGGGAAATGTTTTTATCCAAATTACTTTTTTCATTTTTGAGTTTTGAATATTCTTACATACATAAGGTACCACTCACTTTAAAATGTGTACATAGGAATTTGTAATGTATGACGGTTGTACGAAACTTCACATAACTGTTAGTTGTGAATATTCTTCCATTTCGCCTTTTTGAAGAATTCCTTTTTACTTTATTATTATTGGCCCGAAAAAGAGATTAATCTCCAAAGAAAAATGAGTGAAGGTACAATGTATTTTTTTGTTCCATTTGAATGAACAATTAAAGATATGAATATATGAGTATTGGTTAGATTCTTCACCTTAATACTCCATTTCAAAACATGTTATATATTGAAAATAAATATACAAAATTATACACATGTTACTTTCTTGAATATATATTGCATTTGTCTATGATCTAAATTATGAGATTTTTTTTCTGCACAAGTGGTTAATACGAATCAGGTGGTTCATGGGAAAATATATATGAGTTGGGGCACTTGAACATTGTACTTTTGAAACATAAAATTGTAAGATATTTTGAAAGTGTATCACATTTCTTTGTTGAGACATGATTAGCGTATTAGAAAAAAATTATAAATTATTAAACATAATAATCGATCACAAACCTCTAACTTCCTATTATTTTCGCAATTCACCCTTTGAATTTTTTTCCTTTCATTTTTTATCATAGATGTAAATATATATATATATATATATATAAATCATTTACACATCAAACTAGTTTGACTATTAAAATAGACTAGGACTTTATTTATGACTTTTTTTGGGGAGTACACATTATTTGTCACTCTCAAATTTATCACACTTTCATTTCATGACTAATATGAAAAGTTATAAAAAAGTCAAACTTTTGTAATGATATCTATCATTATATTGTATTCGACATTTTCGATTACCTCTGATCCAATTTATTTATATTAAAAAATTATTCTTTATGCTGACAAAACACAAGGTCTTTACACATACTCTCACATAAGACAAAATGGAAATTATTACAACGATGAAATTCATGATTTTAGTTGAGTAATTGTTTTTGTAACACGTATGAATTAAGGGGAAGAATGTGTGTGTTTTATATCATGTAATGCTACTCATCCCAAAGAAAAAAGAAAGAAATTTAGCGGAAGTAAAACTAAAAAGTAGTTTTAATGCATTTGTCTATCCGTCACCTTATATATGGCTGAATTTCCAGTATCGGAGAAAAGATATTTAATCCAAAAGTTGTAGCCAAATGAATTTGAACCGCAACTGAACTAAAATTTGGGAGAGAGAAGGTGATAAGTAGTTAACTTGCATTTACAGTCTGGCTATATCTTTATAATATTTTCCCTATGCCACCTAGTGGCGGAATTCGGGTTAGGCCAGTAGGGCTCCAACTCGGCCCAAAATTTTTTATAACATGTTTATGATACGTAAAATATCTACCTACCCAACTCACCTCAGCTCATCTACCCCACCCCAGCAAAGAAGCCCGCCCTTCATTAGTTTCGTTAGTCCAACATTCTCAAATTCATGCCATTTATTTATTTAAAATAAAATCAACAAATGTCAAAAAAAGAAAATGGAACTCTCTAATACCCCCATACATCCTTTTTCTCTCCTTGTGAGTCTACGTAATTTTTGAAAAAAAATAAAAATTCTTAGTAATATATTGCGCATTGTGAAGGTTTTATTTGATTGGGGAGAACTCTTATCTTTTAGTAATCTTATAAATCATTAAATATCTTCTTAACATATTAAATCGAAATTTTGATTACAAATTTCAAGTAGGTAAATTTTAATTACATTTATTTAGACCAACAATTGGGTGACATTTACACACGTGAATGTTTTCACTATTTTTGTCTAAAATTAAATCAGTTACAATGTGTGGATATATTCTAATATATACAAGAAAAATATATATTTTTATGAACAATTTGTTTGAAAATAACAATAAAATTTATTTTCCTCCTTTGTAAGTACATAGAAAGTATTTCATTATATATCAAGGAATCTTCTGAACTATAAAAAAATTGTCATAAAATATTGTTTGAATTCAGCCCACCCCTTCAAATAATCCTGGGTCCGCCCTTGATGCCGCCTTCTATTTATACCCAGAATTTTTAAGCTTGCTACATTTTTAGTGTGGGAATTGTTAATGCCTAATCATGAAAGTACAATTTGTATTATCTTTACTAATCATACAAGTTAAACTTAATGACGCGGAGAGAATCTGAAACTTGTTGCTCATGAAGCAGATCGCGTTTTGGATCAATTCACTTATGAAATAGAATAAACAAAAAGGTAATTTCTTTTTTCAAATAAAATGATGCATCAAAGTTCGTTGAATTAATGTTGATTGATTCTAGTGATGAAGAAAAAATATCCTTCATTCCTGCTGTGGGAATGAGGTATTGGCAGGATCAAGGGCTAAGTTAATCTACAAGGACAATGAACAAAAAGTGAATCACTTTCATGTAAAAATTGGGTATGTATATCTTGTTTACTAATGAAACAATCCCAAGAAAGACAAACTGATGTAGCGCTGTTCATCATTACGGACTCACTCCACGGAAGGGGCGAAACAATTATTTATCTCAAATGAAAAACAAACGATATATTACACAGACAATCTCTCTCAATCTCACAAGAGTACTCTCTGTTACATCAACTAGATTATACTACTTAAACCCTCTCTTTCCCTCTTCAAAGCTCTCACAAAACTACTCTAAAGAGTGCCTCAATGTCTGCTTTTCTCTGCTATTGAAAAGGCCAAAATGCTGCACTTAAATAGGCGAAAACAAAGCTTTAGTCGACTTCTTAGATGCTACTAGTTGATCGCTGCCAAATGCAGCCTATAGTTGCTTAGCTTCAATAGACTGATCTGCATAAAACAGTCGACTGCTCCTTGCTGGGCATAACCAAACACAACTGATTATTTTGAAGTGAAAAGGTTTATGGTTGAAATCCTAGAATCTCTTAGGAAAAAAGTGTGAAGTGAAAAGCAAGCATTTGGGACATAAAAAACATTCAACAAGAATTGAGAGGGTAGTCTCTAACTTGATGACGTATAGACTGAAGATACTTTGAAGTGGCAGGATTTTAAGAGTTGAGTATCAATAATGGATTATGAAATTGAAAAGGAACTACTAATCCAACACTGGATGGTTGTTGGGTTCCTTCGATTAGATGAGGGGAATGAGCTTTTCAATGTGCTGTAACAGAATTCCTTGTTCCAAGTTGTAGAAAAGGATAAATATAATAATATAGCAGACCTTAAGTTGCGCACATAGGCTTGTGCATGATCTTGCCCAGAAATTCCTCATGTTTACCAGCAAGCATTGTATATTTTAGCCGAGATATAGTATTTGCTGATCCAAATAAGAAAGCTAGATACAAACATTATTCTTAAAGACTAAACTATTAGATAACATGTTATTGCACTTCAAATGTCGTCATGCTCTAAATTCTAGTAGGCTAATATTGTACAGTTGTCCTAAATTCTAAGGTATCTTGACCTGTCCAAGACCACAATCACAATTTCGCCAAAATCTATAGGCAAACATTATAATTTGCAAATGCTAAGAATTGATTGGTGCAACAATCTTAAGGCATTGCCAACATATATATATTTATTTTCATAGCTATATTTGCGAAGAACCCGGATGCCACATAAAATTCGACGATTGACTAATCTTTAGAAACTAAGCTTCATTAACGTTGGTGAAGAAATGGGTAGTCGAAAGGGCAAGGGTAAGTAGAGAGACACACAATCTTGAGTGAGCAAGATCATAGAAACAGCTCAGAGAGCAAATTTACATAGAAAATAAAGTAAATAGCAATGCTATATGGCACCAAATTTTATTTTATTTTTCCCAAAAATAGTTTTCAACCAATCACTATTATTCATCACTTTCTCTTTGCCAAATTCAAAAACAGATATGTGGGTCAAATTCATTTGAAATAGTTCAACAATTGTCTACATAAACACTTGTCCAATCTTTACTCTGGAATTGTGTAATTTCATACAAACATGTAATATCACATGCATATTCAACAAATTTTGCAAAGAGCTCAGTTTAGTGTAAATTTTCAAAGGAGAATAAGATAAAACCCATTGAAACTATTCATTCATAGGAAGAATAATGTATACGCAAGGCAAACATAGAATGTAAAATGTTCATATTGTTGTAATGTGAATCACACATTAACAAATGATGTATTGTTTAATAAGAGCAATTAACATGAAACAATTAATCAAAATTAAAGCACCTAAGATTGAAAATTAATCTGGAGCTTTGTCATTGACAAACCTAGGTATAGTTTCTTTATGGAAGATATGAAACTCAAAATTTAGAGCATAATGGTGATAGATAATTCAGATGTCCTTGAGGTTTTAGCTACCTCAATTGATGCACTCGGCAATCTGCGGAACGAAAACGTCCATCTTCCTTAGATACTGAAAGTAAAACAAAGGATCTCTTAATTAGTGTGTTAATCTCTGCTTTGTGAGCAGATGTTGCAATTGATGACAAAAGATGAAAAGAAGCGGAATGTTGTTAAAGTTAATATTAGTCGGAAATAAGCTAGTGCCATTTTCACCATGTATGTTAATAATTAAGCTAGCGCAGAATATAGTAAAAACTAGGAAATCAAAACCCAGCATGAAAGTTGCATGATGAGATTATAAATCCGGCATCGGAAAATCTAATCCTCGTGAAGCAATATGTAAGATAAAGGGGCTACTCTACCCATTTGCAATTTATTTTGAGTTGAATGCCCCAAACTCTAATAAGGCTAGCTACTCTACCATCTCTAAGCCTTGCAAAGCAACATATAAGATGAAGCAGATACTCCACTCATTGGCAATTAATTTTTCTTTTCACTTATTCCTTTCTAACTGTATACGAGGAACCTTTAAGGTAGTCACTACTCGCTCATTGGGATGAGTATAATGACACCTCTATCCCTAACAAAAAATTAAAATTAAAATTTGTATTGTGTATTTTGTTTCTTTGATATTGTTTTGAAAAGGAAAGTGGACTTAATTTGGAACAGAGGGCGTATGAAAGGTTATATATATATTGAACAATTAAAAGAAAAGAAGTGATTCACATACCTGTGTCTTTCCGTGACAATATAATTATTCAAATATCATACCTGCATGTACAAATAAGCGGACTCTAAATTAAAATTAAAGAGTATATAGAAGTTAATTAGTACATTATAAGAGAAATTATTGGAGGAGAGAAACTCACATTGCTGAACTAATTTTGGCGTGGTCTAAAATTATGATCAATGAAAATGCACGTTCGAGGGGGAATCTCTGACCACCCAGGCCTTATCTGCTTCAAAAGGGGGCACCTCCGGATGTTGAGGTAACCTAACTTGGTGAGGCTTTCCATGTTCGACAGATACTTGAGCTTCTCACAATCCTCTATTAGTATTGTTTGAAGACAAGACAAGTTTCTGAACCAGTCGGGCAAGGTTTCAATTCCGAATCCTTTTATCTTTAAAGACGTTAGGGAAATGAGGTGTTGAAGCTGCTCTGGTATTGATTCCCAGTGTGCCCAACCATATAATTCAAGTCTACTAAGACACGGTTGCAAGTTTTGGAGGGGGTCGAGACTCGGAAATGAATTCAGCTCCTTTGAGAAGGCTCCAAGAGACAATTCGTTTAAGTGATTAAGGCAGCCCAAAGTCGGCAAATAAGTTAGTTTCTTACAGTCGGTTACATTTAAATACGAGAGAGAAGTACTTGCTGGTTTTAACTCCGGTAACGTAATCAAATTACTGCATCTTTGTATGGTCAACGAACGGAGAGAGGTGCAGGATTGTAGTAACCCACTTGGCAAACATGTTAACTCCTCACAAGTCTCAATACACAAATCTTTAAGGGATATGAGATTGGGGAAGACGAGTGATTTTATTGGAGAACTAGTTATTTTGAGGTCTGTGACAGATTTGTTGTTCTCCAATAGCCCATCCGGAAGATAAGTAAGCTCTGCCACTGTATCGATTGACAAAGAAATGAGAGTTGTCAAGTTTCTGCATATACTCGTAAGTGGCGAGATGCAATTAACGTTGTTAATTGTCAATTTCTTGACACTTGTAAAACATCTGGGAACAGTCGTCAACTTCGGACAGTTCTGAATTGCTAATTTCTCGAGCCGAGGAAATATTAATTCTTCAACTTCTGTCCATTCCTCCAAGTTAGACATGACTGATAGCTTGAAAGTTATCAATGCCGGAAAAAATACTAATGTCTCTTTTATACCGCCACTATGATGACGACCATGATAATAAAATAAAGTATCTATACACTTCACATTAGGCATTTCAACCAACTCGAGTTCCCGAAGATGTGGTAGCTGCCCAAGCATTGGGAGATACTCGCAATTTTTGCACCCTATTAATTTTATCTCCACCAAATTTTGAAGAGGCAACCACCTTCCATCCCTTCCGTCAATATTCACCATCATTTTCATCATCCATATTGGGAATTTATTACCCAAGAAGTATTGAATCGAAAGTATCTTTAGGTCTGAATAAGGTTGGAGACCTTCCAAAACTTCCTCGTCATTTATCGTGTTCTCTTCCCTGTCACGACTCCACCGTAGTTCCAGCTTGTATATGTTTGTCTTTCCGAATAAATCTGCCTTTTGAGCTTCTTCTCTGCCACTCACTTGTTCAAGATAGCGTATCAAAACCGTACCTCTTAGGTGCTTTAAACAACCAAGCTCTTCAATGCGACGACCCTTTTCTCGCCCAACATCAAACCATGGTAATGTTTGAAGGCGAGTTAACCGCCCCATCCACATTGGCTGATGCAAGCTAGAAATTCCATCGTAATGGAGATGTCTCAAGTTTATTAAGTAAGTCAACTCATCTGGAAGCTCTTTCACCCACCAACTTAACCGTAAAGTCTGCAAATTGTACAGCTTCCCAATAGATTTGGGCAAAACTGTTACAGCATCCGACAAGTCAAAATACCTCAAATGTATCAGTTTGCTAATTGCATTTGACAAGTTTATCGTCGAAGGATAGCACAACCTTAAAACACGCAAGCATTTGAAATTCGACATGTTATTAGGCAGATCATCATGCAAGAACAATGTGTGCAAATATCTAGCCTTCTCCTTTGACAATGATGTACATATTGCTTCCCCACTCGAGTAAAATGCTATGTGCCGAACACGAGGAATGTCATTAACTACATAATTCTTCTCTAAGCGGAAGCAGTCAGATTTTGAAACAGATTGTGCAAGGTCATGCACAAGATCATGCATCTTACATGAAACAATGTTACCATACACATCCTTCTCTACATCTTGGAACAAGGAATTGTAAACCAAATCATTGAAAAACTGATTTCCTACATCCTCCATCATGTTATTACTGCTCCCCTCGTCGGATTGAAGGAATCCTAAAGCCATCCAGAGTTGGATTAATGGTTCCTTTTTTATGACGCAATCCTTGACAAAGATGGAACAATATGCAAAACACCGCTTTAAAGAGGCTGATGGCAGATGATTGAAACTTAATTTCAAGATTTCCAAGGCTCTTCCATTCTCATCTTCACCAGAACTTGAGAATACACTTTTTTTAACATCCAACCACTCATTTATGTCTTTCTTAGAAAACAACATCCCCCCAATGATCTTTCGCTGCTAATGGCACACCTCGGCACTTCTTTGCAATTTCAAGTCCTATGGCCTCTAGTTCTCGTGTCATTGGTGGTCCTCCGGTTGCGAAAGCTTTTTGCTTAAAGATAGACCAAATTTTATCATCTGAAAGTAATTCCAGACAATATGAACCGCGTGTCCCCATGATGGATGCCACACCTTGCTTACGAGTGGTAACAACAATATTGTTTCCTTTGGTTGTATTAACACAAAGTAAACAACTCTTAAAATCCTCCCACTCAACGATATTGTCGTTCCAAACATCATCAAGTACCAGGAGATATTTCTTCCCTCCCATCTCTTTTTGAAGGTCACAAAGTATCGCATCCTTGCTTTTTTCCTCCGACTTGCTTCCTTTAAGAAATTGTAGGATCTCCATTAGAAGTCTCTTGATATCAAAATTATCAGATACACAAACCCAAATTCTCACATCGAAATGTCCCACAACTTTTTCATCATTGTATATTAGTTTAGTGATAGTTGTTTTTCCGAGCCCGCCAATTCCCACTATGGGAATAACAGAAAGAACTTCCTGATTGCTAGAGTCAATCAACAATGTCACTATTTCCGATGCTTCATTTTCCCTTCCAACGACTTCAGAATTGTCGAGGAAGGAATGAGTCTCTCGATTCAAAGAGACTTGAAGGGAAAATGCATCCACAGCTTGCCTTTGGAGTCCAAAATCATTTGCTTCATTGTTAATCTTCTCCAAGGATGCATTAATTTTCTTGATCTTGTGAGCCATTTTGAAACGGAATGCAATGGGATTAGAGGCTGAGAAGAAGGAGAGTACCTTTTTTGCCATTTGATTTTTAATCTCAACCTTACGTCGGAGAATTTCGTAAGCAACCTCATCCAAAGCAATTTCAGCTTCCTCAGCTACATCTTTAAGCCTCTTCATCCATAGCTTCACGGCCTCTTCCTGCACTTGTCTTGCCTCGGCATCATGTAACACTGCTCGAATCATGGTTAATGATTCACGAAGCACAGTTAGTTCTTGTTTGAAACCCAATACAAGGCCAATCTCTTCACCAATCAGTGATGCAACTTTATTTGTCACTCCTTGTAAAGCAACACTTACAAATGGATCAGACATTTTTGCCTCTTTGCTATATATCTGATAGATCTGCTATATATGTAGAAATAGGACGTACTCAAACAGGGAGGTTTGTTTAGAGATGGAAAAATCAACAGAAAGAAGAAGTAAAATGGGAGAGCAGAAAGGAGATAATAGATGAGATGAAAAGGTTCAAACGGGATGGTTTGTTTAGAGATGGAAAAGTTAAACAGAAAGAAGTAGTAAAATGGGAGTGCAGAAAGGAGATAAATGGATGAGATGAGACAGAGACAAAGTTGGAGGATGGAAGCTTATGATCAGTGGCTGCGAGTTCAAAAACGTATATGGGTCAACAATGGTGACTAACATCATGCCACGTGGAAGCTTTAGATTAGTGGTTGCTCTTTGTCTTAAATTTAATTATTAAATTTTACTCTCTTTTTTTTTAATGAGGTATGTTTAGAGATTAAAAAGTTGACAGAGAAAAGAAGTGAAGAGAAATGGCCGGGAGTGCACACAGGAGATAAGATCGGAGGATGAGGAGATAAGATTGGAGGATGGATCTTGAAGGCTGCACTATTGAGTGATAGTGTGTGGAATTATTGGCGACTTCTAGTAAAAGCATAGATGAATTGACAAGTCAATTAATGTTCTCCACTAATTAAGGAGATGTTTTCAAATAAATAAATTTTTGTCCATTTCGTTCATCATTTATTTAAATTGCATTTTATAATAAAATTAAAAAATAATTATGTTTTCATGTGAAATTAGGTAATGCATGTGATGAATAATTTAATGAGATATTTTCTATTCTCATATTTATTGTATAAGTAAATAAATCATATATTTATTGTTTGCCTCTAGTACGTTCCATTTTGTACCAAATAGACAAAATAAGTCTCACCATTGTTGTTTTCAAAAAAAAAAAAAAAAAAAAGTCTCACCATTGTTGTTCTTCTTTTCCACTAGCGGTAAACACATTCATATATATATATAGAGAGCGTTTTACATATGGACCGGTCCATACGGACCGAGACCTTTAGCGATGGTTTTCCATCGCGAATACATTAGGGATATGTTTTTAGCGACGGAAAACCGTCGCTAAAGGTCCCGGTCCGTACGGACCGGTCCGCATGTGAAAATTTTCGTATATATATTATTATTATTATTATTATTATCTTTTTTTGTCTTATTTAAGCAAAACTCATGAATGGCGTGCCTACGTTTTCATGATCGAGGCTCAAGCAAACTTTCTTTAATTAAAGGAGTGATATTAAAGACCTCTTTTTTTAAAAAAAGAAGAAAAAGAAAAGAAAAAAAAGTTTATTTCTTCTTTGGAACATAATCGTATTATATCTCATCAGAATAACAAATAATGAAAACATACTATATATTAAGCTAACAGTACAGAATTAACCTAATAGTACTTGAAAAATGCAAACTCACTTATTAGCGGAGTGATTAGGTACATAATATATATATTAGGAAAAAAAAGAGTTTGAATACATACATATTATCAAACATGTCTCTTCTCTTCTGCTCGTGAATATAATTTCTTATCAAAGAAGTTTCAATTCTGAAAGTCAATTATTTAAAGGGGCAATTAAAAAAAATGGTTTATTAGAGAAAGATTTTCACACTAAAGCCAATGAATAATTTTATTTTAAATAAAGGGCCTATTTTTTATTTTATTGATAATATGACATGTGTCTTTTTTTTTCATTATAAAATGACATCCCAACCCTTAAAATAAACTAAAAAATACCAATATGCATCAAAATATGGACTGCAATATGAACTTTGCACTAAAAATATTGACTGCAAAGTTCACATTACAGTGAAATATGAACTGCAAAATTCACATTGCAGTGAAATATAGACTGCAAAGTTCATATTGCATTGAAATATAGACTGCAAAGTTCATATTGCATTGAAATATAGACTGCAAAGTTCATATTGCAGTCCATATTTTACTGCAATATGAACTTTGTAATCCATATTTTTAGTGCAAAGTTCATATTGCAGTCCATATTTCACTGCAATATGAACTTTGCAGTTCATATTTAATTTACTACAATATGAACTTTGCAGTCCATATTTTTTGTGTAAATTTCATAAAAAGGGGTAATTTAGGTAATATATAACATGTTTTTATTAATTAAATGATATTTAAATGTATTCAAATACATTCATTTAAAATATAAAACAAAATAGGCCTCTTACACTAATTACCAATTAAAAATAGGCCATTCATTCAAAAAATATTATTCATTGGAGTTTTGGTAAAAATCAATGTATAATAAGCCCTTCTACCTAATTTCTAGTTATTTAAAATAAAATTTACTTTTTATTGTGAGAATTTGTACTTGAGAAATTCAAATACGGAATCTGGTACGGGATTGCTAGCAACTTTTGTCATTGGGGTCATTTAGCAAACGATTATTTATTGATACTTACTAAGGCACTCTAGTCATCACACAACAACATTCCACATATATAAACAAAATATTATACTTTAATTTTGTGTGAAAATCGACCTTGCTTGAACGCTCACTTATTGACATTTTAAGAATTTTAATGGAAGTCTTATATCTTATACATCATTAAATTTTTGTTTACCTGTATATATGTATTATGTATATGTTATAGAGTGAGTGGGGTCAAACAACCCTTAACCTACCTTTTAGTCTCTGCACTGCTCGAATCTCTGACTAAATAAATCGATTCGCACAAAAAATTCTAATTGTCTTAGAGAAATCAATGAACCAACCCTAAGAATTTTTCCGGTTCATGTATATAATATATATGTGTGATGTAATTTGTTTACCCGTGTAGGCCCCTTTTGTACCAAGAAGGCAAAAAAGTCTCAACCACTCTTGTCCATTCTTCTCCACTAGCTGTAAAATGCTTTCACAAATTTTTATTATGTTTTCTGTCTTATTTCAGCAAGTCATGAATGGTAGGAAAGATAGAGAAACGTCTGGTTCTATTTTCATACAATTAACCTGGTATGCGAACTCTCTCTCGTGCAACTCTTTGGGACCACCCATCACTCATAGGCCAACATTTAATTCTAATGCGTCTATCATGAGATTTAGTCACCTTGTGCAACAGTGGCATGTACGAAGACTGGAGATTAGTTGGACCGAAGGTGTGGATAAGCCGGAGCATTCCCAAAAAAAAAAGGGAAAAAAAAAAAAAACCTGGGATGAACTATTTATATATGTATTCTTATCATATTTTTAACAATGACAAATTTTTAATTCGTCGCTACAACTATTATTAATATTTTGGTAACGGAAATTCTTCGCTTTAAGACCCTGTCGTCACTCTAAAACCTTGTATGTATAACGACGATTCTAATAAATAAAAAAAAATAAAGAAAAATTCAAAAAAGTCAAAACCTACATGCAAGGATATGATACAGGTAGAATTTAGACAGGGAGAGTTAGCACTATGAGATTTTTTTATTTTTTTTAAATAAGTAAAGTTGTTATATTTTATATATATATATAGAACGTCTATGTATATCTACTCCAACTATCTTAAATTAAGGCTATCATTATTTGTTTTAGGACATTTAAAATTATGAAATAAATTTATTCTTCGAGCACCTATTTGGATTTACGAGATTCGAATGGCTTAGTAAGGAAAGTTTTTTTGTTCTTCTTTTTCTTGTTTTTTTTAATTGGTAATTAGTGTAAGAGGCATATTTTGTTCGTTATTTGTAATTAAATGAAGAGTATTTGAACATCTAAATTTTTTATAAATAATCATAATTACGGCTAACGTTTATAAAATAAAAA
Organism: Lonicera japonica; assembly: GCA_021464415.1. NCBI lineage: Eukaryota > Viridiplantae > Streptophyta > Magnoliopsida > Dipsacales > Caprifoliaceae > Lonicera > Lonicera japonica. The sequence continues at coordinate 13,356,957 of CM038468.1, read as the reverse complement.
ACGGGATTTGCACTCATAATTTTTAATATATGGGGAAGGAACTGTAAGAGTTGTATACAACCAAGAAATGAACACTTTGGTCCTTAAATGCGGACCAATCATTTTAGAAGGGGTAAATGGATTAATTTTTTGATAAAACTTCGGTACAGATATCTCCATGATTAGTAGATTATCTTAGGACCAAATTTGTATTGAAAAAGTTTTCAATGCAGAAAGAGGATTAACTAAAAAATAATGTATTATTTTAAATTAAGGGCCGTTAAATATTTAAGATGTTTAGCTAATTCCAAACTTTCTAGGATTGCAAAATTAACTTTGCAATAAATTTGAGAAAGAGGATTACTAATCATAGAGATCATCTTCACCAAGTTTCATAAAAAAAATCATCTGTTTACCCCCTCAAAATGATTGGTCTCAAGTTTAAGGGCCAATACAAATGTCCTCTTTAGCATCCTCTCCTTATTATAAATAAATATTACCTAATTGATGGTACCCCCTCTTTAGAATAATTTTACACAAAAAATTACATAGATTGCAAAGCCTATTCATATTACATAAAATGCATATAATAATTTTTTCAGAGTTACTGCAAAGTGAAGCTTGCATTCTTTATTTTCAGTGAAAATGGATTACAATATGAACTTTGTAATAAAAATATGGAGTGCAAAGTTCACATGCAGTATTTTAAAGTTTTATGAACTGAAATATAAGAATACACTTGTTGCACCAAAAATATGGATGCAAAGTTCATATTACAGTGAAATTGACTGCAAAGTTCATATTGCAGTCCATATTTTAATGCATATTAGTATTTTTTTAGTTTACAAATTTTAAGGGTTGATGTCATTTTACAATGAAAAAAAAAACACAATTGTCATAAACAAGCCCTTATCTTAGAATAAAATAATAAATATAGGCCCTTATTTTTAAAAAAATATTATTCATTGACTTTAGTTTGCGAAAAATCTTTTTCTATAACGCAACTCTTTTTTTTAATTGTCCCTTCCAGAAATCGAATTTACATTAAATAAATATTACTGCTCGTGGCCTTTTAATATTACATGTAAAATAGAATAAACTAGATGGAATTTTCTCCTTGTATAATATTACATGTAAATAAACCAAGATGAGATTTCCATTACTTTCAGTTTGGTGTCTACGAGTACACAAACCATTGTTTAGTGCTTCTAAAGCAAAATATTAAAATAGGACATGCCTTTGGAAATGAGAAAATTTTCTCTAAGTTGAATCAATGCGCGCAAAGCTAAAATTAGGATGTTTATGGGGATTAGTTATAGTACACGTGTATTATACACAGATAGATCATGAATAATAAATATATAAATTAAATTAATGATAGTTATATATTGGTTAAATTGAAACAATTCTAGAGGAATATTATGATTTGAAGACAAAATTGAGCGTAAATAATGAAAAACTATAAATAAAACTGTGTAAATATTATTTTTCGCCTTAGCAAAATTGAGAACCTTGTTTTCATTATATTTCTGTCTTTAGATCCCGTTAGATAGTAACAAAGAAAATAGTAGGAAAAATAATTTATTTTTATGAGAAGTTGGAAAGTAAGTTGAGGAATGTGGTGATAGATGTTCTCAATCTCATACTTATTTTTATGAATATATGTCATACATTCTTTTTTATTTTTTGTGAAAAAAATTTCTTCCTCAACTCTCAAAGAAATTTTTCTATAAAAAAAGTCAAAAAGTAAGAGTTCTTGATCATACCACATGCCTTCACTTATTTTTTAACTTCTCACACAAATCATTTTTTTTCCGACCATTTTACTCTTTGCTATCAAATTGAGCATTTAGAGTGTATGATATTAGCATATAAATTTAGTTATAAAAATATTAATTGTTGTTAAACTTCCTTCAACTTCTACTAATTAAAGCAAACAATATATTAATTGGATGTTTCAATATTATGCTTTACTTATAATACAATTTTCTTGCTTAGCCCAAAACTGCTTTAACAAACACAGCCACCTTCTAGTTATTGTTATAGTTTTAAAATTGTTTGTATTTAGTGTTTAATTTTCCATGGGTTATATGCACAAGGCAATTCTGATGTGAGAACTAAAACACAAACACTTGTTACTCAAAGAATAAGAAATACATCTATTGTATTTATAAATTTTAGTACCTTATAAGTGAAATATGGTTTTAGTGGATTTTCTTGTGCATTAATTTTTTTTTTAACCTCAATTCGTTGAAGAAAAACAAGACATATAAAAGAGGAATACTAATTCTACTGTCCATGTTTAGAATGCACTTTCTTAAGCTATGTCAATCTAAACTCCAAATTAATGTGGATTTTAATTTGTAGTACATAATTCAATCCAATTTGGACACAAATTGGTAAGATCAAAATTCTATAGGACAACTAATAAGAAGGGAAAAAAACCTCATAGAATCCAAACTTCTTAGTACTTAATGAAAATTTATTTCAATTAGGTTAAAACATTGTTGATGTAAAAACCTTGATCAAGTTTTTCTAACGAAACAGTCAAATGATTGAGTAATGATGGGGATGACGTGGAGAATAGAATAACACTTTCACAAGAATCAAACAAAGGAGGATAAGACAAGAATATATAGAGGAGGTTCACCCATTATGCGGATAGGGGTTAATCCTCCTCTTGTGAATAGAGCTCAGGATTGTTTTTTATTATTATAACAAATAAATTCTAATTACAGTAGATTTATCTCTCAGACTATTCTATCATCTCAATACAAGCGTCGGAGGAGCTATATACTAATCAATGTCCTAATACCCTAGGCCTTGGAGCTCTGTAATGCACCTTAGACCTCTCTCCTTTTAGTGCTCATTGTTTTGCTTACTCTTTTCTCTCTATTTCTACTTTTCTTGCTTGGTCTTTCTCCTTGAAAACTAGGTTGGTGAAGGAAGTAAATGCTTCCTTATATACATGTAAAAGAAGAAGACTTCCACTAGATCCGGAGCAGTTGGATTTCAACCATCCTACCATTATTGCAGCATGCTCAATTACTAACCTTGCTTCTCCTCTTAATCAGGAGCATTAAATGCAGTTGGTATGCATTTAATGAAGTTGAAGGAGGTTTTGCGCCTCCTGTAGATTTGGTAGCAGTCACCCATGCCACCTTCAATCACTCTGACATAGCAATTAGACAGGGCTTAATTATTTCAGCTCAGTGAAAAAGCTCTGGAAGATGAGCTTTAATAGTCTGCGATCTCGAATATAGATTAAGCCCCGCTCTTTCATCCCCATGAGCTTGATGTCCACGTGGCGCTAGGCTTTAGACCTCTTTTCTACGCTATCTAACGCAAGCAGGGATCGCCACATGTCTTCTTGTGATTGGCCTAGAGGTGAAATAACTATTTCATCCTATCAATTGCCCCTTATCCTTGGTGCCCAGCTTAAAGAGTTAGTCAGGAAGGATAAACTTTTACTTCGAGGGCTAGAATTACTTCCGGGTTGCAATTAAGGACTTACAGGAGGCCTGGAATATGATATGGAAGCTAGGGCTGTACTCAGTGTCTTGCTTCAAAAGGGTAATTTGGACACTTCTAAAATTTTGACTTTTAACATACTTTTAACTCGTGGTTTGAGTTCTTTTAGAGGACTGTTACTTTATTGGGTAACGTGCTAGATACTGTTTCATTAGAAGATGTGCAAACATGCAACTGATTTGGTGGGATGCATTTTCTGGCAGTTAAGGGGACAGTTGGCTGATACTAGATGTCCTACAAAAATCTCCTTGCGTTTGAGAAATTTTTTACTTCTCTTCTTTTCCATATTAAAGTCTTTTAAAGCCCCGATCCCTTTAAATCTTTGATATCTAGTACCCTTGGCTTTTAAAGGTCCTTTAGGAAACACCTATAGGATATTTGAGAGTGTTATTATGCCCGTTCTTCTAAAATTAGCACATCACTTTGGACCCTCAATCCCTCTCTATTATATAGTTAAGCTAATGGATCATCTCATAGACTAGAGCCAAAACCTAAAGATCTCTACTCTCGAGGAGGCTAGCTCCTCCATGAGTGTGCCCCCGCACCTTCAGTGGTGAGGACAATAGAAATATACAATAACAACCTTGAGATAGAACCATTTGTCTTCCCCCCCCCACTATTCCGAGTACTGATGTCGCTATTAAGGTGTATTCAAAATACCTCAGCTCTTTGACGGTCTTCTCCATTGCTTATATCTTTTCTCCTACTAATATCCCCATCTTTAAGTAAAGATTTCAGATCCCTGAGGGGGGTTACGATTCAGGACCTAGGTCCAAAGGAAATGGCTTGCTTCTACAGATCAGGTGAGGTTTGCTTTTTTTAGTCCGCCTTTGAGCACGGGTTTCGGTTCCCTATGGATCACCTAAGAAAGTTACTGGTGGCGTTAGAGCTTGCACTAATTCAGATCATTTGAATAGGTGGAGCTGTCTGATCGGCATTATCCTTATCTTCAGGGCCATATTCGCTGGGAGCCACGAGGTCTCAGTAGAGGAATTCATTACTCTCTTTCAAGCTAAGGATGGTGGAAGTAGAAATAGGGGAACTATCAGCCGTTCCTCAAGACTAGGGGTTCCTAAGATCATTTAGAACCTTCTAGACAACATTTCCCACTGGAATACACCAATAGGGAGTACGGCCTAAGGTGTCCCAGTGTACTGGACCTCAAGACTTGGTTCACTGAGCCAAATACCATTTGTAAGTTTCGCTTTTTCAGTTCTTTTTTTTATCTTCCATCTCACTTGGACTAAGCCTCACTTATTTTGATTTTTGCAATGAAGGAGAAGAGGCCTACTTTGGTAGAGTGAGAATGAATAGAGGATGCTAAGAAATTTACTTTGAAGTGCTATGTAGAGATAATAGCTCCCAAGATGCTTTGAAGGTTTGGACTGGGCCCTAGACTAGCTGACATGGGCCCAGCCATTCTTTTAGTGGACCAACTTAATCAAATAAGGCCATTTGTGGCTCTTTCTGATGGTACCACCTTTCTTCCGAAGGCCAAGCAAGCTCCCAAAGATGGGCCAAAGGGCATGGGAGTTATTGAGGAACTGGAAGAGGAAGAAAAAATAATTTAAAGGATAAAGTACAAACAACCTGTATGCGCTTATTCGGGGGTGGTCCTTTTAAACGTTGTTCCCCTTTGCTAGGTCTCTGCCATCCCTTTACTAAGTAAGCCCTCATTCTACCAACCTCTTGTCTCTCCCTTGTTATTTCTTTTTATTGCCTGACACATATTTTCTTGGTTCACTTTGCAGACAGACCTCTCATGATCAATGCAGAGAGGGTTAGTAAAACGATAAGTGCTCTCCCTAGGGACACTCTTCTAACTAAGAAGTCGAAGGGGACCGAAGGAGACACCGCAGGAGGTCAGGCCCTACAAACTGGAACCAATTGTAAGGTCTTAAATGTATTAGCTTAATTCCTTCGATAAAAACACACTTTCAAATGTAATCGTTAGTGCATTGTTGTGTATCATGAAGACTGCTCTCAACCAATGAGCTTACGAAGATCTTGCAGTCGATTCATTTTAATGGTAAGCTTAGTAAGAAGGTAAAGGTTCATATCTAGGTGGTGATTTAAATTCCATGGACATTTGAGTTTCAAAATTATGTTTTCCACCTTTTTTAAAAGTGGACCGGTACACAAATTGCTAATGTGTACCGGTCCGGCCTTATATTGAAATTCCATGGAATCCACTTTTTTCTAAAGGGTGGACCGGTACACATTTTACTAATGTGTACCAGTCCGTTAAGGAATTTCTGGGCATCGATTTTTTATCACAATTTCTTATTTATTGGGTTATGTTTCATATTTCAAAAAGGAAACTTAATCAAATTTCTCTTATAAATTAAACCATTTGCCTAGAGTTCATTAACGCTCTTTTTTCTAATTAATATACACACTTTTCTAGAGCTTTTTACATTACACCACCACCTAGGGTTTGAATCTATCTTCATGCCAAATTGATTGTTATTGTCCAAGAACAAAGATCCCAAAGTGCGTGTGATTCGCAAACATAGTTGAAGAACGGTGTGATACCGTGGCGAGTGATTCGTTATGAACCTGTTCGTACGATTCGAATATGAGATCTATACGCGCAGAAGGTGAAGACTTTTGCAAGCGACTTGTGCGATTCAAGTTTTGTAAGTCTGTGTGATTTGTGATTAATCGAGTCTGTAAACCTTTGTGCATAGAGTGGATTGTTGAGGATTAGTCATGCACTGCAGGGATACCTCATTGTATCTTGTCTTGATTATTTGTGATTGATTGTTTGTTATTCTTATGCATGCTAGATAAGATTTAACAAGCTTTTTGAATTAAAATCCACAGACTTTTAGGGTTTATCTTTTGATTCGATTAAAATTGATTTTTGAGAATCCAACCGCCAAATAACAAACTTAGGGTTAATTTTTTTTAATTTGTTTCCGCACGTGCGTTTCGGCCTCTTATTTTTACAGTTGGTATCAGAGGAGGTTACCTTAAGTTGCTAGGGTTATGTCAAAACCTAGGTTTTCGTTAGGTTTGCGTTGTTTTTCTTGCTTGCTTTTTGTTTGTTTGATTATTATAGGTAAGGATCAAACATTTATCGCTCCTATTTTAGATGGTTCCAATTATTCATACTGGAAAGCCAGAATGCCAATTTTATTAAAATCCAAAGATGAACGCGTATGGCTTGCAATAGTGAATGGTTGGAAAGCACTTACCATAAGTACCACGATTAAGAATGTTATAAAAGTTAATCTAAAACCTTCTGAATTATGGACTGCTGGTGAATTAGAATCGGCTAAGTGGAACTCTAAAGGGTTAAATTTAATCCAAAGTCATGTGACGGAGATGAATTTAAAAAGATTGCCACATGTGAGACTTTAAAATAGGCGTGGAAAATCTTTGAGGTGGTTTATGAAAGTACAAACACTGTAAAAAATTCTAAAATTCAACGTTTAACTTCAAAATTTGAAACTATTAGAATGAAAGACAGTGAAACCATCATAGAGTTCCATAGTAGGCTTAAAGATATAGTCAATTCTCTTTATAATCTGAATGAAATAATTCCTGAACATAGAATTGTAAAGAAAATTCTACAATCTTTGCCAAACCGATTCACTCCCAAAATTACTGCTATAGAAGAGAGTAAAGATTTAAATAATTTGAAAGAGAATGAACTCTTAGGATCTCTTCAAACTTTTGAAGCTAATACTCTCTCCAAATCCTCATCACAAAAGAAAGACAATATTGCTTTTAAAGCTGAAAATTTTTAATATTCTGATGATGATGAGGACCTTGATTTTGATGAAGAAGAGATGATCAAATTTGCTAAAAAATTTAAAAAACTCCTTCGGTTTAGCAAAACTTTCAAAAATTCTTCTAAACCGAATAAAAACAAAAATACTGATTGGTCATCAAATCAGAGAAATCAAGAATTCCAAAAGCAGTCTGGGAATAGTGGTGCTAAGAGCGATGAATGTTTTGAATGTCATGAGAAAGATCATTAAGCTTGGGAATGTGCGACTAAATTTAACAATCTTAGAAAACCGAATTAGTCTAATAGTGCAATGCATGCTGCACTTAGTGACGATGAGGATGATTTGCAATCCCATAAGGAAAAAGAATATGTGGCTTTTGTTGCCAGTTGTGTGCCACATGAGTCTTCAAATTCTAAGAAAGAAGAGACCATCGATTCTAACTTATCTCACAAGTCAGACGATACTTCCGATGAAGAAGTTGAAGAAGAGCTTGATCTTCAAATAGCCTATGACCAGCTGTGTGAAGAATTGATTAAGGGCAAGAAGAAAGAATTCCATCTCAATAAAAAATTAAATTTTTTTGATGAAAAGATGGAACGAATTCAAAAATGCGAGGGTTTGATAGGCCAGGTGAATGATGAAAAAAGCGCACTCTTGGTTAAAGTGTCTGAATTTGAACTCATAAGGCAGTCTCTCCTTAATAAGAATGAGAAGTTAAAAGACAACCTTATCTCTTTGGGTAAAGACAATGATGGCCTTAAAATTGAAGTTATGCAACTCGAAAGAGAACTTGATAGGGTTAAATTTGTCAAGGTTAATCTTGAGAATATGTCTGAAAAACTTACTCATATTCTTATAGGTCCTGTTTGCTTCTCGAATGACAAAAGTGGGTTAGGTTTTGATAAGTTTGCTACAAGTTCAAATTCGAAGGAAAAGGTTTCCAAGGAAAACCCAACTTTTATTAAGGCAGACACAGAAAAGAACTTCGTAAAGAGAAAACCCATTAGGCAAATCCAGGCCATTAAAATTCCTAAGCAGGTTTCTCTTTCACAAAAGAAAGTTCAAAAAGTGATCCCATTTGAATCATATAAGCACACACCACCACAACCTTTTTGGTGTGATTTTTACAATCACAAGGGTCACTTAAGAGGTTTTTGTTGGCGAGCGAAGAATTCGTTTCCAAGGAATTCGCCAAAGTTTATCCCCACTAGATTTAAACCCAAACCAATGACTAGATCTTTTTTAGGATAGGGTTAAAGTTCTAGTTTCCAAGTCTACTAGGATTATCAATGAACTTAAGGCTTTATGTTTTGGTGGTGGTCCTAGAGGTAAACAATTTGAGGGATATGGGAAGGTTAGAACTCCTAGGGTTTCACAAGTTTGGGTTCCAAAGGGGACTATTTCACCCACTTAGGTGATTAGGAGTTCGCTTAGCATACGGGGGATTGGTTGGTTGGCTATGCTAGGTATTTTCATATAGGATCGGTCTTGTTTTAGTTCTTTGCTTAGATCCCGATTTTTATACAAGTTTGGATTTTCGTTGTGAAAGTTGCTAGACTATTTAAAATCCAAAATTTTCTTGAATACTTGCATGCAATATGATTGTTACTTTTCAATTCCGGATATCTCATGATTTTTAGATAAATTTGAGATATATGTGCTATATTGCGTAGCTTGATTAAGACTGGTGGTATATTATTTCAATCACATAAGAGTATGCTAGTATATCCCACACATTACACTGTGCGACCTACATTGGAATATTTGAATAATTACATGGGTTAGACATGGTTTTTTAAATTGAAAATTCATATGCTCCCATATATGGACTATTTCAGGGAGAAGTAGTCTGCGTGTTGTGATTATATGCAGTGAGTTTTGGTGATGTAGTGTTGAGTGAAAATTTAAAAAACAAGCAAAGTGAGAAAAAAATGTAGAGGGGATAGAAAAGGGTTACCATAATGGAAGGAGAACCGAAAGCTCCCAAAAATGGTGTATAGCTGGCCTCCACTAGCGGTGAAAGCCTCCATCAAAATTGAATGATTGCTTGCATAAAAACATCATCAATGCAAAATAATTTATTTTTTTTGCATGTTTGAGAGAAAAAGATTGTTTCTAAGGGAGAAAAAGTTGAAAATCTAATGTCTTAGAGGCTTTCTAAATTTTCACACATATGGGTGCACGAATCTTTCAAGACCTATGTTTATTCGAATTGCACTTTGAATGATCCAATTTGCATGCACAACGGGATATATTTAAATACTCTTTGTTGCTTGGTGTATATATGCTTACTAATTGATTGTCATTCTTTGGCCATAGTACATGTATCAATCTAATGAGAATCACAAGTTTTTTATCTTAATTGATAGTTTTCAGATTTGATATATGTACATAGCGATGCATGTTAAATTGTGACAAAATTGTTTTTGTTTGGCAAATTTTTGCTTCAAATCTCTAAACCAGTTTTCTTTGGGAGTTGGAGATAGTTGGTTTCCCTGGTTTTCTACTTTTCGTGTATTCCTTCCATGATTATCTTGTATTTTCTTGACATTGGGAAGAGAGATTCTATATGTTTTAGGGAGAGAGTACATAGAAAGGGGGAGTAGTTAAATGGGAAAGATTTGAATTCCCTGCATATTCTATTATTTTTCCTTTGTCTATTCCTCACAAAAAGTGGGAGAAGAAGTTATAAAGGGAATTGTTTGGTTAAGGGAGATTTTGATTTCATTGATTTTTTTGTTAATTTATTTATCGTATAACCCAGATGTTTCTCAAAGGTTTGTTTGAGCATTGGTGTTTCAAGTTGAAGTACAAGATGAGAAGCATGAGTCCGAAGCAGCCATTAAAAAATTCAATGTGTTGGCATGTCTTGCGTCCTTAGTTATTTTGTTAAAGGCAAGAATTAATTCTTTTATTGTAATTGCGTATGGGATAGCGTGGTTATAGTAATCGAGTCATTGAGTCTGTTAGGCTGTATGTGTTTTGTCTCAGAATAGCCAAAAGGGGAGTTTGTAAGGTCTTAAATGTATTGGCTTAATTCCTTCGACGAAAACACACTTTTAAATGTAATCGTTAATGCATCATTGTGTATCATGAAGATTGCTCTCAACTAATGAGCTTACGAAGATCTTGCAGTCGATTCATTTTAATGGTAAGCTTGGTAAGAAGGTTAAGGTTCACATATAGGTGGTGATTTAAATTCCATGGACATTTGAGATTCAAAATTACGTTTTCCACCTTTTTTAAAGGGTGGACCGGTACACAAATTGCTAATGTGTACCGGTCCCACCTTATATTGAAATTCCATGGAATCCACTTTTCTCTAAAGGGTGGACCGATACACATTTTGTTTATGTGGATCAGTCCGGCGTTTAAAGGTGGACCAGTACACATTTTGCTAATGTGTACCAGTCCGTCAAGGAATTTCTGGGCATCGATTTTTTATCGCAAATTCTTATCTATTAGGTTATGTTTCCTATTTCAAAAAGGAAACTTAATCAAATTTCTCTTATAAATTAAACCATTTGCCCAGAGTTCATTAATGCTCTTTTTTCTAATCAATATACACACTTTTCAAAAGCTTTTTACATCACACCACCACCTTGGGTTTGAATCTATCTTCATGCCAAATTGATTGTTCTTTTCCAAGAACAAAGATCCCAAAGTGCATGTGATTCGCAAACGGAGTTGAAGAACAGTGTGATACCGTGGCGAGTGATTTGTTGTGAACCTGTTCGTGCGATTTGAATAGAAGATCTATACGCGCAGAAGGTGAAAACTTTTGCAGGCGGCTTGTGCGATTCAAGTTTTGTAAGTCTGTGTGATCTGTGATTAATCGAGTCTGTAACCCTTTGTGCATATAGTGGATTATTGAGGATTAGTCCTGCACTGCAAGGATACCTTGTTATATCTTGTCTTAATTATTTGTGATTGATTGTTTGCTATTTTTATGCATGCTAGGCAAGATTTAACAAGCTTTATGAATTAAAATCCATAGACTTCTAGGGTTTATCTTTTGATTCGATTAAAATTGATTTTTGAGAATCCAATCGCCGAATAACAAACTTAGGGTTAATTTGTTTTAATTTGCTTCCGCACACGCGCTCTAGCCTCTTATTTTTACTCCAATTCTGACCTTACCTCCTTTTTAACCTTGATGATTACCCCTACAGAGGAGTTAAGTGCGCTGAGCCATGAAAATATAAGGTTAGCCAAGGCTGATGAGGGTGTCAGAGATGAGGTCCTTCTGAACCCAATGAGGAGCCCCATTGTTGAAGGATAGGCCATTCGTGTCGGGGGGCAACAAGATTGGGTGTGAGAACCTGCATTCTTGATGCCAAGTTCTTGTGGGAGAGGATTCCATTTTGTGTTGAAAATTAGTTTTGAAAAGTGTCGAAGTCGCCAGTTTGTTTTACTAAACAAACAAAAGAAACGTGTAAAATAGATGCATTTATGGACTAAATATCATCTAATACACAATGCATGTGAAATCAGGTTATTTAAATGGTTCGGGGATTAAGTTATGAACTGGAAAGGTGTTAGGCACCCAATTTGCCCTTTTGGTCTCCTAAGTAAAATATGCGCATGTTTATAATTCAAGTTATTGCATGCTATTGCTAGTACTTTACAACTTTCCATACTTCCTTTAGAAAACGGGATTTTAGGGATGGGATGAAAACTATGTATTTCCTAGTTCACCCAATGATGTTGAAAATCAGTGTCTTGTGATTTGGAAATATGTTTCGACAAATAAGCGATTTTGTAAAGTTGTGGACTTTTCGAAAACTGATTAAATATGGAACCTTATACTTGATGTGAGATGAAGCGAGTTAATAGATCGTACACCATAGTCTATTAATTAAACCTGTATATATGGCATTAATGTTCTCATAATCAAGTAATCGTCACATATACACCACAATTTATGAGTTAAATTGGATATATATCGATTATTGATTCCTTCATATAACAATTTCGCTAATTAAGGATTTTATAAAGATAGTACTATTTTTGGAATAGGATTAGGACTTATTATACACCTTCAATTTTGGAAAACCATTTGAAAAGATGTTTTGGAAAGCTATCAAGTGATAGTAATTATGAAAAAAATAGTTTGAATTATAAAGACTGATAATTAAATAAAAAATGAAGAGAAAGAATTATACGCAAGACCTCTCAAATAGAAAGAATATAGGTCTTTTAGTGTGTATAACGACATTTTATGACTTAAATAATTTGATGTAGTATTGCTATAAAAATAATTTAGTGCGAAAATTAATCTAGACATTCTATGACTTAAATAAATAAATATAATAATAATAAATAATAATAATAATAATAATAATAATAATAATAATAATAATAATAATAATAATAATAATAATATATCTATCTACTATATAGTCATGGACAATATATAAATGCTCCTTAATAATTCATTTATTTTATCCCTCCATTATTTAAGCTAATAAAATTTAGGTAGGTTAAATTATTTTTATTGCAATACTGCACTTTCCTATAAATCTTACCACATATTATTACCAGCGCACATTATATAAGTTGTACCTTCACAAGATGCAACAAAGGTACAACTTACTTAATGCACTTAATAAGAATATGTGATAAATTTTATAACAGAATTTAAATCCTTGAAAACAAAAATTGGCCCTTTAATTAGAAATATCAAATAAAATTTGCTAAAATGTTAAACGATAAGACCACAAACACATATACTCTTTCTATAACTTAGTAAATTTATGAGTTATAATTTGAAGTAAATAAATGTGATTCTTTAGTTAGTTACTTTTAATACAACATTGAAACGGAATTACTTCTTCTGTCTTAATCATAACTCTAAAAGCCTTAATGTAAGAGATTGAAAACTATGGTAATAGATATAAGTTTGATAATTGACGCAATTAAGAGACATTTTGCATAGCGATTGATCACGAAAGCATACATATTTACATTTTCATCCTTCAATGAATATATATAATTAATTTTATTTTTTAACTTCCTCCAATATATCAGTAAATATCTAATAACATAAATTAAAAGTATTAATAATTTTATCAAAGAGATTATTTAAACTATCCATTGATCAAACGCTTTTATTATAATACTTTAAAATAGAAAACATGAAAAGAAGACCAAACTCAAAGGGTAGGATACTAACTTCCTATATATAACTGTAATGTTCATTTAAATGTGGTGATGTATTCGACATTATGTGTGTGACCACAGTTCTCATGCAAACTATCCTTAATTTAGGAGGTTGCTATGCACACATCACTATTTGTTTGGTTTTACTTTTTTGGTATATATATATGCAGTAAGTGAATAGTCAAAAATTTACTGTATATGCGCCGAGTAAGTAAGTACCAAAAAAATATACTGGCTCAGTGCATATATATAGCTAATATGTGCTTATATATTCAATAACAACATGTGTCGAAAAGGTTAAACCAAGTGAATAGTGGTACGTATTTAGTAGTACCCTTTTGTATAGGTAGCTTTTTTGATAGATTAACTGTTATATTTTTTATTTTTTTGTTAAACTCACTTAGACAAGTTTTGATAAGATGTTCAGTAAAAATGGACAAAACATAGGTTGAATCATAACAAAATGTGGAGGGTAAAAATATAATTCACTATTTTTGTATAAGTATTGATATAATTTGACTGTTTCAAAAGTTTTTTATTTTCTTCATATTTTATGATTATGCCCCAACATGCATGAATAAAAAGACACATGGGATGCGTTTAATAAAATAAAATAGTGAAAAATTACACTACCTGATAACAGGTCTTAAGAGGCTAACTCTTACAGTTTCTTATGACCTCTTCTCCGTCTCTTAAGTCTTAAGTGACTAACTGTCAGTTGCTTAAGTATTGTCGCATAAACTTAGTCGATGTAGTTCTTAAGCGACAGAGAAATATCGGTCTGTTGCTTAAGAAACTCTTAAGCCACGGACTCAAACTCCGTCGCTTAAGGCTTCGGCTACTAAAATAAATAGTTTAGTCTCTTAAGCTGGGCCAGCTTAAGCAACTAACAATGGCTTTGTCAGTCTCTTAAGCTGGGCCAGCTTAGGCGACTAACAATGCCTTGTCAGTCTCTTAAGCTGGGCCAGCTTAGGCGACTAACAAATACTTGTCAGTCGCTTAAACTGGCCACTTAAGAGACTAACGAAGCCTTATCAGTCGCTTAAGCTGGCCACTTAAGCAATTGACAATTGCTATGTCAGTCATTTAAGTGAAAAAGTGACATTCCTCAGCCATTTAAAATTCTAGCAGCTTATAGGTTTGACAAACCTATAATTCAAATCAATTCACACCTGTAATTTAAACCAATTCACAGCTAAACTTGTAATTCAAACAAATACGATTTCAATAACAAGTGTTCTTACAGAAAGTCAACACAAATACGAGTTTATAGTTCACAAACAACATATAAACATTAAATGTAGTTCACTTACAACATTAAAAACTTGTTCACAAAAAATAGAAGTCTAATAAAAAAAGTTGCAAAAGTACAAATTATCTCTGACTTGTATTCAAACCAGTCACCGCCTCACGAGTCTCCCTAAGCTGCCTCACTATGTCATGAATATCTGTGAATTGTCCCTCAAGCTGGCGAATGCATTCATTTGCTGCCTTGAGTTCTTCCTTTTGAGACTTGAGTTCCTCATCCTAAGACTTGACTTTCTCTGCCAAGATCAACTCAGAAGCAGACACCCGTGCTCCACCTATTTCCTTAGGCAACTTCCTGACTTGATCTTCCCAAGCCAGAAATTGCCGTCCCTCTCGTCGCACCAATCTCTCCCTCAATAACACTCACTTGTGATGCAAGTGGGAGAGAAATCACCAGTTCATCCTCGTGTTCCTCGCTCAGGGGGTATTCGGCACTTTGTTCTTCTACAAGATCCGTAACCTTGGCTCTTATTTTCTCCTGCAAATAACAATTCAATAACAATTAATCCAATAACTCTATTATTAAATGAAAGTTGCATCATTATCACAGATAGAGAGAGAATTTTACCACTGTTTGAGAGTCTTTCTTCTCATATGCTTCCGCAAAAGCCTTGACGTGAGGAGCGGGTGCTCCTTTGAGCTTGTGCTTCTTCGCCCTAAAAAAGAATGGAGTTGTCCTTGAATAATGAACTTTCTTCTTCTCTGACTGCCTAATTCTCTTCATTCTATCGCACAAAGCCTACAAGACATTTTACCATTTACAAACAAATATACATCATTAATTGTATAACAGATTCCAAAACACAAATAATACAAAGAGAGAGAGAGAGACAGAATCAGAAAACTAATATAAAGAGATACAATCGGACATTACTACAAAAGCGGGGTCTTGAAAGTGTTGCAACAGGTACTACCACTACTCCGGCCAATGAAGGAACTCAAAAGGGAGGTCCGCCCCATAGGTCTCGAAATGTCGCTTGCAGTCGCTTTTCCATTACTTGGAACGCTCGACTACGGAATCTTGAATGAAGTCAATCGAATAGCCGGTTATCATCAAGAGGGATGATATAGTTGACCTGCAAAAAATTGCAATTGTATTTGCTTAAGTAGCAACAACATGATATCTTCATTTCTAAATTTGTATCTTTCAAAGCCATGCTATCAATGTTTTTTAATAAAGTAACTGGCAATTTACAAAAGTACTCTTTAAGGAACACAAGGAAGGTCATTATATGAAGAGCATTTGCAATGTTCAATCGTTTAAGGCAGAATCTACATATATTATAATTTATCATTTTTTTTCTCTAGCAATTTTTTTATATTATTTCTCCAGTAAACCTGTGTTTGAATGACGTTGATCTGGTGGATCTTATATTTGGTCCTCCTCTTTTATAAGTGATAAATAATTGTTTTAGCATTATTCGTTACTATTAGAATTGGACTGGCCCAAACCAAGCATCAGATCAAATATAGGATATCCAATTGGGCCAAGTTACGCAAAGGCCACAGTCAGCCGAGTAAGCAAACCCAACTCTTATTCATCATCCAATACTCTATTTAGTGATAAACAAAAACGGGAAATAAACCTATAATCAAGGAATGATTTAATGCTCCGTAATCAAGAGCTTAAACTTCAAAGGTACTACAGATTCTGCCTATGCAATGCAAATATAGTGTTTTTCTTTTCATTAACTACATACATTACACATGCATAATGTTCTGAATGCGAAAGTGTGGATTCACAGTTGCAAGGGAAGCCATTTAGTCATAAATGAACAGTGAAAAACATAGTAATTAAGTCATAAATGAATAGTGAAAGTCATTTAGTCGCCCTTACAGAGAGGTAATCGTACACAATCTTCTTATGGTCGTTGGGCAGCTCCGCATATGTCTCGACTAGAATAGGAACTATATCTTGCACGCAACTGCCTATGTCACGTGAAATGAGGATGTGAATCGCCCCAGTCTCCTGCCCCCTATGCTCATCGGAGTACTCGACAACGATCTTCCCACCAACCCTGACCATTTACTGGGTTTTGACACCGATCATAGGACCTCTCCTCTTCTTGGATGCCGATATACCTACAAAAAATGACACAAGGTTAATATAATCACCATGGTAGATGACCTCAGCGGAAGGTCCCGGATTTCAAATGTTGGTGGTGGTGGTGGTGGAGACATGTCCGTTGCCTAAGTAAGATCTTAAGCTACTGACAATGCGCAAAGTCAGTCGCTTAAGTAGTCTGATCAAAGCCCTTTGACTTTCCCTTAAAAACTGTCGATGGAAGCTTTTAAGCGACTAACATATGGATCTAAGTCGCTTAAGATCTTTTAAGTGACGAACATAGGTGAGTCTCTTAAGTGTAGTAGCTTAAGATCTTTTAAGTGACCAACATAGGTAAGTCTCTTAAGTGTAGGCGCATAAGGTGTCTTAGGTCGACTAACAAAGTGCGGCCACTGAAGTATTGTCGCTTAAAAGTCTCTTAAGCGACTAATTAACTCTAGTCGCTTAAGTGTAGTCACTTAAGCTTGTTTAAGCGATGGAGTTTAATGATAGTCGCTTAAGAAGTGTTTAAGCGACTGACGGAAAAAAGTCAGTCTATTAAGATCATTTATGGTGTAGTGTTAACTGATAAAGTATTATAATATTTTGATCCGTTATGTTAATTGACATTACAATTTGAATATCATTAATCGCAACTAAGTAGACATTTTGTATATCTGAATTATATGAATTTCGGCTCTCAAAATGAAAGATTACATAATGAAGTAATTAAACTTTTGTTGATAAATTGTTTATTCCTATAGTTAATGGTCTTCAAGTTTAATGGTAGGTATTGGTTAGTGTGAGTGGCTAAAAGTTAACCAAATCCAATTTGATGAAAATCAATCCAGCTTAGAGTGATTGGCAACTAGAAAATGAACGAGATAATGAAGAACAACAAGTACTAACAATAGATCATCAACATAAAATAGAAAGGAGACTAGATTTGTTTTGACGGTAGGTTCATCTTGTGGCATTTACATTCAGTCTCGCAGTACTTCCTCCCTTTGTGTGTGCTTTGCTTCACTACCTCCAGGGCTTAATCAATGAATTACAATAAGTGATTTACAGAGGGATGGTGGATTGGTTTGAGGTAATAGAGCAGGCTATGTAGGGGTGAGTGCAGAGGGAATGTAATTGAATGAGCTAAGGGTTTGTCCTTCTTATTTATGCGTATAAGGTAGGGTTACATTAGGTTTGTTGTGATGTGAACTATATAACGAGTAAACTTGGTCACTACTCCAAGATAACACATGTTCCTAACCCTATTTACACTTGTGTAAGTGGTTATTTCCTATTTTTTACCCTCTAGCTCAGCTTTCCTCTGTTCATTGGCCAACCAGAATTGGTCAGTTTTCATCATCTCTACACACTTTAATCATCTAACGGTGACAGCTAAATAGTTGGCCAATATAGGTAAGTGTTTGGTCGGCTACATGACTTTCCTTCTAGAATATGGTGGGCTTAAGAACTCTGGCCTGTAGACCTACCACGATATAGGCTTTCTAAGCTGGGACTAACTAAAAACTTGCTCATAATATTTACTTCCACGATTGCCCCTCGACTTAACTTGATCATCTTTTAAAGTGATTCGACAAAGAGAGTCGTGTGTTGTAGGTGTGAAATTATACTTGTAATTATCTATTTGGGAAAGAATATAAAACGATTATAACTTCCTTGATAAGACATATGCCTAACAGTTGTGGCTTTGTATTAGGCTTGTTGTTTATGCTATAGTTGGTTGGACGTGCCTTTAAAAAATGAGCGAGATATCTATGTGGGCCCCATGAATTAAATGCACACCATCATTGTGCATCAGTTACCAACATTGGGAACAGGGAGAGAAAGGTAAGTGGTTTGGGACTACAAAATCTTCTTTTTTTCCTCTTCTATCATTTTTTACTTTTATGTTCTCTAAACAAACCCTGTCTCTTTGCGTTCTTATCACCGGAAAGCATATAAACTCGCCGGGATCTTCATAAACCTCTTATTTAGTTTCTAGAAATCTCTTTGTGTTCTTCCATTTTCCTATGCCGCCTTCCCTTTTAAAGCCAGGAATCTCGAGAACAAATAAGCTTTTTAAAACTCTTCTGGATCATTTTTAAGGTATTCATAGTGTTCTTCAGCTTTTCTCCTTTTTGGTACATAAATAGGTTAAACCCACTTCAATTGTTTTGTTATAGGTAGACACACTTTAATCACGGATGCCCAAAACTTTGAGTGTTTCGCTAAGTATATTCCTGAGGGACTTAATTGGAAGGTTATAGGGGTCGATGAGAATCTTTTCGTAGAAAAATACAAATTAGGTTCCAAGGATTATCCCGTACATACTTCTTTCTTTAAAGAGGATGGTCTCCGACTGGATTTGTGTCCTTTGCTATTTGACTTCCTTAGGTGCACACACCTCACATTGAGTTAACTGAGCCCCAATGTAATTAGAATAACCGGGGGTACATAAGCTCTAAATGAGATCTATGGGTACAAACTTAGGTTTAGATGATGTAAAATAATGTTTTTCTCTTAGAGGAACATATTGTTGGAGTCTCAAAACTAGGAATGATGCCCTCAGCCTAATCCTTCATCTTCCTGATTCTCATAAGGGGCTTAATGAAGAAGCTATCATAGTGATTGGCGATATTAAGCCTGGTCCAACCAACAAACCCGTTCCTCGTTAAGCTTCTGGACTTGATATGTGTTCTTTTAATTACTTATAGCTTTCACTTTTGAATTTGCCGAGCATAATTGTTTAACACTTGGATTATTTACCTTTATGCAGGTGCTTTCAGAGTTTTTGATCGGCCTCCCAGATCTGCGATTAGGGCTGACTAGATCAATGCACTAGCACATCACGTGTAAATCTTACGTGTCAGTCCATTTTTAAATATAAAGTAATTTCCGAAAAAAAGTATACTCCAATGAAACATTAGTAAATTTTGTGGAAAATTTTGAAAAAATCAATAAAATAACGACACATATTAAATACCATTTGATACAATTTTATATTGAATTTTTATAAATAATTTTATAATCACAATGGATCTTGTTTTATTTGTCTTGATTAGTGTATTTCAAATATACAACTTTTATCAAAAACCATATTTTGTATTAAAAATCATTACAATTTAAACATTTATAAAATGATTGTACATAAAGAAAACTGACATAGCAGTGTAAATAGGTTATGTATGTTTTACATTACACTTTTAGAAGACTGCTGGACACAAACTTTTACAATTTGTGTGTACTTTACACAAAACAAGAATTTACATTACGTACTCTTGGAGATGCTATACTAATGTGTCAGATATTTACATCCAATATTTTGATTGAAAGTTTTAAACTATTGTTTTATATAAATAGTTTTATTAATTACATCATAACTCATATTGAATTTTTACATCAAATTTTATGTGTTTTGGGGTTTAGAAAATTATGAAATAGATAGTTGTGTATAAAACATATCTGAATTATAGTATAAATATGGAAAACAATATGTTAGTGGAAAAATAAATATTTGTTGCAAAAAGATATATTGGAAACAATTATATATGAAAATAAATATATATATATATATATATATGGCAACAAATATATATTGGAAAATATTTGTTGAAAATTGAAGGAACATAAAATTTGGTTAAAGCAAGTTAGGCAAGCCCAATATGTTTAGGAGCCCATATGACAAACCGGGCCAGCAGGCCTGGCCTGAGCAAAGGGAACAAACAGAAGATGCGCCAAGTTGTCGATATCCGAAGTTGTGGAGACAGCCAAGCCGAGGCCGACTTCAATGAGGATGGACACACGTGGCCTAACACGTGGAAAGTGTATGAGGAGAATCATACTAAATGTCACGAACTTGTGCAAAATCGTACTGATCTCCGTTACACCACTACAAACGTACAGCTTCAGAAGTTGTTAGTTATGGATAAGGGAGAGAAGGCTAAAGTGTTATCTAAATCTTACATTCTTTAGTCATTTTACTGTTAACCCTAATGAGCAAACATAACCCTAATTATGTACGTATTAATAGAAAAGGGTGGGCTCAAAATAAGGGTTGTTGGTTGTAGAATACTCTGATTGTTAGTAAATTATTTGTTTGCTTTTTATGTTTGAGAGAGAGAGCTTGTAATCTATATCCTTTATTGATTGACAGCCTTAAGAGCTAAATATAACAGTCACACATAGCGCCGGATTAGCATAAGCGCTATCGGGGGAACCTACCGTACCTAAAAAATCCTTTGTCTAAGCTCACATTCTCATTACCATAACAAAACTCATTTTTTTCAAATCATTACAGTGGGTTGGGCCTAAATTTTGCACCACCTACAGTTGGTGCTGTCTGTGGGAAAGGAGTGAAAAAGTTTTCGTCGTTTGCAAGCTTATCACATTTCACAGGAAAAACGATACCCATTACCATGCCCCAAACAAGAGCAACCACCTGGCGGGCTTTGCAGGTGCAACCGATAGAGGGCCGTGGCGGATTGCCACCCATCCAACGAAACGATTCCTCGACACCACTGAGCAACTTAAACGGGGGGACGGTCGACAATAATTATGATGACCACGGTCTCGCCACTAGTGCTACCGCCAACGACGTGGCACCACTCAAAATGAAAAATCAAACCTTGCATGAACTCTTGAAGAAGTACATAAGAAAGTTCGCATCTAGGAACGAGGATGAGAAGGATACCGCGATGTTCGCCACCAAACGACCACGTCAGAACAATGAAGCCATAGAGAACCCGACGCCTGCGCAACCACAGGCTCAGGGTCAAACCAATGAACAATTGAAGGGTGTGCACATTTCTACTCCGGAGGTTCCGTTGGTAGTTCAATATATACAATGGCATAACTGATATTGCCGATCATGTGACATACTACCAGCAGGTCATGGCTTACTGGAATTCTGATAATGCCGTGATGTGCCGTATGTTCCCTGCAAGTTTAGGTGAGATTACCCTCAAATGGTTCACTAGGTTGCCACCGAGTCAAATCAACAGTTTCAGAGAACTAGCCGAACAGTTCACGACTAAGTTCATCACCAGCAACAAGGTGGTAAAAGGCCTAAAGGCCTTGACGAATCTAAGAAAAAGAAGAGATGAAACTCTGAGGGAATATACGGCGAGGTATTGGAAAGTATACCAGGAGGTTGAAGGCTGTGATTTACATAAATTTTATTTGTTTTAAAAAATATATTTTATGCTGACAAAATAGTCTCTTGCAGATAAACGCATATATGAAAATAGAAATTATTGCCACAGTGAAATTCATGATTTTAGTAGTGTAATTGTTTATGTAACACGTATGAATTACGATAAACAATGGGAAAAAAAACAGGTTACAATGAATAGTTTGTTATTTGTTATAAGTACACCACTTTTCATATAATATAAAAAGTAAAGTTGGCTACATTAACGAGACCGTGTCACGTGGCATTGCTGTTAATTCCCACCCTCTATTCCATAATTCCTTCTTTGCTTTATTCCATAATTTCTTATTTGGAATGGCTCTTTCACATTTATTAGCCACCGCTTATTTATCTTCTTATTTTTGAAATGATTACTTTTAAATAGGCCGGTAATATTTGACACGATATGCTAACTCGATACGGAGTTAGTGGATTTGGGTCAAGCATAAACGGGTTCGGTCAATTTCGGGTCAGACACGTTTAACCTACAAACTAAACGAGTTGTGTTCGGGTTAACCTGCTAACTCGAAATTGACCCGCAATTAACACGATTATTATTTTTATTTTCTTTTACAGCTATATATATATATATATTTATTTTCTCATCTTTCTTGAACAATTATATTCTTATTTGGAGTATTGGTAGTAGATGATAGTTATTATGTTTTTAATGATGGATAAAATACTAATTTTTTATGTTTATGCTTCGGTGATGGAATATTATATATTTTGACTCTAGATTATTAATATTGAATTTTGGTATTGGGTGATACTTATTATTACTTATTAAAAATTTAAAATTATTATAAAACAAGTTAATTTTTTTTATATCAGACTTAATTGTCATTATAATCTTAAAAGGTTAATCGTGTCGTGTCGAGTTACAGATTTAACATGACATATTTATTAAACGGGTTAGTCGGGTCGTATCGTGTAACCTGTAATATAAAGCAGGTCGTGTTCGAGTTAATATAAATGACACGATTAGTTAAACGGCTCGTGTTCGGGTTGACACTAATACTGTAATACTTGTGTGTTGACACGACCCGAACACAACACGCGAACCCGAATTGCCAGCCCTACTTTTAAAATTTGTATACCACAACTGAAACATCTGTTTTCATTAAATATGTATTTCATATATTGTTACATTGGTTCTATTTTAAAAAGGAAATATAGCTGTCAATTTAAGATAACCCAAAAAATAAATTAAAATAAAAAATTGAAACACATAAATAATATCTTTAGTAGTAGAAATAAGATTATTTACTTAGGATATTCAAAAAATAATTGAACTACAAATTTGAAAAATATTGAATAATATCTCAAAGATATATAAATTGTTTAAACCACCCAATTAAATATTTATTTTCAATAAATATTAACCCACATACCATAAATATGTTTTGCAAGAAATCCTCAATTTTAAAACTTTTCAATTCCTCTCTCTAACCATGCACATATTATCTTATTATATAGTTAGTAAAATGAATTACAACAATTATATTGCACCACGTAACACGCTATCAATGCGTCTTCACAATTTGTTCTCTCTCTCTCTCTCTCTCTTAACGCTTTCTTTCTCTTGATTCAAATGGCTCAACTGTGGAATACCATATATAATCCTTGCAATTGCAAGGTTTTAAGCCCCACTGCCCTCGTCGATAATATAATATTTTTTTCATTTTTGAGTTTTGAATATTCTTACATGCATGAGGTACCATTCCCTTTAAAATGTGTACAAAGGAATTTGTAATGTATGATGGTTGCACGAAAGTTTACATAACTGTTAGTTATGAATACTCTTTCATTTTGCCTTTTAGAAGAATTTTTTTTAACTTTATTATTATTGGCCTAAAAAAGAGATTAATATTCAAAGAAAAACAGAGTGATGGTACAATGTATTTTTTTTGTTCCATTTGAATGAACAATCAAATATATGAATATATGAGTATTGGTTAGATTCTTCACCTTAATATTCCGGAAACAAAAAATTGTGTTAAAAATTTATATGTATTTTATACTTTTTCTAATAATTATTACTATTTGAATCTACATAATTATTAAGTATCATAACCACTTGCATGGCACGTTCATTATGACTAGTTAAATAAAGTCATGTGTATTTTTTTATAACATAATAAAATTTCACATGAACTTGTGTATAATTTAGTGTAATTGTCGTACTCTTAATTGCGCTCTGGCTAGAGTTCTTTATATCTAAGATATAATTTAGGCCGTCACACTCTGACATTTGCAGGAGTACAATAAATAGGGTAACTTCTTTGCACACCTCTCATAATACTAATCTATTTAGAAAGTGTTTCCATTAATGACATTATTTATTATCTATGTTATTAATTATATAGTAATAAATACTTTTTACTATCAAGCTTTAATTTACTTCTTTTTTAATTCTTTCATTTACATCTATATATACTTAATATATCTATTACATAATAGCATTATGGATGGAATTCCTCCATTTAATATATCATTAATATGTATTAAATATACTTATTTTATTAATATTTATTAATTGAGTATATTTCACTAACCTATATATATATACATATATATGTATATATATATTACATGTGTTTTTTGAAGAAAAAAATAAATTTAATTTGCTAAATTTGCACTACATGATGCACAAATTAGATTACATTTTGATATATGTCATGCACTATCATCAACTGCTTCCTTAGATAATATGGTTATCTTGCTAAGATTTGTAAGGCTTTTTTTTTTTACATTTTAATATGACCAATCAATATTCTTATTTCTTTATTTGTTTTATTTTCCTATTAATTTTTTCACTGTTATTCCATTTTTGGTATTATTATTGTTTTTTTTTTTCAATAAAGAAGATTCCAAGAAGAAAGTCGATAATAAAAGTTAGCAAATACAAACATACAAAGATAATAGCAAAATGTGATATAAAATTGTATACCTTGCTATGATTTTTAGATTCCTTGATTATATTGGACAATAGAGTTTCTAGATCAGCGATAGTGTTAGTTATACCAATCTTTTAGATTCCTTAATTATATTGGACATTGGAGTTTATAGATCAGCAATAGTATTGGTTATACCAATTTTTGGCTCCACACTTAATTACTGGACAAATTGAAAGTTTTAATATAATTCATTTATCATTCAAGGTGTCATAGGATTATCTCCATGCACGCTAAATCTAGCAAGCAAAGAGTATGAAATCTTTTTGTATAAATAATTCATCGCAAGGAATGTGTGTTTTATTTCTTTCTTTATTTTTTCTTTATCGTGTCGTTTGCATTTTTTTACCAAGTATTCGATCACAAGGATCAAATTAGATAATTGAAGTGGATTTTTATTTTATATACTATAAATAAATTTGAAAAATGTAAATTGTCTGTCCCGTGCATCCCACTGGTTAAAATCTAATATAGTAAGTATAGATAGATTAATGATGTATTTAATTTGTATATTCATAACTCATCCTGATACGTATGTTATTACATTGTGTATTGTGGCATGATATAAATACTTTCATATATTGCGCTTCTTCAATCAGTTATAAAACCTAAAAGATTGGTCATGAGAGTTTAAAAGTCTATTAATAAACTTATCTAATTATAAAATTCCATTCAAGATTGTTCATGATCAGTATTAAGTTTAATATTTAAAAACAATATTATGTCAAACTTGATCGAGTCTATTTAAGATTGATTTTGAGAACTTAAAAGTTTACAAACAAATAATATAAAAAGCCTATAAGTCAATCTATATTGTATGCCCAAAACCATAGAATATACATTATCCAGTATTATACATTCTATATCATATATTAATTAAGCATACTTATTTAAAATAAAAGATTTTAATATTGTGTTAACTTATTGTTTAAGCTATCTATTAATATTGTTGCAAATAGAGACCTAACATAGAATGCAATTATATGTGTGTGTATTAGCAGATGATGTTTAATTAACATATATAAGTAAAGATTACTGACAATATCATGCAGTGAATATTTAAATAAGTAGCTATGGAGATGGCAAAAAAATGTAAACAATTCAAAAAATTATGTTGCTGTATGATGAAGTTAGTAAAAATTGTAACTAATAACCACGTGCATGCAGCGCATGTGCTCAAACATG
This sequence comes from Lonicera japonica, assembly GCA_021464415.1. Classification (NCBI taxonomy): domain Eukaryota; kingdom Viridiplantae; phylum Streptophyta; class Magnoliopsida; order Dipsacales; family Caprifoliaceae; genus Lonicera; species Lonicera japonica. The sequence goes on along the minus strand of CM038468.1, from coordinate 13,330,863 downwards.
GATCACAATTAGCACGGCTTTAATGTGATCAAGTGTGAGGTTATCAAGCAACCCATTAAAGGACAACAATCTGAAATGTCGAAACTCGCCATTACATTCTCACATTCAGTTTTCTTACTGAAACCTATTTTCTTCGTACCCTGAATAAAATCTCTTACTAAAAGCAATTCTTCAAATTATTGTGCTCGTGAAGCTGCAACGAGTTTGTTCAAATCAATGAGATTAGAGGAATTCTCCATTTCAGTTATTATCTCAATCATTCTAGAAACCTTTTCTTCTCGAATAGGACGAAGTGATTGCACTCTTTTCGCATTGAAGAGATGAAGAGTATTAACCTTTTTCGCCTCCCTAGCTCCCATAATCATTATACGGGGAGAAGGTTACATCTAACTAATTGTATGAGGCCTTTCGCATGCCAAGTGAAGCTGGCCTACTGCAGAATACGAGATCACGAGTTTTCAATTATACCCTCTTTTGCAATTCTTGCTGAAGAAACTACCATAGTTGGCACAAAACCGAGTCGTAAGAACATAAGAGGACCATATTTTTGCGAAAGTTGCCAAAGGTGACAGCGAAGATGCGATTTATCAAGTTGGCGAAAATGCGATTTATCAAGTTGGTGCAAATTTCCAATGGAAGGAAGTCCTCTCAAACCGGGACATTGGAGTGTTCCTCTATTTTTTCTGCCTAGATCAGGAAGAAGGAAAAACTTTTCATTTTCCCAACTTGTTATAAATTAAGTTCTAAATTAACATTTCATTGCAAATATTTATTATCTGTTTCCTCTATCATTTTACTTGTTATAAATGGAAGATTCTAAGCTTCAAATCAAATTTACCCACTTCAGTTGTTATGTTTTACGCATTTTGCTTATATTGGTAAATTCTTGTATTTTGGTAATGTTTTTGTACATATGTTTTTTTTTTCTTTTTTTTGTTTCCCACGGGGTGTCCGGGCCAGCTTTCGCGCACCTCGACTAATCCCCGCTCGCGATTTGTGGCTGCCGCTGGCCAAGCATTATTTTGACAACGCCGGGGTTCGACCTTGGGAGCTCCAAGTCGACCCAAGATTGTCCTAGTGGCAGCCTTATACCACTCTGGGCCAAGAGGCTTGGTTACATATGTTTTTTTTTTTTTTTTCATTTCTAGAATTAATGCAGCGAATGAATTGGTTTGTAGTTTATATTTTAATCTTGCTTCGGCAACTATGCTTTCAACATGTTGTTCATTTAATTATAGTATCACCATTTCTCAAGTCGGGAAAGGAGAGTATTTTTACGAAATAATTAATTTTTTTTATTTTTTAGAATCCATTATTGACTTTTATGTTATCATATTATTTCGTTAATATGTACTCCAGGTATAAACAAATGTTTTAAAAATATATATGTATTTTATACGTTTGCCAATAATTATTACTATTTTAATCTACACAATTATGAACTATCATAACCACGTGCATGGCACGTGCGTTATGACTAGTTGAATAAAATAAAATCATATATATTATAACATAATAAAATTTTACTTTAAGTTAATTGTGTGTAAATTAGTGTAAATGTCATACTCTCAATAACGCTCTAGTTAGAGTTCTCTATATCTAAGGTATTCTTTTGGTCGTCCCACTCTAACGTTTGCACTCCCTTGTTAAATGAACCGGTCAATCACTAAAACTTGATGCAATAAATAATGAATTTTTGAACATTCCATTTGAATTGACGAAAACAAGGGGGAAAAGAAAAGATCCCACCAATGATTAATTATAAATCTAGTATTTGTTCCAATTCCATGTAAACTCTCACTTAAAGAATTAATGGTCTATTAGATTAATATTAATTATATTGATTCCTCCCGGGTACAAATTCTCTATGGGCTAACCGGTGGTTCTGATCAGCGAGCGAGAAGTCCCACATCCAATGTGGTGCAGTGACCCCTTGTGGGAAACTAAATAAAAAAAACCCTTTAATTAATTTGTAGTCTGTAATCCATAACAGTAGTGGAGTCCAATTGGTGTTCAACATAATTAGTTTGTACTAGTTACAAACCCATGCAATGCACATGACAATATTCAAATTATTATTAATATTTTTTTTATAATAATAAAAATTATAATTGAATAACATGACACCGGTAAAAACTCATGCGAGACAATCCCAGCTATAAAATGATTCGCACATGCAATTAATCGAAATGATAAGAGCACTGAATATATACGCAAAATAATGCATGTAAATTGGTACATTTTTGCTAAAAAAAATTGATGCCCTAACTCCTAAGTAGGACTTTGTTAACCCTCTTTTTAAAGAGGGGCATGATAACCCTTACATTTAATTGGTGGATGCAATAAAAAGTGTGGGGCTCACCAAAATGTTTTATTATTATTTTATTGCATCCACCAATCAAATGCAAGAGTCACCATGACCCTCTTTAAAGAGAGTTAACAAAGTCCTACCCCCCCCCCCCCCCCCCTTTCTCCGTTGAATTTTGTTTTGAAGTATTTACGAGTACAATAAATAGGGTAAGTTCTTCTCACGCCTGTCATGATACTAATATATTATATATTAATGATGTATTTATTTTGTATATTCATCACTTGAAATCCCGATACATATTTTTTTACATTGTAAATTGTGGCATGATATATATACTTCAGATATTGCGCCTCTTCAATCCGGTATAAAACTTATAAGATTGGTCTCGAGAGTTTAAAAGTTTATAAATAAACTTAATTATAAAATTCCATTCAAGTTTGATGTAATACAAAATTGGGGATATTGCCCTTTTTGATTTAATAAGAAAACCTGGCTTTTAGTAAATTATGGTGTCAACATGTTTATCATTTTCATCATATACATTTTTAAATTTTTATATGCAATACTTTTAGTAGGACTCTTTCCCAATGTAAAGTCACAAGCTCAATCCGTGAACTCTTTTAATTAAATCTAAATTTCTGCACAAACACATTCTTATTTTACATATTTTTTAGTGATAAAAGGGGAAAATATTCAACATATCAGTTACAACAATGACATGTTAATCATGATATACTCTGTTTGATTGTTTATATAGAAATTTTTATGGTGCATTTTATTTCAGTTTCTACCCTTATGAATTATATTCATATTATCCATGTTTGATAATTAAAAAATAAATTATTTATTATATCATGTTTTATATGAATTTTTAGCCTTTTCTTTTGAGTATTATAATAATGTCATTTATATTTTAATTGTTAGGACGTTGTGGTACGGGCACCTAATTACAGCTGAAGTAGAAATGATAAAATAAGAATTTTGGATTGGCAAATTGTAGAAGGATTTCACTATAGCAAAAGGAATACAACAATTTCTCTCTAAAATAAGAAGGGCACAAATTGACAATAGCATCTCTCTTATAGTAGGAGAAAACACTCTCTTACTCTAACAAAGGAAAGACCGTAAGAGTTTAGGAGAAACCTCACAAGTTTTTCTCTCTAACTCTCTCCCTCTCTCTCTTTATCACTTAAGAATGGGATGCCCTTCTAATGAAATGGGGGCTTGTATTTATAGTGGTAGAAAGGAGGTGGAACAACTAATATACAACTCAATGCTTAGTTGTCATTAGTTGTATATTAGTTGTCGTGATGACAACTCAATGACAACTAACATGATAACAAAGTAAAAATCAATTTGTATTCTTCCACTGCCATTGACCAATTCAAAGCCGCAACTTTTGACTCGTTCAAAGCTGCCATTTTTGACTCATTCAAACACTTAGTGATGAAGTATTTGAATTCTTATTAACTAAGTTCCTTAATGTTGAAGCAATGCTTAGCATCACAAAAGTGAGTTTACTTCAACATTTCTCCCACTTAAAGTCACTTTTGCAGTATCCTTTCTACTTGCCATTTCCATGCCGCTTACGTTTCTGCTAGGCCAACAGAGGATCGACACCAAATTAGCTTGTCACTACTGATTGATGTTCTTAACATATCTGCTAGGTTGTCCTTTATATGGATTTTTTGTATATCCACACTTCCTTCTTCCACCTTTTCACGAACAAAGTGATATTGAACTCGTATGTGTTTGGTCCTCGAGTGAAATGCCGGATTCTTTGCCAAATGCAAAGCGCTCTGACTATCACAAAATAGAGTAATCTTTTCTTGTTTGTGCTCGAGCTCCTCCAGTAGCATTTGCATCCATATTGCCTCTTTGCTAGCTTGTGTAGGTGCAACGTATTCTGCCTTCGTCGTTGACGTAGCCACGATAGACTGCAGTTTCGAAACCCATCTTACAGCTCCTCCAGCAAGAGTAAACACATAACCATTGGTGGACTTGCTCTTATCAAGGTCACCTGCATAATCTGAATCAACATAACCTTTGACAATAAAGTCTGATCCCCCGTAACATAATGCAGCATTCGAGGTACACTTGACATATCTCAGGATCCTCTTTACAGCACTCCAATGCTCTTTACCAAGATTCGCCATGTATCGACTAACCGCTCCCACTGCTTGTGCAATGTCTGGTCTTGTACAAACCATAGAGAACATTAAGCTACCCACTGCTGATGCATACGGTACTCGAGACATCTCTATCCTTCCTGTTTCGTCGCTAGGGCTCATACTTGAGGATAACTTGAAATCAATAGGAAGAGGGGTAAAAATTGGCTTACAATCTTGCATGCATGTTGAAGCGCCACAAGATTTTTTTCAAATAGTTCTTCTGTGAAAGCCAAATCTTCCTATTACTTCTGTCTCGGTAAATTTCCATCCCTAGAATCTTGTTTGCCGGTCCCAAGTCCTTCATTTCAAACTCCCTAGCCAACTGTGCCTTTAAGTCTTTAATACGATCTTTGTTGGGGCCTGCTACCAACATATCATCAACATACAACAGCAGAATAATGAAATCACCATCACCAAATCTCTTGTGGTAAGCACAAGGATCTGAACTAAGTTTGTTGTATCCAAGGCTCATGATGAAGGAATCAAATATTTTTTATACCAACACCTCGGCGCCTGTTTGAGACCATATAGAGATTTGTTCAACCTGCAAACCAAGTTTTCTTTTCCTTTTTCTTCAAAACCTCCTGGTTGTAGCATGTAAATTTCTTCTTCAAGTTCTCCATGAAGAAATGCAGTTTTTACATCCAACTGCTCTAAGTACAAATCAAACGTAGCACACATTGCCAGGACCACTCAAACTGTTGTAAGCCGAACAACAGGAGAAAATATCTCATTGAAGTCAATACCCTCTTTCTGAGCAAATCCTTTCACCACTAATCTAGCACGATGCCGCTCCACTTGGTCATTGCCATCTCGTTTGATCTTGTAGACCCATTTATTACCGATGGCATTTCTTCCTTGTGGTAGTGGAACAAGATCCCATGTCTTATTTTTATGAAGAGCTTCAATTTCTTCTTGCATTGCTGCCATCCACAGAGAAGCTTCTTGGCCTTTTATAGCCTCATGGAAAGTTGATGGCTCTCCATCCTCTGTTAGTAGACAGTATGCAACATTTCCCTCCATTACGTACTCTGAATGCCAAGCTGGTTCTTTCCTCTCCTGAGTTGAACGTCGAACTTGTGGAGTTACAAACTCAGCTTGTTCTTGTTCTTCGTGCTCTGGTACTGCTTCAGAAGGGTTTGGAACGTCTTGTTCTTCGTGCTCTGGTACTGCTTCAGAAGAGTCTGGAACTTCTTGTTCTTCGTGCTCTGGTACTGCTTCAGAAGAGTCTGGAACTTCTTGTTCTTGTCTTTCTTCAACTTGAACTACTGTAGTCTCTGGTTTCTCCTTTGAAGTGCTATCATTTTCTTTTCCTTGTAATTTATCTTCCGTAAATAGTACATCTCTGCTGATTACTACCTTGTGGGCAGTGAGATCCCACAGGCGATACCCCTTAACTCCATCAGCATACCCTAAGAAAATGCATTTTCTGGATTTTGGATCCAGTTTTGATGTTTCTTGGGCATTGTACATAGCATAAACAGGACTTCCAAATGTATGTAAGTGAGAATAGTCAGCTAGCTTACCAGTGCACATCTCCATAGGCGTTTTCAGATCAATTGCGGTTGATGGTGACCGATTGACCACATAGCAGGCAGTCTTGATTGCTTCAGCCCAAAATGATTTGGCTAACCCCGCAATTCTCAACATCACTCTTGTCCTTTCCAACAAGGTTCTGTTCATCCGCTCTGCCACTCCATTTTGCTGTGGAATGTACGCCACAGTGAACTTCCTTTTGATACATTCTTGATGACAGAAGTTATCAAATTCATTGCCAGTGTATTCTCCTCCATTGTCTATCCTTAAGCACTTGATCTATTTATCAGATTCAAGCTCCACCCGCACTTTGAATACTTTGAAAACTTCAAACACATCTACCTTCCTTTTGATTGGATACACCCAACATCTCCTGGAGTAATCATCGATAAAAAATACAAAGTATCTGCACCTCCTAGGGACAAAACTGGTGCTTGCCAAACATCAGAATGAATCAGTTCTAAGATAGCTTTGCTTCTAGCATTAGAGCTGCCGAACTTCAATCTGTGCTGCTTACTAATAACACAATGCTCACAAAATGGTAATAATACCTTTTTGAGCCCTGGGAGAAGTTTTTATTCTGCGAGAATCTTCAAACCTCGTTCCGACATGTGGCCAAGTTTGCGATGCCACATCATCGTTGATTCTTCTACCGAACTTGCTAATGAAATAGATGCTTCTCCTTCTTGTTGTGTTTCTCCCTTGAGCATGTACAGATTTGCAGCTATTTTTTCCACTTTCATCACCACAAGCGCTCCTTTGACAATCTTCATGATCCCATCTTGAACATGGGTTTTGCACCCACTATTATCTAATTGTCCCAGAGATAATAGATTTTTCTTCAGGCCTTTCACGTGCCTTACCTCCTGGATGGTCCGAACCATACCATCATACATTTTTAATTTGATGGTACCAATACCAGCAATCTCTAAGGCATGATCGTCTCCCATGAACACAGATCCTCCTGAGATAGGTTTATAATGATGGAACCATTATCTCCTTAGGGTCATATGCCATGTAGCTCCTGAGTCCAGAAGCCAGATATCATCGAATTTTCTTCCGCGTTTGATAACTGTCGTTGCCTCGCTGTATAAAATTTCACCCTCATCCGAGGTGCTTGCTACACAACCATGAGCTTTTGATGACTCGGGACCTTTCCATGTAACTTCTTCATTCTTCTTAAGATGCCTACACTCCTTTTCGTAGTGCCCTTTCTTGCCACAGTGATGACACTTGACATTTTTCTTACTTCTGGATTTTGATCTACTCTGATTTTGACTCCCACTGGGGCCACATTCCATTGATCTCCCTCTCGTCATTGTCAAAGCCTCAGCCTGCTATGAGCCTCCTACTCTGTCTTCTTTGTTCTTGCGCCGACTTTTTTCTTCAAAAACCGCAGCTGCATTATCATCGAATGATAGTATTTCTAGGCTTTTGGTTATGTTAATGACGAGTTGATCATACGAATCAGGTAGGCTTTGAAGTAGAATTTCAGCACGTTCACCCGTCTCTATATTGTACCCCATAGCTGTGAGCTGAGAAAATAGAGTGTTAAGGGCGTTGATGTGGTCAGTCGCTGTAGTTGACTCCATCATCCGAAGGGTGTAAAGCCTTATTTTCAAGAAGATTTTATTGTGCAGTGATTTGGCCTCGTATAGTCTTATGAGAGTATCCCAAATTTCCTTTACCGTCTTTTTCTCCGCGACACTAGACAAAACCTCATCGGCTAATGCCAAGTGCAGATTAGTAATAGCATTGCCATCCACCTCGTTCCACTTTCCATCATCATTGATCTCATCTAGCCGTTCTCCAATTACCGCTAAGCAGTTATCTTTTCTTAAAACTGCTTTTATTCTCATTTTCCATAATGAGAAATTATTTCCATTGAACTTTTCTATTTCATACTTTGCCGCCATTGTTAAAGATGCCTCTTTTCCACTAACTGAATCTGATCGTAGTAGGAAACCGGCTATGAACGTCGCTCTGATACCACTGTTAGGATGTTGTGGTACGGGCACCCAATTATAGCTGAAGTAGAAATGATAAAATAAGAATTTTGGATTGGCAAATTGTAGAAGGATTTCACTATAGCTAAAGGAATACAACATTTTCTCTCTAAAATAAGGAGGGCACAAATTGACAATAGCCTCTCTCTTATAGTAGGAGAAAACACTCTCTTACTCTAACAAAGGAAAGACCGTAAGAGTTTAGGAGAAACCTCACAAGTTTTTTTCTCTAACTCTCTCCCTCCCCCTCTCTCTCTTTATCACTTAAGAATAGGATGCCCTTCTAATGAAAGGGGGGCTTGTATTTATAGTGGTAGAAAGAAGGTGGAATAACTAATATACAACTCAATGCTTAGTTGTCATTAGTTGTATATTAGTTGTACATTAGTTGTACATTAGTTGTCGTGATGACAACTCAATGACAACTAACATGATAACAAAGTAAAAAATCAATTTGTATTTTTCCACCGTCATTGACCAATTCAAAGCCGCAACTTTTGACTCGTTCAAAGCCGCCATCTTTGACTCATTCAAATACTTAGTGATGAAGTATTTGAATTCTTATTAACTAAGTTCCTTAATGTTGAAACAATGCTTAGCATCACAAAAGTGAGTTTACTTCAACATTAATTAATATTGTTAGTCAATTATGGTTTCAACAAGATGCATGTGGGCTTGTGGCTTAGTGGTTAAAGGTGAAAGAATTCACACTAGCATCCGCCCGCCTGAGTTCTAGTCCTCCCCCCCTTCCCCTACTCGAACACCCACATCTATTATCACCTATATATATATATAAAACTATGGTTTCAACATATTATTCATTTAATTACAGGATCACCATTTCTTAAAACGGGGAAGGAGGTTATTTTTATGAAATAATTATTTTTTATATTTTTAGAATTCATTATTGCCTTTTATTTTATCATGTTATTTGTAACAAAAAATTGTATTAAAAACATATATGTATTTTATATTTTTGCTAATAATTATTACTCTTTTCATCTACACAATTATTAACTATCATAACCACGTGCATGGCACGTGCGTTATGATTAGTTGAATAAAATCATATATATATATATATATATATTTGTAACATAGTAAAATTTCACATGAACTTGTACGTGTATAATTTAATGTCAATGTCGTGCTCTCAATTACCCTCTGGTTAGAGTTCTCTATATTTAAGATATTATTTAGGTCGATCACACCTTGACATTCGCACTCGCTCACCGTACCGTTGCTCAACGAACTGGTTGATCACTTAAAGTCCATGCATTAAATAATGAATTTCAGAATTGTAGTAGATGGTTTCTCTAACACTCCGTTTGAATTGATGAAAACAAGTGGGAAAAAGAACAAATTCAACGAATGATTAATTACAAATCTAGTATTTGGTCCCATTTCACAAAAACTCCCACTTAACTTGTTTACAAAAAAGAGTGAAAAAAGGAAGAGACATAAAAATCAAATTTAAATGAAACTTTTACTATTCTAGCTAGCAATAAATCTCTTATTAATTAGAAACCACAAGTTCCATCGATAAATCTCCCATGGTTATCCCTGAGCATTTTCTTCTCCATGCCCCGAAGGGGATTAACTCAAAATCTTGTCCTTTGAAGTCAATGTTACTTCCCATAAATCATCCTGGAAAGAATATTTCAGGATCCCTACCAATCGCGTACATGTTCACGTAAACTAGGGTTCTCAGTTGGATTCCGTACCCATTTATAGTACATGTCTTCGTTGTTTCTCAATCTTGGTACTAAAAGCGGAACAGCCAGATTCAATCTAATTGCCTATTTCACTATGGGCTTGAGACCGGTCTAGTTTTCCTAAAAATCGGTGTGAGAATCCGGACCCGCGACCCGAGAAGAGGCAGTCCTCGTTCTCGATTTTTCTTTGAAAAAGTATTTTATAGAGTCTCCAGTTTGTTTTACGAGAAAACAAACAAAAGATCGTACAAAGAATAATTCGATAACGAACTACCTTTCATACGTTTGAAACCAGAGTTTTAAAATATACTTTGCTAGGGTTCGGGAACTACGTTACGAATTGGGAAGGTGTTAGGCACCCAATTCGCCCTTTCGGTCTCTTAATGGATCATTGTGAGAACCCGCGTTCTCGACGCCCGGGGGTCCTCGTGGGCGGCGATTTCGTTGGTTGATTTGGAAATCGGGTTTTGAAAAGAATAAGAGTCGCCAGTTTGTTTTACTAAACAAACAAAAAAGATTTGTGTAAAAGAGACGTATTTATGGACTAAATATCCCCTTATACACAATATATGCGAAACCAGTTGATTCGAAGGTTCGGGGATTAAGTTACGAATCGGGAAGGTGTTAGGCACCCAATTCGCCCTTTCGGTCTCTTGAGTAGGATATGCGTGTGTTATAATTCAGCTCTTGCATGCTATTCCTATTACTTTATAACTTTTCTTGCTTGCCTTAGAAATCGGGATTTTGGGGTTGGGATGAAAACTATGTGTTTCCTAGTTCGCCCATGATTTTTGAAAATAAGTGTGTGTGTGTGTGTGATTTGAAAAGGAGAGTTTGATAATAATAGATGCAATGAAACAAGTGATTTTGTAAAGCATTGGGCTTTTCGAAAACTGATTCAATGTGGAATCTTATATTCGATATTATATGAGGCGAGTTGACCGATCGTATACCAAAGTCTATTGATTAAACCGGTATAGATGGCAATAGTGCTCTCATGATTGAGTATTTATCACATACACACCGCAATCTATGAGTTAGATTGGATATATAGCGATTATCGATTCCTTCGTATAACAATACCGCTAATCCGAACTTTTGGAAAAGTAAGAAAGTAATAATATTATTTTGGAATTGGATTAGGGTTTATTATACACGCCTTTAATTTTGAAAAATAATTTGAAAAAGGGTTTTGAAAAGCTATTAAGTAATAAAAATTATGCAAACAAGAGTATGAATTATAAAACTGACGAATAAATAAAAGAAGAGAGAGAAAATTATACCTGAGCCTTCTTGGAAGGAGAGAATAAGGATCTCTTGGTGTGTACCACGAAATTCCCTTGATTGTTGATGAAAATAATGAATGGAGGGGGGGTCTATTTATAGTTGTCAAAATACTTGGAGAGCAAGAAAAGAGATTGCAACTAGGACTCTTGGAAATTATCGCGAAGCTTTCCCACCGTTGGATCATCCTGATTTTTGGATATGTGTTGTAAATAGGAATATTCTAGATCGTGTAAAAATTTCAGGTCGATCGGATTTCGGGAAGGTTCCCTTTCGTTATGATTGGTACGAAGAGTTTGTGTCCGCGTAGGAAAGGTACTTGTTGTAGACAAGGTCCCTTGTTTGCACGACAAGTCAGTTTCTAACCGTTGGATCATGCTGAATTTTGTATATGTATTGCCAATATAAGTCTTCTAGACTCTGTAAAAATTTGAAGACGATCGGAGTTCGGGAAGGACTCGGTCTCCTTGGCTTGGTACAAAGAGTTTGTTTCCGCGTAGGAAACGTACTTGCGTACAACTATCTCGAAAATTAAACTTCCAACCGTTGGATAATTCTAAATTTTCGACATGTTTTCCCTACAAATGTTTTCTAGCTCGTGTCCAAATTTGAAGTCGATCAGAATTCGGTAAGGCCACTATTTATTTTAATTTGCTACGAAGGACATTTCAACTGGAATTGCACGGTAGACAAATTGATTCTTGAGGACCCCATGTCCGACAAAGCTGAAATTTTAATATGCTCTTCCCCACAATAAGGCCTATCCACTTACAAAACTTCAAACCATTTTAACTTCGAGAAGACCTCCATTTGACCACCCGAAATAAACTCGCAATTTTTTGAATTTTCGGAGATCCGACCGTCGGATTTAGCTGATTTTCGAGTATGTTACTCCTTTTGATAATTTCCAACAACTCTCAAAGTTTGAGGATGATCCGAAATGCGTAACTCTCCTTTCACAACTTTTCATGAGTTTCGACGGTTTTCAATTCCGGCAATTTTCGATAATTCTGTAACTCCTCATCCGGGGTCCTTTTGGCTTTCTTCTTTGACCTGTATCACATGAACAAACTACATGTGCATCTAGGAATGCTCGTGCGTGCATGCATGTTTATTTCTTTGAAAATTAGGATTCTTGCGGGGGTCGCAAAATGAGGTGTTCACAATCATGTATCTAATTCCTATTTTAGATATCTTGCAAGTAGTTTGAATAGTTTTCAGAATAGTCCTTTCCGGATAAATTTAGTTTAAAACAATATTTTAAAATCAGACTCGAGCTTTGCGAACGCCTACGTATTCATTCGTAGAATGAAATCAGAGTCTCGTAGTTCCTTTTGTTTGGAAACTATTTTTGTATTTTTGTTTCGTTTTGAAAACGTGTCAAAACAGGTTTTAGTTTTCTTGTAAAATTTAGAAAGGATTTATTTTGAAAGCAGTGAACGTCTTTGCAAGTTATCTAATTTCCCGTATTAAAAATAAATTCAAATGCAGTATTGAAATTAGTAGAGTGGAAGAAAGACGTACCTGATGCTCCTGAAGAAGAAATGAGAACCTTGCCTGATTGCTTTGCTTGCCTCCTTCTCTCTCTAGAACTTTCTCTCTCTAAAGCTTTGTCTCACTAACTTTCTCTCACTAGCCTTCTCTCTCACTAACTTTTCTCTCACTAGAAATACTCTAAAAGAAGACTCTTCTAATGATTTTGACAGAACTTCGCCTTACTAAAAACACTAGTGAGTGTTGATGCCTCCAAATGAGAGCCCAAGGGTCCTATTTATAGCAAAAATTCCGCCAAAAACGCTTCAAAAGAGGCCAACCGCAGGGGGTAGCCGCAAGGCGTGCGGCTAGTAGCGTGCGGTTGGGGGTAGCTGCAGAGCGTGCGGCTAGGGCATGCGGCTAGGAGCGTGCGGCTGCGGCTGTGGCATGAGGCTGGAGCGTGCGGCTGTGGCGTGTGGCTAGGAGCCAACCGTACGGCTGGCAGGTAGTTGTACGGTTGGGAGTGTGCGGCTGTAGACACCCCGATCCGTGACCCCCGCAAAAACCCTAACGACCTTCGAGAACTACTATTTTTGGGTCCAGAACCCACTCGAGCACCCGAAACTACCCCAAAAGGGTTTGTTGGCCAACAAACCTATTCTTAAGAGAGATTGTCGCACGACATATCACAATGTCGCGCGACAATCCTACTATGTCGCGCGACAATCCCTCCTGACACTAGACCATCCACTCTCTGACACATCAGTCTGTCAGAAACATCACTTCAGCCATTTGTCGCGCGACATTGGACACATTGTCGCGCGATAGATTCCCTTTTTGGGGAAGTGTCGCGCGACATACTCTCCCGAGCAGTATAAATAGGCCAACACCCCCAAGGGTTCAGGGCAGCGACTTGGGATTGAAGAATTCTAAGCTTTAAATCTGATTTTCTTGTATTTTATCAAGCATTCTCTATTATTGTCTTATTTCTGAAGAATTATCGAATCTATTCTCGACACTCGACGTGTCCCGTCTCTGGAATCGAATTCTCAGAAATATCTGAAGAAGGAAAAGATCATTATCGCCGGAGATCTCTCTGCCGTATTATATTTTCTTTCTTATTATTATTCTCGTCGGGAAGGTAAAGAAAGTCTCTTCTAGTATTTAACATTAAAACATCTGTGTACTTATTTTATTTCTGTTGTTTTGTCCACGTTTTATTTGAATAAACTTATTGCCAAGTTACAAATAGTCTGTCGTTTTCAAAACAAAAGACCCTGATAAAACTATTTACAAAACCAGAAGAGTAAGTACGTTACTATCTGGATAAAACCTTGTTTTCAAAACCCGGACCAGTAAAACTTACTTAGGAATTAAAAACCCAGTATATCCTATCTGTTTCATAGATTGTGATACATTCGGGAGAATTCCTCTCAAGAGTTCCAATTCCATATTGAATTAGTTCCACTAAAAGATCCAAACTTTTTTCTAAAAACAAATCAAAACTCGAGAAAACCGTCATTTATCCGAGAAATAATACGGAAAACTCCCTCCCTAAAGAAAAAAGGCCTTTGTCACTTGTATTTGCATTTCTCAAAACGAAACATTGGATCTCGGAACAAAAAGGTTTTCCTCCCTTTTCCCGTTTTTCCCAGAAAATTAGGGTTTTTCCCTTAGAAAGCAGTAGACTGTCAGTAAAAGCATCCAAGTTTTTCAACATAGAATAAACATATAAAAGACCACTAGAGACCGAAAGGGCGGAATGGGTGCTTAACACCTTCCCAAACCGTAATATAGTTTCCGAACCCTATAGAATCTTGGTTTCGTAGACAAACGTGTAAAGAGAGGCTTATATGTAGTTTTTCCTCTTATGCAACAGTTTTTGTTCGTTTTCTCGTAAAACGTACTGGCGACTCTGAATGAACCCCTTTGCATCTAGAAATAGAACTTAGGGACACTTGATATGAATCAACAAAGATACTCCAACAAATGGAACGACGGAATCCGTTCTGACACTTCAGACGCCCAACCGAACGGGGACGAGACCCGGGGGTCGCATTTGCGGATTCTCACAGTGGCGACTCTGCTGGGGACTGTTAGAAAAGTAGACTCTTATATGTGGACTTTTTGTTTATCTGTTGAAATACTTGCTTTTACCGCTTTCCCTACTTGTGTAAATTGTTTTAAGGAGAAACCTTTTTTCTAAAAATGAAAGTATTTCAAAAATACGTTATAAAGATAATGATGTTTGTGAAACCAACCTTTCGAACTTTACATGCACTATTACAAATCATGCATTGGTTCTACGAGTGTGAATTTACCCCAAACCCTCGGAAGTATTATAAGTGAGTAGGGAGTTGGCTTGCTTAGGCCAACATAAACCGAAAGCATTTACTTCCACTCTCCTTGGCCAAGTACGCCCCCGAGGTATATCGAGTGACGAGAACACTCACGTACCCGGGAAGTATATCAAAAGGCTCTTGCACGTACCCGCCCTTGGGGTATATCGCAAGGTCTTGCCAAATAGGAGGGAGCCTGAAGCCTTAACCATTCGTACACCTGCGCTACATATAAGATTGAGTCGGCTAAAACACTTGTCAAAACAACCGTAAGGGATGTACCACCTTACGGCTTACTTTCCAACACCTTTTTAAATTCGAGGCTTTTCTCGGCAATTTTTAGTATTTCTTTTGGCAAAAAATCGAGTCGCATCACAGTCTTCCTTCATCTTCGCCACGTGGTTTCGTCTACAGCCGTAAAGCAACGACAGTCTGGAAGGTTGGGCCGGTCGAGATCACACCGAAAGACTAGTAAGACCAAGCACACCCGAAATGGCTGATGGACGTGAGAATCAAGAGACAGATCAGAGCCTAGCCGAGGCATCTGTAGTTCAGCCAACTTTAGCCGAGATGCATCGTCTGTTGACGACCGTCAGCATGAACCTAGCAAGCCTCACAAACGAGCAACAGAATACCCGTGTCCAAATAGAGGAGTTGTCAGCGGAACGAGCCGCACCACCGAGTTTTGAACGACTACCACCGAATCGAGATCCGAACTAAGGGCAGTCTTCACAAGTGCTTCCCCCGGTCCAAGGAACCAACCCACCACCAACGGGTCCCATCATAGCCGGTCCCGTTCAAACCGATCCCAACAACCAGAATCAATGGGCCCTGGATTCAGAACCTACTTATCAGCAACAAGAGCCACCCATAGTTTAGCCGCAACCCCAAGTACAACCCGGATTTGACCCCCAATACCAACCATGGCCACAAGTTCCCGCAAGACCCATTCCACCACCGGCCCCAATAGCCCCTCCCAATGAATACCCAGACATCAACCGACTTCGGGCAGTGTATGCAGAATCGGTTATAGCTCGGGAACAGCCAGATGAGGCATCAAGAGAAAACGAAGAGATGAAGAAACTGAAAGAACAGATGAAGGTTCTGCAAAGAGGAATTTCTCTGATAAAAGGGGCAGACGAGATTACAGATATGAATGCTTTCTCCCTCTACCCAGAAGCAAGACTGCCTCAGGGATTCAAGCTCCCTTCCATCACCAAATTCACAGGAACCACACCCCCCAAAACCCATCTTCAATCATACATCAGATCCATGCAAGTATCAGGCTGCGAGGAGCCGGAGTTGGCTCAAGCCTTTCACATGACTCTCACGGGGGCCGCCCTGAGATGGTTTTTCGATCTGGAGAGACACCACACGAAGACTTGGGGAGATATCATCAAGGAGTTCATGGCCAAATACGGGTCCAACAAAGATTTGGAAATAACCCGTAAACACCTGAAAATGGCTAAGCAGGGCGAGAAAGAGAGCTTCAGCGATTTCGTCACACGCTGGAGAGAGATGGCCTCCTAAATGTCCAAGCGACCTGATGAAGAAGAACAGCTGGAAATCATACAGAAGAATTTCATCCCGGCCGTACTGGAAAGCATGTATTCCCACACTTCAGAGCCTTGTTGAGTATGAGGTCGCAAGTAGAGGAAGAACTGGCCAAGAAGGCAGAAATAGATACCAAGAAAGCCTCATACACCGGGAGAAAGACAGCCACTCCAGCCGTGAATCAACTAAGCTCGTACCCATATCAACAAAACCCATTCCAACAATCACAACAAACCCCTCCGATGAGTTGGCCTGCACAAGGAGACTCTTCAAACACCGAGGCTAAGAGGAGAAGAAACTTCTGCACCTTCCCCACTACCCTGGTCAAAAGCCTGGAACTACTCCGAAAGGTCGGACTGATCACTCCACTCAACCCGCGCCCCCCACCAAACCCTATTCCCAGCACCTGGAGAATGAATGAAAACTGTGCATACCATCAAGCAGCGGGCCATGACACAGAACACTGCTTGGCTCTTCGCCATCGTATCCAGGACCTCATTGAAGCCGGAACCATTCCCGCACCCGGCGGTCCCAATGTTACCAACAATCCACTTCCTAACCATGCTCCACATACGGGAATTAACGCCTTGACCACTGATGAAGAAGGCTTTGACCCCGTAAGACTCATTCGGAATGACCCAGCCTATAAGGCGCCCGTTATGCTACCAGCAAAGGCTCAAGTTGCCCCAGGCCTCAATCCAATAATCGACCAATGGATGGCTAAGATGAACTTCCTACCCGGGTAGGGTTTAGGAAAGGCAAATCAAGGGATCTCACAGCCACTTACAATCAAAACCAATCCCGAAAAATCTGGGATAGGATGGACACAGGAGAAGAAGAAACAGCCATGGAAACCCCGAGGCCCCCCTAAAGAGACAATCTGTATGACAGAAACCTCCCCCGGAACTTTTAGTTGGTCGGCAGAGCCAGAGTCATCAGAAATCCCAGAGGGATCAGACCCAGCATCCCTTTGGATCCAACAAATCACTCGTTCAGGAAGGGTATACCAACCACCACCGGTGGATGCCGAGAAATCACCACCTCCTAAAGAAATATGAGAAGATCGAGTACTTGAGCAGTTGAAGAAGACCCAGGCACACATCACCATTTGGGGCCTCTTGGTTGCCTCCAAACCTCATGGGACCGCCTTCATCAAACTTCTAGACGAGGTCGTCATATCACCAGACTCCACACCCCGAACAATTGCTAAATATGATCGGGTCACTTACAGTCTAAAGAAGCATGTCATTTTCAGATGAAGACTTGTCTCCATTGGGGAGGAAACACAGCTAGGCCCTCCATATCACCGTCCGGACCCGAAGGAAAATCCTGCCACAAGTCCTCATCGACAACGGGTCAACCATAAACATCTGCCCCCTAAAAACTGCTAGATGTCTGGGTATCTTGGATTCAGAGCTTTCCCCGTCAGCTGTGACTGTTAGGGCCTATGACAATACCAGAAGGGCCGTTCTGGGTTCTTTAAAGCTTGATCTCATGGTCGGTCCCAGAAACTTTCCGGCTGACTTTCAAATCATAGACATTCCCTCAAGTTTTAACCTCCTGTTGGGAAGAGCATGGCTACACGATATAGGAGCACTCCCCTCCTCCTTACACCAGAAGATCAAGATACCGTTTGAAGGGAATATAATCACCATCCAAGGAGATCCTGAAAGGACCTTGGCGGATCTGGAGTTACCTGTATTGGGCATCGGGAGCCAGAGCATACAGTTGGGAGGCTTTTCTTACGAGCCACAAGTACAAGCTCTCACCACCCAAAGAATCGAGTATCTACCCCCTGACAACATTCCCGGTCTCAGCGCCAAGATCACAAATATACTGAGGATGATGAAATATTTACCTGGAGCCAGTCTAGGGATGGGACAGCCAGGGTTACTCCAGGCCTTAGAACCAGTGACGAGGCACGAAAAAAAAGGTTTGGGATACCAACACACCGAAGAAGACGACCAAGAGAAAAAAAGCCGAGGGCATTAGTATCCGAGTTTTAGCTCTCTAATGGGTTTTTTGTCAAAGAGGGAGAGGACTTCCCCTTTTGTGGTTTTCAAGAACCTTGGAGAAACAGCGACGGAGAGAACCTTTCGGGATGGGAAATCTTCTATGAAAAGGACCTTTATATCAAGGAAGACGTCATACACAGCTTCTCTACCAAGTTGACAATCGGGCCAGAGGAAGAAAATGAAGATGACAAAGATGAAGAGGAAGAATTGATCGGAGACCTCTTCAACGTCATGGCCCTAGGGGATGAGGAACCAAGAGACGACCCTGTACACTTGATACACGCAAATCCGGATTGCCAAGGAAAAGGGGGAAATAGTGAAAATGTAAGGGTGAGAGATAGGAGTGAGGGTAAGGCTAAGGAGGAGTCACTCCTAGATTTACTTTTTGTACCTGTAAACACCATTATCAATGAAGAAGATTCTGTTTTGCGTTATCCTGTTAATTTTAATTCTGTAATTGCTTATATGGAGTTGGAAAGGCTAAACGAACACCCTGAACGGGAGGAGCAACGTATACAGAGCGAGAAAGGAGACACTCTTGTGATCAACCTCGGGACAAAAGAGGAGAGAAAAAAGGTCCGTATTAGGGCAAGTCTAAGTAAGACAGAAAGAGAAGAATTCACACAAACTCTGAAAGAGTATGTGGATGTCTTCACCTGGTCCTATGCAGATATGCCAGGTTTAAACAGCTAGATAGTCATGCACGAGATACACACCAAGCCGAAATTTAGGCCCGTCAAGCAAAAGTTAAGAAAACTTACACCAGAATGGTCCCTGAAAGTAAAAGAAGAAGTGATGAAACAACTGAGTGTAGGGTTCTTGCGGGTGATCGAGTACCTTTCATGGTTAGCCAATATTGTACCCGTTCCAAAGGCAAATGAGAAGGTCCGCATGTGTGTTGATTACCAAGATCTTAACAAAGCTTGCCCAAAAGACGATTTTCCATTACCCAACATCGACTTGATAGTGGATAATACTGCCAACCATGCCCTGAAGTCCTTTGTAGATGGTTTTGCCGGGTATAATCAGATCAAGATGCACCCGGATCACCAGGAGAAAACTGCATTCATCACACCGTGGGGAACATACTGCTACACCGTTATGCCATTCGGGCTAAAGAATGCCGGAGCAACATATCAGAGGGCAGCAACAGCTATCTTCCACGACATGATTCACAAAGAAGTAGAGGTGTATGTGGACGACATGATAATCAAGTCGAAGGAGAGGGAAGGCCACGTGCCAGCCTTACAAGCTTTCTTTGACCGCCTCCGTCAGTACCAGATGAGACTCAATCTGTAGAAATGTGTGTTCGGGGTAACCAAAGGAAAGCTTCTGGGGTATGTCGTCAGTAAAAAAGGAATCGAGGTAGACCCTGCCAAAGTTCGAGCGATCCGAGACATGCCCGAACCTCGTACAAAGAAAGAAGTCCGAGGATTTTTGGGAAATTTGCAGTACATCAGCAGGTTCATCTCTCAGCTTACCCAAACTTGCGAACCCATTTTTAAACTCCTGAGGAAGTCTTCACCTGGAGAATGGGACGATCAGTGCCAAGAGGCTTTTGACAGAATTAATGATTACCTCTCTAACCCCCCAGTATTAGCGCCACCACAGACCGGACTACCACTAATCCTATACCTGACCTTCATTGATTCTGCCGCAGGAGCCATGCTAGCACAACACCTGACCGATACCCGAAAAGAGCAGGCCATCTATTACATCAGCAAGAAACTGTCCCCGTTTGAGATAAACTACACACCATTAGAGAAATCATGCACCGCTCCGTCTGGGTAACACAGAAATTACGACATTACATGCTGGTTTTCCCAGTCATCCTGGCATCACAAATTGATCCGTTAAAATACCTCTTCGAGAAACCAGCTCTCTCGAACCGTATGGCAAAATGGTTATTCCTGCTCTCTGAATTTAACATCACCTACATGACGCAGAAGGCGATCAAAGGCAAGATCATAGCTGATTACCTAGCCCACTATCCGATATTGGGGGACATGCTAGAAGAAACCGAGTTCCCGGATGAAACTATCATGAATATCGAGGTCGATGAAGACTGGAAATTGTATTTTGACGGGGCCGCCAACCGAAACAAAAACGGGATAGGCATTCTGTTAGTCTCTCCAGACCAAACTCACTCCCCGGTATCATATCGTCTGAACTTCTTCTGCACCACCAACATGGCCGAATATGAAGCTTGCATCATCGGCTTGGAAATCGTACTCCAAAGGGGTATAAAAAGAATACAGGTATACGGATATTCAGCACTAGTGGTCCACCAAGTTCTGAAGGAATGAAAGATTATAGATGAGAAATTAGTCTCTTACCTCATCCGACTGGAGGATGTCGCAGGAAGGTTTGAGCATGCAGAGTTTTACTATGTCCCCAGGTCACAAAACAGTTTTGCTGACGCACTTGCAACCCTGGCATCTATGATCGATATCCCGAAGGGAATGGAAGAAATAACTCTTACAGTACAAAAGAAATCTGGACCAGCACACTGCATAGCCCTTGAGGTAGAAAGTGAAGAGGAAGGGGACTCAACCACTTGGTTTTATGATATCTGGAACCTGTTAAAAAATCACCAGTACCCCGAGCAAACAGACAAGAAAACACGGGTCACACTCAGGAGATTAGCATCAGGATTCATACTTTGTGCCGGCAGGCTATACAAGAGGAACTACAACGGGACCCATCTCCAATGTCTGGCAGAAGAAGAGTCCGTCAAGGTGATGGATCAGATACATGGGGGCGATTGTGGACCTCATATGAGCGGCCATACACTTGCCCGAAAGATCATCAAGCAAGGCTATTACTGGTCTACCCTATAGAACGACTACATTAATCACGTACGCCATTGCCACAAATGCCAAATTTATGCTAACTCTCAGAAACTTCCCCCGAAAGAGTTGTACAACATGACTGCTCCTTGGCCTTTCGCGACCTGGGGGATTGACATCATCAAGAAGATTTCACCAAAGGCCAGCAACGGCCATGAATTCATACTAGTGGCCATTGACTACTTTACCAAATGGGTGGAAGCCGAGTCTTTCCAAACCCTTGACGCCGAAAAAGTTGCCCGATTCATCAGACGGAATATCATCTGTCGGTATGGGGTCCCACACGAGATCATCTCGGACAACGGCACCCACTTCGAGAGAGAGGCTAGTTCCGTCATGGAAGAATACGGTATCACCCGACACAGATCTTCGTCATATAGGCCGCAAACCAATGGGGCAGTCAAGGCCGCCAACAAGAATCTGAAAAATATCCTAAGAAAAATGATCGACACTTGCCGGGACTGGCCAAAAAAGTTACCATATGCATTGTGGGGATACCGCACCATCGAGAGGGTCTCCACCGGGGCAACCCCATTTTCTCTTACATACGGGATGGAAGCAGTCCTCCCTGTTGAGTTAGAGGTCCCCTCTCTCAGGGTAATGCTATAGAATCAAGTCAATGAACTGGAGTGGGTCCAGGCACGGTATAACGAGCTAGCCCTATTATATGAGAAAAGGCTGAAAGCCGCATACCACCACCAAGGTTATCAGAAGAGAATCGCTCGAGCATTTAACCAGAAAGTAAAGACTCGGGGTATCAATGAGAACGACATTGTATTGAAAGAAATTTGAGAGCCAGCCAGAGATCTAAGGGGTAAGTTCGGGCAGAAATGGACAGGGTCGTATATCGTCAAGGAGATTGATACGGGGGGTGCCGCTATACTCGCTGACTTAGACGGACAGTTACTGCATTCACCAGTCAACATGGACCGACTGAAAAAGTATTATCAATAGGCGTAACATGTATAGATAAGAACTACGTAAACCTGAGCCCCAACTCAAAATTTGTGTTTTTGAAAAAATCAAAAAAGGGGGGAATGTAGGCAACCTGAGAAGTGACTTCAGGCCCGGTTTAAACTTTGTAAAGTAATTTATTTTTCCTCGTATATTATTAAAAGGTGGTTCAGAACACCGAAAGTTACAAAGGAAATACAACATACAAAAAGAAACTAATCTCTAGGGGTTGGCCACACCAGGTCCTCGGTGGCCAAATCAATTCGAGCCTCATCCAGGATTTGATACGCAAAGACAATGTTATTCTCTGTAGGCTCAGAATCCATGAATTGGAACCACTCCATTTGAAAGGGGTCATCAATCAGCTCTCCTTCTAGAGATTGCTAGCAAGAGCGAATAATGTCAACCCGAAGGGGCCTGGAAATACCGAAACGGGCATAGTTAAACTGCCGAGTCAGCCGAGCACGCCACATCCTCTCCACTGATAAAGAAACATGCGGGGTCACAAACTTGGACTCGGAGGAGAAGTTGTTCAGACCAAGGGGAATTTCTTGAGGAACGTTAAACTGTCGAAGAAGACGTCCTGGGAGATAAAAGGAGGTAAACCAAAGCCCGCGGAGCCGAACGTAGTTTTGACCTCCAGTACTAAACACCATCGCCCTCAACTTCCACCAAGGGATGTTCCACCGAATGGCACGAAAGTTTTTCGAAAACCACACCGTCCAATCAGAGGAAGACATGGTCAAAGCACCGAAGAGATGATGATAGAAGAAGTGTGTCGGGTTGTCGAGCAGAACCCCGTTGAAACCCACCGATCGAAAACGCTCCAATAGCCACATGTATAGCAAACGCAGACTTCCCCTGAAGAAGAGTGAGGCCCCCCTTTGAATATCATCTAGACCATTCAGAGTCTCTGTAAGAACGATGGGCACTATGGACTCCCCATTCCTAACAGGGTAGATCAAACTCAGAATAGTCAGATCAACACGAGAAGAGCCCGTCACCAGTAACATATCCGAAACATGACAGATCAAAGCGGCCACAGTATGCCCACACTATAAGAGGCTTTATCTTCGTAACAATGAAAGACCCTCACCATTTTATGGAGGTCGAGGAGTCCGTCGGTAATAAAACCATCACGGGCCGCTTGGGGAATGGCTAAAAGAGCAGTCAGCATATCGCGAGGATCGATTTCTTCCATGGGAACTGTCATTGGGAGACGAACGTCAGAACGCAACAGCCAGGAGAACTCCTCATAGGTCGGACAGAGCTCATCTAGTCCGAAGCGAAAGAGATGGTCCGCAGGACTCCAGAAATACAAATCACCTAACATAAAGGAAAAATCGACGGGACGATGGCACCAGCCCGCTAAAGGCTAAAAGCACCGAAGTTCAAACCATTTTCAGAAGATATCAAAGCATCTCGGGCATTGACATAAGAAAAATCAGATTTTGTGCGATAAGAAGACATTCTTTTGGAAGGTGTGGTGTAGACACCCCGATCCGTGACCCCCGCAAGAACCCTAACGACCTTCGAGAACTACTGTTTTTAGGTCCGGGACCCACCCAAGCACCCGAAACTACCCTTGGTGGGTTTGTTGGCCAACAAACATATTTTTTAGAGAGATTGTCGCACGACATATCACATTGTCGCGCGACAATCCCTGATATGTCGCGCGACAATCATGTCTTGTCGAGCGACAAACCCCTCTGCACCCGACCAACCACTTTCTGACACATCACAGTGTCAGAACCATCACTTCAGCCGTTTGTCGCGCGACATTCATTCCTATGTCGCGCGACAAACCCCTCTGCACCCGACCAACCACTTTCTGACATATCACAGTGTCAGAATCCATCACTTCAGCCGTTTGTCGCGCGACAAAGAGATATGTCGCGCGACACTTGCCCTTTTTGGGGGAATGTCGCGCGACAATCTCTCCCGAGCACTATAAATAGGCCAACACCCCCAAGGGTTCTAGACGGCAACTTCTCGCCACAATTTCTATACTAAAATTCCTTATTCTCTCTCATATTTTCTAACCTTTAAGCCTTCTCCGGAAGCATCTGCGATAACATTTATTTCCGCAAGAGTCTCGGATCTAATCTTGGCACCCGGTGTGCCACCTTCTAGAGTCAGACCGTTGGAAATATTTCTAAGAGGAAAAGCTAATATTCGCCGGAGGTCTTCTCTGCCGTATTATATTTTCTCTCTCTTATTCTTATATATATCGTCGGGAAGGTAACTAAAATCTCTTCTAGTAATTAAATAAGATATTTGTAGACCTTCCCAAACCGTAATATAGTTCCCGAACCCTATAGAATCCTGGTTTCGTAGACAAACGTGTAAAGAAAGGCTTATCTGTAGCCTTCCCTCTTACACAACTATTTTGTCCGTTTTCTCGTAAAACGTACTGGCGACTCTGAACGAACCCTCTTGCATCTAGAAATAGGATAGAGGGACTCCCGATATTAATTATCAACACATTGAAGCAAATGGAACAACGGAATCCTTTCCGATGTTTCAGACGCCCACCAACGGGAACGAGAACCCAGGGGGTTGCATTTGCGGATTCTCACAGTGGCGACTCTGCTGGGGACCGAGAGAACTAGGCTCTTATATGTGGACTTTTTGTTTATAAATATGTTGATATGCATGCTTTTACTGCTTTCCCTACTTTCCCCCTAACGTGGCGCTTGGATTTTATTGTTGACTTGACCTAGAGGCGCAGTAGAGTCCATTCATTGACATAGACATATGTTTAGGATTTCCCCTTTCTGTTATATTTAATTGTAAAGAAATATCTTTTCAAATAAAAATGGCGTTTTCAAAATACACCTCAAAAATAAGATATTTGTAATTAAATCTTTCGAAAACTCTTGTTTTCACGCACATCACTATTCATGCATGGTTCTTACGAGTGTGATTTTTACCCCAAACCTCCGGAAGTATTATAAGTGAGTAGGGAGTTGGCTTGCTTAGGCCAACTTAAACCGAAAGCATTTACTTCCACTCTCTTTGGCCAAGTACGCCCCCGAGGTTTATCGAGTGACGAGAACACTCACATACCCGGGAAGATATCGAAAGATTCTTGCACATACCCGGCCCCTGGGGTAGTATATCGCAGGTCTTGCCAAAGATTCTTAGGAGGCACGAGCCTAAAGCCTTCCCTTGCATTGGGGTATATCGTTGCATATAGGTCTTGCCAAGATTAGAACACTCTTATCATTTATTTGTCAACCGTGAGGAGTTGTAGCCTAAAGACCTGCCACATGTATATCTCCCCCAGATATTGGCGAGTACGGCCGGAGGCTGACCTTGCATTACCACCTGCGTTCGTAGCATATAGGATTTAGTCAATGAGATCAGCTCGTTGTGACTTTCCCCGGTAGAACACTCTTATCATTTATTTGTCAACCGTGAGGATCATTTATTTGTCCCATCGGGACTTGCCACATGAAAAGCAACTCAAGAGGAGAGATATTCCCAATTTTCATAAAATCAAGATATTGGCGAGTTTTTAAAATTCGGATAAGTAGGGTAACCCAAGGAGCACTTTGCTGCTGACCTAACCTCCCACCGGGAATTCACTCAAGTTGTTGAAATGACGTTACAATGAGATCAGTTTTCGTTGTTTTTCGTTGTTTCTCTTGGCAGAAATAAATCACACTTTCCCCGGTACATCTCCTTCATCTGAAAAGCTATACTACAAGAGGAGAGATATTCCCAATTTTCATAAAATCACTACAGTCTGGAGATGAGTTTTTAAAATTGGGCAGGAAGGATTATACCGGTAGATTAGGTTCGTAACCCAAGCACTCCGACTATGTCGACTTTGCTTGCCTACCCTAATGACTCCCACCGGGAATTCACTCAAGTTGTTGTTGACGTGTCTTTATGAACACCCAAGAAACTTGGTTTTCGTTGTTTTTCCTTCTCCGTACCGAGGGTTTCTCCGCCTTACCCTAGAAGCATTGCATCGCCTATTGATAACCGAAAAAAGTCACAAACCTTAGTCTGGCCATCATCTCCGCTATATCTACAGCCCTACAACTACAAGTCTGGAAGGTTGGGAACAACTGGGTTCGAATAGAAGGAGAGTCAGCCGAACGAACTTACACACGGTAGATTAGTTTGAACGACTCGACCGAGCACGAATCCGACTATGATCGACGAATCAAATCTGAATGACATCAGAGATCCAAGCAGTTGATCCGAATCTAGCAGAGGTACCGAGGGCTCCGCCTACCCTAGAAGAATTCCAAGCATCGCCTATTGATAACCGTTAGTCAAAGCAAACTGGCCATCATATCTACTGAGCAACAGGAACAATTCAAACTGACCCCGAATATAACCAGAACCAAGGATGGTCAGCCGAACGAACTGCGCCACCGGGGTTTGAACGACTACCACCGCCCTACTTATCGAGATCCGAATCAAGGGCAATCATCACAAGTAGCCACCCATCATCTGGCCACAACCCCAAGTCCAAGGCAACAACCCACAGCAAACAGGTCACGTTATCCCAACAGGCCCCATTCAAACTACCCACCCCAATAACCAGAACCAATGGGCCCCGGACTCTGGCCCTACTTATCAACAACAAGAGCCACCCATCATCCTGGCCACAACCCCACCAGCCCTGGTAGCCCCTCCACAATGTTTCGACCCTCAATACCCACAATGGCCACAAATCCCTGCACGACATGTATATCCTACCACCAATTATAGCTCGAGAACAGCCCTGGTAGCCCCTCCCAATGAAGTATACCCTAAAGAGAATGAAGACATGAAGAAACTAAAGGAACCAACTCCGGGCAGTATATGCAGAATCAATTATAGCTCGAGAACAGCCCGATGAAGTATCTAAAGAGAATGAAGAAATGAAGAAACTAAAGGAACAGATGAGGGTCCTGCAGAAGGGAGTTTCCCTAATGAAAGGAGCAGACGAGGTTACTGATATGAATGCCTTCTCCCTCTACCCCGAGGCAAGACTACCACAGGGGTTCAAACTCCCATCTATCACCAAGTTTACTGGAACCACGCCCCCAAAAACACATCTGCAATCATATATCTGATCCATGCAAGTATATGGCTGTGGAGAACCTGAGTTGGCCCAGGCATTTCATATGACTCTCACAGGGGCAGCCCTGAGATGGTTTTTTGATTTAGAGAGGCACCACACGAAAACTTGGGGGGATATCGTCAAGGAATTCATGGCTAAATACGGGTGGCCAATGAAGAGTTGGAGGTCACCCGTAAACACTTAGAGATGGCCAAACAGGGTGAGAAAGAAAGCTTCAGTGATTTTGTTACCCGTTGGAGAGAATTGGCATCCCAGATGTCCAAACGACCAGACGAAGAGGAGCAGTTAGAGATAATTCAGAAAAACTTCACTCCGGCTGTATTGACTTGTATGGGAAAGCACGTGTTCCCACATTTTCGAGCACTTTTAAGCATGGGATCCCAAGTAGAAGAAGAGTTGGCCAGAAAGGCGGACACCCAAACAAGGAATGCCTCATATACTGAGAAGAGCACGGCCACCCCCGTTGTAAACCAGCTAAACTCTTATCCGTACCAACAAAACCCTTTTCAGCAGCAACAACCCCAATTAACGTGGCCTATACAAACCGAAGCCCCCAATACATATCAACCCAATAAAAATAGAAAATTCAGCAACCTCCCCACAACCCTGACCAAAAGTCTTGAATTGCTACAGAATACGGGCCTGGTTACCCCACTCAACCCTCGTCCTCCACCAAATCCCGTCCCTTCTTCTTGGAGGATGAACGAGAACTGTTTATACCACTAAGCTGTGGGCCATGACACAGATAGATGTTTAGCCCTCCGACACCGCATCCAAGATCTAATCGAAGAAGGAAAAATTCCCGCACCAGGCGAACCAAATATGGCCAACTAAAGTGAGTTAGCATCGCTAAATGAGAAACAGTAGAAGGCCGTGTATCGCCATTATGGGGCCTTTAAAATCGAAAAGTGAAGACTCGGGGTATTTGTGAGAACAATGTAGTTTTTAGAAAGGTTAGAGAAGCCGATAAGAGATCCGAGAGAAAAGTTCAGAACTGGGCCGTACATCGTTAAAGAAATCAACACAAAGGGAGCCGTAATAGTCGCAGATGTAGACACAAAGGGTCAGACACTACATTCAAGAAATATTATTATTAAAGCAATAGCATGTATAATCCAGAACTACGTAAACCTGAGCCCCAACTCACTTTTGTTTATGGAGGAAATACCACGGGGAACGTTGGCAACCTGAGAAGTTACTTCAGGCCCGGTTTAATTATTATAAAAACTTTTTTGTTTCAAAAAAAAAAAAAAAAAAAAGAAGCAATTTTTCAAACTTCATAAGCAGTGGTTCATAAACAGTCAGTTCATTTGCTATCTAAACACCCCATTTTAGCCTCGGAAAGAAGCCACGTCGTATCTTTAGCCACCAGTGCAACTCGAGCTTCATTCACGCTTCAGAGGGCTCTAAGCCCACGAACTGAAACCATTGCATTTAATAAGGGACGACAACCAGATCTTCCTCCACCAATCGCCAGATTGAACGAATGATGTCAGCCCGGAGGGGCTAAGAAAAGCCAAACCATGCATAGTTGAAATAACGAGTCAGCCATGCCACATACACTCCACAGATAGAGAGGTATGAGGAGTGATAAACTTGAGTCCCGAGGGTACCAGGGCATCTTGAGCTTTGATAGAAGAAAAGTCAGCATTTGTACAGTAAAGAGGACTACAGAGATAAAAGAGTAAGTGTGGGGATGAAGGAAGGAAGAGAGGTGTATTTATCGGAGAAATCATACACATGTACTCATCGTTTGTCATGTAACAAACCTTGTTACAAATACATTTCTCCAACAGACAGGGTTCATTGCTGCCAAAGAAACCACTTTTTCGCTTCTCACTTAGTTCCTTTCACTTTTGCAGGGGCCTGGTGGTCATTCTTATTATGTCATTATAGGCCTGTTTTACACCAGCATGTTTTTCTTTATATTGCACCCGATGGTACTTTTATGTAAATTTTTGTGAAATAATAAAACCCGATGGTACTTTTATGTAAATATGTGTAAGAAACTCGAGGGTACTTTTATGTAAATATGTGTAAGAAACCTGAGGGTACTTTGGTGTAATTACGAGAGATATAGGGTTATAAGGGTAAAATTATGTAATTTTCCAAACCTGAGGGTACTTTGGTGTAATTATGAGAGATATAGGGTTATAAGGGTAAAATTATGTAATTTTCCAAACCTGAGGGTACTTTGGTGTAATTACGAGAGATATAGGGTTATAAGGGTAAAATTATGTAATTTTCCAAACTTGAGGGTACTTTGGTGTAATTACGAGAGATATAGGGTTATAAGGGTAAAATTATGTAATTTTCCAAACCTGAGGGTACTTTGGTGTAATTACGAGAGATATAGGGTTATAAGGGTAAAATTATGTAATTTTCCAAACTTGAGGGTACGAGAGATATAGGGTTTGGTAAAATTATGTAATTTTTTAAACCTAATTACGAGAGATATAGGGTTATAAAGGGTAAAATTATGTAATTTTTCCAAACCTGAGGGTACTTTGGTGTAATTACGAGAGATATAGGGTTATAAGGGTAAAATTATGTAATTTTCTAAACCTTGAGGGTACTTTGGTGTAATTACGAGAGATATAGGGTAATTACGAGAGATATAGGGTTATGAGGGTAATTTTCCAAACCTGAGGGTACTTTGGTGTAATTTTCCAAACCTGAGAGATATAGGGTACTTTGGTTGTAATTAAGAGAGAGTAAAATTATATCATTTTTAAAACCTGAGGGTACTTTTTTAGGGTAATTAACGAGAGTTGTGGGCCTATAGGGAAAAATTATGTAATTTTCAAACCTGAGGGTACTTTGGGTAGTTATGAGAGTTATAATTATTTTTAGAGTAAATTATG
Source organism: Lonicera japonica (assembly GCA_021464415.1). NCBI lineage: Eukaryota > Viridiplantae > Streptophyta > Magnoliopsida > Dipsacales > Caprifoliaceae > Lonicera > Lonicera japonica. The sequence goes on along the minus strand of CM038468.1, from coordinate 13,300,706 downwards.
AGAGTCCTTAAGGTTTGAAAGGGTATAAGGGTAAATTATGTAAATTTTCCAAAACCTGATCGGATGTACTTTGGTGTAATTATGAGAGATATAGGGTTATGAGATGATAATGAGGGTAAAATTATATCATGTTTTTTAAAACCTGAGGGTACTTTTTTAGGGTAATTACGAGAGTTGTGGGCCTATAGGGAAAAATTATGTAATTTTCAAAACCTGAGGGTACTTTGGGTAGTTATGAGAGTTATATGATTTTTAGAGTAAATTATGAGAGTCCTTAAGGTTTGAAAGGTAAAAGTATGTAAGTTCCAAAAATCGGATGTTACTGTTGAGATGATTATGTGAAAGTATCCGCAGGCTGAATGTTTGCAATACTTTTACATGCAGGAAACTATGAATCAGGATCAACAAAACAGCATGGAAAGTATGTTCAAACACCACCGCAGGCTGCAAGCAATACTTTTACATAACATACATTATCTTTCAAGTTAGATCACCAAACATGTTCGAATGCACATTTTTAGTGCACTCCACTTCACTAGTACATGCATAACATACATTATCTTTCAATAGATCACCAAACACGACCGCATGCACATTTTTAGTGCTACTCCACATCCTAGTAGATCACACCGCGGTCACGATCTACCCTATCATGGGAACTGCATTAATGAACACCCCATCTGGTCAATACGAGAAAACTCATGGGCTAGAGAGAGAATAAGAGAATGACTGCATTAATGAACACCCTGAGCATCCAGATACGAGAAAACTCGAGAAATGAGAAGCTAGAGAGAGAATAAGAGAATGAGAAGAAAAGAGCCCGCTTGTGGGACAAAAACCTACTCCATTGAACTGTCGCATGACCAATCATATCTCAAACTTGGCATGTTTCGGTAGGGGAACTTCAAGGTGGTTTTTCTTGACTTTTGTGCAGAAAAAACACACACTCGCACGATAATATCGAATGCATAATCCTAAGTCGTTTCTTCAAATCGCGAGAGCAAACAGCCTATAAAAGAAATCCCTGATCTCTAGAAGACTGAAATCTAGCAATGAGAATGAGAAAATATCAGATAAGACGGGAATAGAAAAAATTGAAAGAGTAGAAAAGAGAAAAATCCCGCATGAGCGCCCAGAGCGAGCGAGAGAAACAGAATTGTATAGAGTGGCAGGGAGAGCCACACCAAGAGTGACAGCAAGGCCAAACCGGCTCAGGGCTTCGTCTTGGGTGAGTAAGGCTCCTGATCACGCCAAAACGGGAAAAAAAGCTCCTGGCCAAAAACAGAAAAGGCAGGAAAAGCTTCCCCGAACGAGGGAGAAATAAGGACATCGAAAAACAGAAAACGATGTGGGCCTGCGAAAATGCCTCGAGGGAGAAATAAGGATGGCCAATGAATATAAAAGATCGAAAAATCAGAGACTCCTTCAAAACAGAAATTTCCTTCTCACGCATGATAAAATGGGCCTGAAACGACTTAGAAACAAGCAAACGGTTGAATCATTGCTATGCGAAGTACAAGAATCAAAGATGGCCAATGAATATAAAAGAGATCAGAGACTCCTTCAAAACAGATTTCCTTCTCAGCATGATAAAATCAGAAACGACTTAGAAACAAGCAAACGGTTGAATCATTGCTACGCACGAAGTACAAGAATCAAGAAATCCATCGTGAAAACACCTCTTTCGAAATGAAATAACTTATAAAACAAGTCTTCAGTTTTTCCAGAGAAAGCAAAACTTTTAGAATGGGTATTTAAACTCCCAAATGAGCACTTTTTTCCTCAGAGAACTCTCTCTTTAGCTTCTCATCAATTGCTACTACAGAGAACCAAACTCACAAGTCCTTTCTATAGGCACAAGCCCTCTCCGGAGGCAATCCATTCACATAAGCCCTCTGCGGAGGCAAACCAATCACTAAGCCCTTTTTAGGCGAAAGTCCTTTCCGGAGGCATCCATTCACATAAGCCCTTTCCACAGGCAAAACATCACTCACAAGTCCTTTCTACAGGCACAAGCCCTCTCCGGAGGCAATCCATTCACATAAGCCCTCTGCGGAAGCAAACCAATCACTAAGCCCTTTTTAGGCGAAAATCCTTTCCGAAGGCATCCATTCACATAAGCCCTTTCTACAGGCAAAACATCACTCACAAGTCCTTTCTACAGGCACAAGCCCTCTTCGGAGGCAATCCATTCACATAAGCCCTCTGCGGAGGCAATCCAATCACTAAGCCCTTTTTAGGCGAAAGTCCTTTCCGGAGGCATCCATTCACATAAGCCCATTCTACAGGCAAAACATCACTCACAAGTCCTTTCTACAGGCACAAGCCCTCTCCGGAGGCAATCCATTCACATAAGCCCTCTGCGGAGGCAAACCAATCACTAAGCCCTTTTTAGGCGAAAGTCCTTTCCGGAGGCATCCATTCACATAAGCCCTTTCTACAGGCAAAACATCACTCACAAGTCCTTTCTATAGGCACAAGCCCTCTCCGGAGGCAATCCATTCACATAAGCCCTCTGCGGAGGCAATCCAATCACTAAGCCCTTTTTAGGCGAAAGTCCTTTCCGGAGGCATCCATTCACATAAGCCCTTTCTACAGGCAAAACATCACTCACAAGTCCTTTCTACAGGCACAAGCCCTCTCCAGAGGCAATCCATTCACATAAGCCCTCTGCGGAGGCAATCCAATCACTAAGCCCTTTTTAGGCGAAAGTCCTTTCCGGAGGCATCCATTCACATAAGCCCTTTCTACAGGCAAAACATCACTCACAAGTCCTTTCTACAGGCACAAGCCCTCTCCGGAGGCAATCCATTCACAAAAGCCCTTTGCGGAGGCAAACCAACCATTAAGCCCTTTGTAGGCGAAAGTCCTTTCCGGAGGCATCCATTCACATAAGCCCTTTCCACAGGCAAAACATCACTCACAAGTCCTTTCTACAGGCACAAGCCCTCTCCGGAGGCAATCCATTCACATAAGCCCCTGCGGAGGCAAACCAATCACTAAGCCCTTTTTAGGCGAAAGTCCTTTCCGGAGGCATCCATTCACATAAGCCCTTTCTACAGGCAAAACATCACTCACAAGTCCTGTCTACAGGCACAAGCCCTCTCCGGAGGCAATCCATTCACATAAGCCCCTGCGGAGGCAAACCAATCACTAAGCCCTTTGTAGGCGAAAGTCCTTTCCGGAGGCATCCATTCACATAAGCCCTTTTTACAGGCAAAACATCACTCACAAGTCCTTTCTACAGGCACAAGCCCTCTCCGGAGGCAATCCATTCACATAAGCCCCTGCGGAGGCAAACCAATCACTAAGCCCTTTTTAGGCGAAAGTCCTTTCCGGAGGCATCCATTCACATAAGCCCTTTCTACAGGTAAAACATCACTCACAAGTCCTGTCTACAGGCACAAGCCCTCTCCGGAGGCAGTCCATTCACATAAGCCCTCTGCGGAGGCAAACCAATCACTAAACCCTTTTTAGGCGAAAGTCCTTTCCGGAGGCAATTCATTCACATAAGCCCTCTGCGGAGGCAAACCAATCACTAAGCCCTTTTTGGGCGAAAGTCCTTTCCGGAGGCATCCATTCACATAAGCCCTTTCTATAGGCAAAACATCACTCATAAGTCCTTTCTACAGGCACAAGCCCTCTCCGGAGGCAAGTTCCCAACACAAGCCCTCGAAAGAGGCAAAATTACTCATGAAAAGCCCTCCCATAGGCAATTTTTGTTTACTTACTTACAGATCAAAAGCCCTCCCAGAGAGGCACAGTGTAGTAACGGTAGTCCTCCCATCTGAGGCACAATGGTAGTCCTCCCACCTGAGGCGAGAAGATCAAAAGCCCTCCCAGAGAGGCACAGTGTAGCAACGGTAGTCCTCCCATCTGAGGCGCAATGGTAATCCTCCCACCTAAGGCGAGAAGATCAAAAGCCCTCCCAGAGAGGCACAGTGGAGCAATGGTAGTCCTCCCACCTGAGGCGCAATGGTAGTCCTCCCATTTGAGGCAAGTGGAGCAAATGGAAGTCCTCGAAAGAGGCAATGAGGTATCAAAAGCCCTCTTCGGAGGCAAAACCAAACACAAGCCCTCTCCGGAGGCATTCACAAACACTTCTGCATGCGTACACTCTCTTAGGGTTCTTGCGGGAGCCACAAATCGAAGTATCTTCCAGTCGCCTCAATTCCTTGCAAGCAAGGAGCTTGAGTCGAGAGGGACTGTAGACACCCCGATCTGTGACCCCCGCAAGAACCCTAACGACCTTCGAGAATTACTGTTTTTAGGTCCGGGACCCACCCAAGCACCCGAAACTACCCTTGGTGGGTTTGTTGGCCAACAAACATATTTTTTAGAGAGATTGTCGCGCGACAATCCCTGATATGTCGCGCTACAATCATGTCTTGTCGAGCGACAAACCCCTCTGCACCCGACCAACCACTTTCTGACACATCACAGTGTCAGAACCATCACTTCAGCCGTTTGTTGCGCGACAATCATTCCTATGTCGCGCGACAAACCCCTCTGCACCCGACCAACCACTTTCTGACACATCACAGTGTCAGAATCCATCACTTCAGCCGTTTGTCGCGCGACAAAGAGATATGTCGCGCGACACTTGCCCTTTCTGGGGGAATGTCGCGCGACAATCTCTCCCGAGCACTATAAATAGGCCAACACCCCCAAGGGTTCTAGATGGCAACTTCTCGCCACAATTTCTATACTAAAATTCCTTATTCTCTCTCATATTTTCTAACCTTTAAGCCTTCTCCGGAAGCATCTGCGATAACATTTATTTCCGCAAGAGTCTCGGATCTAATCTTGGCACCCGGTGTGCCACCTTCTAGAGTCAGACCGCTGAAAATATTTCTAAGAGGAAAAGCTAATATTCGCCGGAGGTCTTCTCTGTCGTATTATATTTTCTCTCTCTTATTCTTATATATATCGTCGGGAAGGTAACTAAAGTCTCTTCTAGTAAGCGAAGTGGCGACATGGTTGTGGTAGATTTCTAACGCGCTCGAAAAACAGGTTTTCATTAGTTATTTCCAGAAAGCAGTAGAATATCAGTAAAAGCATCCAAGTTTTTCAACATAGAATAAACATATAAGACCACTAGAGACCGAAAGGGCGGAATGGGTGCTTAACACCTTCCCAAACCGTAATATAGTTCCCGAACCCTATAGAATCCTGGTTTTGTAGACAAACGTGTAAAGAAAGGCTTATATATAGCCTTCCCTCTTACACAGTTATTTTGTCCGTTTTCTCGTAAAACGTACTGGCGACTCTGAACGAACCCTCTTGCATCTAGAAATATGATAGAGGGACTCCCGATATGAATTATCAACACATTGAAGCAAATGGAACAACGGAATCCTTTCCGATGTTTCAGACGCCCACCAACGGGAACGAGAACCCAGGGGGTCGCATTTGCGGATTCTCACATGTGGGGATGAAGGAAGGAAGATGGGTGTATTTATAGCAAAAAAGAGGGTCCTGTGCCTATTTGTCGCGCGACAAACCCATATCCACTAGGGATTGTTGCGCGACAAACCCATTTAGGGTCACCATATTTTTATTTTTCTTACACGTAAGAGTCATTCTTGTTCTCACTTTGTTCTTTTGCAGGAAACCTAAATGGCATTACACTACAAGGTATGGCTCCTAAAAACACTAACTCGCGTACGTATATATATATATATATCTTTCACAAAACAAGAGAATAATGGTATATCATCAGACACGAATAAAGATTTTCATAAATCCAATAAAAGAACAGTTTTCAAAAACTAAAACTCTGTCTACAAGTCTATAAAAATGAAAAACCACATATCTGTCCCAAACTAACACAAATGCAAAAAAGAAAGAACTAATCTACTCGGATGCATTTTGACACGCTCCCACTATCACCCGAGCCCTCCTCGAGAGCAAGGACAACCGTTGGGACTCCTTGAGAAGGAGGATTTGCCACTTGGGAAGGCCCCGTCGACTGGACAAGAGCCGTAGGATGGATCACCGACAACCAAGAACGCCTGGAGGTCTAACTGCTGCTCCTCCGCGACTCCGTCTGGGCATGAGAGGAAGTCGAGGGTCGTCCGGCCGCAAAGAGACGTCGATAGCCCTCTGGTAGTCATGCATGTATGCTGGAGGGTCTCGACCAACGTACTGGAGCAGGTTCCAGCTGTAGAGGTACTGGGCGTGCCAAGCCCGCAGATCCGCCACCCGTACACTCACCCGCTGAAAAAGACATAAGATAAAAAGGATCAGCACAGTCAAAATAAATAAGTACAAATATAAAAGTATCAAGAGAAGGTAAAGAAAGTACCTCATCACCAGGGCGACCACCAAATAGTCAAAAGTGTCCTCAAGAAGAGGATACTCAGGAACCGTGTATCGACGCAAACCGGCGCCGACGTAAGAAATATCTCTAGGGAACGAGGGTAGATCTACCCAAGGAACCGACGACCCCACCGGAACATCAGCGAAAGTGGACCCCCCTCCTCGCGAATAAGGAACAAAAGAGGGCGAGAGGATGAGCCGCCGAGACCTGGAGATCGGGCTGGAGGACCCATAACAGTCTGTAAAATAGGGGTCAGAGTAGCGTAGGTAAGGACACCTGGAGGATCTACCATGGCCGTAGCTCTCAAAGGCGGGACCCTACTAGAAGGAGTAGTCGCCGCAGCAGGAGGGGTCCGCCCAAACTGATCGTAGTCTGTCCCAAGGTCCGCAGGCTCCCAGGACCGCTCAGAAAACCCTGCTCTCCCCTTGGCAGCCTCGGCAGCATCAAAAAGGACCTTCAGAGACACAGAAAGACCGGTAAGGAACTCAAAACCCTCAGCACACCGCTCATCCGCGGGTGCCGTTTGAGGTGGCTGCTCCGGAGCTGCCGCCGTATCACCTCCCTCACCCCCTGACCTATCATCACCCTCGGCAGCAGCAGGAATGTCCCTCTCTCCCTCGGGATCCTTGTCCTCGGAATCCAGAATGTTGTCCTTCTGGTCGGGGACAGGTGGCAGATGACCCGGAACCGTCCTAGCTAGATGGGTCTGTCCTCTTATATAATGAGGATCGCCTCCCAACGCCTGATATCTCTCGTAGAAGACCCGCCCCTGAGTCCCATTCGGCTCCCTCATCAAATAACGGGCAGCGAAAGCGGCATAGTCCCCCTCCACAGTGAATGTCTGAAAGCCTAGCCCGTCCACCAAGGCCTGCACCGTCACCGGATCAATCTCGCCCGTCCGCCTCATCAGAATCCGTGAAAATAGTGGAACTCGAGGCCACTGGGCCGGTGTGTGCTGGCGAATAACTCTCTCGCCTAAGTAAAAATGAAGGCCGTACTCATCCCCAATCAACCGCCTGGTCCTCGAGGCAGTCAGAGCAAGGTCGTATCCGAAATGGAGGCCCAAATCACCCCAGGGGGCCCACTCAATCTACAAAGAGAACAAAATTTTATTTCAGTTATTTATTTTTTATTCACAATTTATTTATGGAAAAGAAAGAATACTAAGATATTTACCTGCTCCTCCAGCAGGTCATGAACGGCAGCAGCACCGGTCTCCCGAGTCCGGTATACGTAGGGAGCCCTGTAGTTCCCCGCAATGAATCGGTGGAGAAAAGGGAACTGATCCTTGTTCTCGACGAGGAGATCTACCTGGGCGCGACCCAAGCGAGTATACGCCACAAACCAACTCTGGAAAGGAAACACAAGAAATATCAGCAACAATCAACAAATAAAAAGTAAAGGACTGGAACAGAGATAAGGGAACAAAGGTATATACCTCCCACAGCAGAGAAAAGCCCTTAAGGTTTAGGGCTAAGTGGCGAGAAACCTGGTCCATAGCATCATAAAGGACGGCAAGAATAAAACTGCCCCAATCGTAGTCTAACATGATGCTGAAATCCCGGAGATAGGGCAGCACCAGAGATGGGCCGTGTCCCCCCCACGGGCCTCGAACAGATCATGGAGCGTCAATAGAAGAAGGACGCGGGCATACTGACGCGCCTCCTGACGAGTCATCAAAACTCCTAAAGTAACCAAGCGAGCCCTCTCTATGGCCAGGCGCGTGACCAAAACCGCTCGGGGAATCGTATCGCCTGAACTCCGTCGCTCGAGAAACCACCCAAGTGTGCCCACGATACCCTCCGCCGTCAGGCGCAAAGGAACGTCGATCTGAATAGGGACCCCCCTGAAGGAATTTCAGTCAAAGCGAATAAGTCGAGGGGGGTCATCGTTATCTCCCCCCCAGCTCCAGTGAAAAGTGTGAATGGTGTCCCACCAGTGACAGGATAGAGCGGACACCAGCAAAGCTGCCCTAGATACCCGCTCCGGGAGGGCATCGAAGAGAGAGCCAAAAGGAGTCGCGAGAAGCAACTCCTGAACAGGAGCTGGTGCCTGTCACCACTCTAAAGAAATGGTGTTGGGAGAACCCCAACCACGGCCAACCCACTATAAACAAAAAGGAATGAATACAGGATTATGAGGGTACTTTGGTGTAAATATGAAAGTTATAGGGTTATAAGGGTAAATTATGTAATTTTCCAAACATGAGGGTACTTTGGTGTGATTATGAGAGTTATAGGGTTATATGGGCAAAATATGTAATTTTCCAAACCTAAGGGTACTTTGGTGTAATTATGATAGATATAGGGTTACAGGGGTAAAATTATGTAATTTTCCAAACCTGAGGGTACTTTGGTGTATTTATGACAGTTATAGGGTTATAAGGGCAAAATATGTAATTTTCCAAACCAGAGGGTACTTTGGTGTAATTATGAGAGTTATAGGGTTACAAGGGCAAAATATGTAATTTTCCAAACCTGAGGGTACTTTGGTGTAATTATAGAGTTATAGGGTTATAAGGGCAAAATATGTAATTTTCCAAACCTAAGGGTACTTTGGTGTAATTATGAGAGTTATAGGGTTATAAGGGTAAATTATGTAATTTTCCAAACTTGAGGGTACTTTGGTGTAAATATGAGAGTTATAGGGTTATAACGGCAAAATATGTAATTTTCCAAACTTGAGGGTACTTTGGTGTAATTATGAGAGTTATAGGATTATAAGGGTAAATTATGTAATTTTCCAAACCTGAGGGTACTTTGGTGTGATTATGAGAGTTATAGGGTTATATGGGCAAAATATGTAATTTTCCAAACCTGAGGGTACTTTGGTGTAATTATGAGAGATATAGGGTTACAGGGGTAAAATTATGTAATTTTCCAAACCTGAGGGTACTTTGATGTAAATATGAGAGTTATAGGGTTATAAGGGCAAAATATGTAATTTTCCAAACCTGAGGGTGCTTTGGTGTAATTATGAGAGTTATAGGGTTATAAGGGTAAATTATGTAATTTTCCGAACCTGAGGGTACTTTGGTGTAAATATGAGAGTTATAGGGTTATAAGGGAAAATTATGTAATTTTCCAAACCTGAGGGTACTTTGGTGTAATTATGATAGTTATAGGGTTATATGGGCAAAATATGTAATTTTCCAAACCTGAGGGTACTTTGGTGTAATTACGAGAGATATAGGGTTATAGGGGTAAATTATGTAATTTTCCAAACCTGAGGGTAATTTGGTGTAATTATGAGAGATATACGGTTACAGGGGTAAAATTATGTAATTTTCCAAACCTGATGGCACTTTGGTGTAATTATGAGAGTTATAGGGATATAAGGGTAAATTATGTAATTTTCCAAACCTGAGGGTACTTTGGTGTAAATATGAGAGTCATAGGGTTATAAGGGCAAATTATGTAATTTTCCAAACCTGAGGGTACTTTGGTGTAATTATGAGAGATATAGGGTTATAAGGGTAAATTATGTAATTTTCCAAACGTGAGGGCACTTTGGTGTGAATTATGAAAGTTATGAGGGTTATGGGATTAGGAGGGTACATTATGTAGTTTTCTAAAAAACCTAAGAGGTATCACAGGTAAAACTGTAAAAGTATGTGTTCGCTAAAATCGGGCATTATTTCTAATCATGCATACTAAACATTGTTTAAAATACATGCAGGAAATGACAGAAGTAACAGAACAGATAAGAAACACGAAAAGAAGACATACCAGAGATCGACGACGGATCTCGTGAGAGACAGGCTCCATCAAGAGCCACGGAACGTCCAGGACCCGAACAGCCCGGGTAACGTCTCGGTAGACCACCACCCGACTGCGGTCTACCCCATCCTCACCGTACCAATCAAGGTCGGCCCAGTCGTCGTGGTGAGGGCTGCAACGAAGAACGCCCTGAGCATCTGTAAAAGTGACCTCCTCCTGGTCACCCTCTAATCTATCAGGATGTGCAGGGTCCATCTGTGTGTATATAATATGTAAGAAGAATCGAAAAGTCGAAAAAACGGCAGGGCTTCCGCGCTAAGGAGAAGGAAGAGAGAAAGCAAGAGAGAGAGAAAGGAGAGAATGAGGTGGAATGAGCTCAGCAAGGGGCTTATATAGTGGGGCAGTTTGTCGCGCAACAAATGGCCACATTGTCGCGCGACACAGAGCCAGACACCGAAGTGTCGCGCGACAAACCCATCCCATCCCCTGATTTTTTGACCTTTGTCTCATTTTATCTCTTGCAGGGGTACTCCAGAGAAGCAGTTTTCAAAACAATTGCTAAAAACCGCACATCCAGGATGAAAAATTCAAGAAGGGCTTCCAAATCATCTCTCCGAAAAAGCAAGGAAAAGACCATCAATGAGAAAAAGCAAAATATCAAGATAAGACGAGAATAGAAAAAATTGAAAAAGTAGAAAAGAGAGAAAGAACCCGCATGAGCACCCAAAAGCAAGCAAGAGAAACAGAAATGCGGAGTGACAGGGAGAGCCACACCAAAAGTGACAGCTAGGCCAAAACCAGCTCAGGGCTTCATTTTGGGTGAGTAAGGCTCCTGATCACGACGAAGGGATAAAAAAGACTCTTGGTCAAAAACAGAGAAGGCCAGGAAAAGTCTTTCCCAAAAGAGGGAGAAATAAGGGCATCGAAAAACAGAATACGATGTGGGCCCACCAAAAAGAGAAACTAAAGAAGAGAACAGAGGATCAGAGATTGAAATCTTAAACAAATTTTCTTTTCAGCACGATAAAGAATAAATGGTTTGGAAGTCCTCGGACCATCACTATGCGGAGAGCAAAAGAAATCTGAAAACTGCCTTCGGAGAGAAGTATCTTCACTCAAGGAAAACATGAGAGTAAAGTTCAGAAAGATACAGGGAAACGGACATCCGGATTAGACCCAGAGAAGCTCTTTTTACCCTCACGAAAGTTTCTCACTCTCAGTCTAGCAGTCTAAGAGAGACAACAATCAAAATCACCGTATTACAACACAAGCTCTTGCCAGAGGCAGATCACAAACACAAGCCCTCGCCGGAGGCAAAAATACTCACAAAGCCCTCCCAGAGGCAATTTTTCTTTTTTTACAGATCCGAAGCCCTCCCAGAGAGGCACACTGTAGTCCTCCCACCTAAGGCAAAGCCCTCCCAGAGAGGCATACGGTAGTCCTCCCACCTGAGGCGAAGCCCTCCCAGAGAGGCACAAGTGTAGCACACGGTAGTCCTCCCACCTGAGGCGAAGTCCTCCCAGAGAGGCACACGGTACTCCTCCCACCTGAGGCGAAGCCCTCCCAGAGAGGCACAAGTGTAGCAACGGTAGTCCTCCCACCTGAGGCGAAGCCCTCCCAGAGAGGCACAAGTGTAGCAACGGTAGTCCTCCCACCTGAGGCGAAGTCCTCCCAGAGAGGCACACAGTAGTCCTCCCACCTGAGGCGAAGCCCTCCCAGAGAGGCACACGGTAGTCCTCCCACCTGAGGCGAAGCCCTCCCAGAGAGGCACACAGTAGTCCTCCCACCTGAGGCGAAGCCCTCCCAGAAAGGCAAAGTGGAGCAATGGTAGTCCTCCCACCTGAGGCGAAGCCCTCCCAGAAAGGCACAGTGGTAGTCCTCCCACCCGAGGCGCAAAGTGGAACAAAAGGTAGTCCTCCCATCTGAGGCGAGTGGAGCAAATAAAAGTCCTCGAAAGAGGCAACGAGGTAACAAAAGCCCTCTCCGGAGGCAAAACCAAACACAAGCCCTCTCCGGAGGCACTCACGAACACTGTTGCATATACACACTTCCTTAGAGTTCCTGCGGGAGCCATGGATCATGGTCTCTTCCAGTCGCCTCAATTCCTTGCAAGCAAGGAGCTTGAGTCGAGAGGGTCTGTAGACACCCCGATCCGTGACCCCCGCAAGAACCCTAACGACCTTCGGGAACTACTATTTTTGGGTCCAGAACCCACTCGAGCACCCGAAACTACCCCAAAAGGGTTTGTTGGCCAACAAACCTATTCTTAAGAGAGATTGTCGCACGACAGATCACAATGTCGCGCGACAATCCCTCCTAACACCAGACCATCCACTCTCTGACACATCAGTCTGTCAGAAACATCACTTCAGCCGTTTGTCGCACGACATTGGACACATTGTCGCGCGACAGATTCCCTTTTTGGGGAAGTGTCACACGACATACTCTCCCGAGCAGTATAAATAGGCCAACACCCCCAAGGGTTCAGGGCAGCGACTTGGGATTGAAGAATTCTAAGCTTTAAATCTGATTTTCTAGTATTTTATCAAGCATTCTCTATTATTGTCTTATTTCTGAAGAATTATTGAATCTATTCTCGACACTCGACGTGTCCCGTCTCTGGAATCAAATTCTCGAAAATATCTGAAGAAGAAAAAGATCATTATCGCCGAAGATCTCTCTGCCGTATTATATTTTCTTTCTTATTATTATTCTCGTCGGGAAGGTAAAGAAAGTCTCTTCTAGTATTTAATATTAAAACATCTGTGTACTTGTTTTATTTCTATTGTTTTGTCCACGTTTTATTTGAATAAACTTATTTCCAAGTTACAAATAGTCTATCGTTTTCAAAACAAAAGACACTGATAGAACTATTTACAAAACCAGAAGAGTAAGTACGTTACCATCCGGATAAAACCTTGTTTTCAAAACCCGGACCAGTAAAACTTACTTAGGAATTAAAAACCCAGTATATCCTATCTGTTTCATAGATTGTGATACATTCGGGAAAATTCCTCTCAAGAGTTTCAATTCCATATTGAATTAGTTCCACTAAAAGATCCAAACTTTTTTCTAAAAACAAATCAAAACCCGAGAAAACCGTCATTTATCCGAGAAATAATACGGAAAACTCCCTCCCTAAAGAAAAAAGGCCTTTGTCACTTGTATTTTCATTTCTCAAAACGAAACATTGGATCTCGGAACAAAAAGGTTTTCCTCCCTTTTCCCGTTTTTCCCAGAAAATTAGGGTTTTTCACTTAGAAAGCAGTAGACTGTCAGTAAAAGCATCCAAGTTTTTCAACATAGAATAAACATATAAAAGACCACTAGAGACCGAAAGGGCGGAATGGGTGCTTAACACCTTCCCAAACCGTAATATAGTTTTCGAACCCTATATAATCCTGGTTTCGTAGACAAACGTTGTAAAGAGAGGCTTATCTGTAGTTTTTCCTCTTGCGCAACAGTTTTTGTTCGTTTTCTCGTAAAACGTACTGGCGACTCTGAATGAACCCCTTTGCATCTAAAAATGGAACTTATGGACACTTGATATGAATCAACAAATATACTCCAGCAAATGGAACGACGAAATCCGTTCCGACGCTTCAGACGCCCAACCGAACGGGGACGAGACCCGGGGGTCGCATTTGCGGATTCTCACAGTGGCTGGGGGCTGCAGCTAGCTCAGAAAAAGCACAAAAACACTCAGAAACAACTCAATTTTCTAATCGGGGTGCTGCCCCGCACCCCACGACCTGACCGGGCAGGTCGATCCTCGTCCTAGTAAGCGAAGAGGCAACAAAGGTTATATTAAACTCCTCACGCGGCCAGAATTGGAGTCTTTCCTAACGGTCTCCTATATGTATGATGACTCAACACTTGATGTAAGATGCTTGTTTTAAGAAAAACAGTGTTCGCACGAGAGTCGTGGATTGGGGTGTTCACAATCGGTCTAGAACACTGTGAACCAATTCGTCAAAGATGAAATAAACCGGTCTAGGTTGACCCGAGTAGGTTTAGGGTTTGTTGTAGAAGGACGTGGCTGTCAATTGTTATAGTGGGGATTTGTGGAAGTCAACTATAATGTGGCAGATGACCGGTCCATAAGATTTGTGGAAGTCAACTGTGACTGGCATATGACATGGTGTTTTACACTTAGAGTATCTCCTAATAATAATGTGTAAAATTAATGTGTAAAAACATGTGGACTAATAAATAATTGACATTTGGTTGATAAAAAGTTGTTTTACACATAAATTATACACATTCTCATTTTTTCTCTAATGGTTCCTACTTATGATGTTTTATAAAATTATGATGCATCAATTATATGGAAACACATGGAATATATAATATTCAACATTTTTTTAAATATTTTTTATTTATAATTAAATAGTCAAAGTGGGTATTAATTTAAAGATCTTGATGAGTAGAATCCAAATATGCAAGTTTTATTACAAAATATATTTTTAAGTTTTAATTATACTATTTTTAAGTTTTTGTAAAAAGTTGGAGAGATAAAATGATGAGGTGGATGTGTAAAATATACACCCATTTTACACAAGAGATGATGTGTCATATTTTACACAACACCATTGGAGCACAAAAAATTGTACACAATGTGTAAATTTTACACAAATCCTATGTGGCATGGTTTACACATTCATATTGGAGATGTTGTTATGTCCATAGGATTTGTGGAAGTCAACTGTGACATGGCAGATGACATAGTTTTCTACACTTGACATGGTTGTGACACGTGGCACTTAGGCTGACACGGCAGAAAAAAGTGGCAGATTCGGAGATGGTTTAAGGTGTGGCTTGAACCCAAGTCTAAGATGGGGATACTAGCAACAACTATCACACGAGCTAGATATTCTTTGTTGTTCGTTTCACTCTTTTTTATATAGATCTGTTGTTGTGTGAGTTTAGATGGCTCTTTCAGGTTTAAAGATGTGGCTGGGATAAGATTTCTTGGGGTTTGTGGTTTTGATTTGACAAGGTTGCAGTTTGGTGATGGGTCGTGGTGGCTACGTTGTGAGGATCGGCTAAATGATTGTGCGTTGTGTTCCCTTTGATATCATATTGACGTTTAGAGAGAGAGAGAGAGAGATGAGAGTATGAATTATGGATTGAATTGATTGTGTGTATAATACAAGAGAAAGAACCCTATATATAAATATAAGGTTGTACAAGGGATATAAATAAAGTAAATCATCCTTGGTATGAACAAAATAAATGATACGAGTTAAATAAAGATACATCTAAAAAGTCAACTAGAGAATATTCTAATAATATTCTAACAGATGTGTATGTTACAATGTCTCAATCAGTCTTCTGAATTTGGATCTAATAATAACTTCTTAACTAAATACTTGGTTTATAGACGTTAGTAAGGACATAAGTCTTTAATATACTAAATTTAGGGGCTCTTACTTCCTTATGTGTGAGGAAATGTTACAACTTTTACCTATTAAGCCACTTAATTTGGATACAACACCAACTATTCAATTAGATACTAGATTTGTTGATTTTAGTAGGACAGGCACCTTTAGTTAACAAAATTTATGGGGTTACATTCTACTTGCTTTTATCTGAGGTCATGTTATAACTTGTTATAACATGTTATAACACTAACTTATGTGCGTACATGTTATAACTTATCTTATCGGGCATCTGAATTTAGATTTGACATCAAGTCCTCAACTAAATTCTAGATTTGATGTCTAGCAAGATAAACGTCTTATATATATGGACTGCATAGTAAGACAAACGTTCCACGTTTATAGACGCCATATAAAAATTAAAACAAGTATCATTTTTCACATATACAACATATTTTTAGAACCACTTTTTAATACCGTGTTTGAAATTAAGAGCACGCGCCCTGCTTTCTTTAAAAAACAAAATAGTAGTAATTAATACATAAGAGCCTTGCCCAAAAGGAATCTTTCTAGCCACCCACTTAGCTTAAGTGTGCGGGGGGTTGGGGGGGGACCATTAATAAAAAACAGAAGAATTGATTGAAAGGGGTCTCCATTAGAGTACACGGGTCATTTTTAATTTCCCGACTTTTATTAGTATTTACATACATTTCTTAATACAAGAGTTTTTAACATTTTAGTTGCTTAAAGTTTGATTGAATTGTAACTTTTGTTCTTGATTTACCCCTCCAACACACATTTTCCATCCACAAAATAGACGACAGATAGATGATTTGAGAGACTAAAGTAAAAAAGCCTCAGCTACATTGGGGATTGAAAATTCAAAAATTGAATATCTAAGAACGAAAGTGAAAACCCGGTCAAAATTTAATAGACTAAAATGTTAAAAACTCGATCTTAATACAAACAAATCTTGTAGCGATCCGATTAAAACTTCTTAGCTACAAGGCAAAGTCTTGAGAGTAAAAGAAAGAGATTTATTATTAACTTAAAAATAATGATACAAGAGCGTCCTATTTATAGGATTATGGAAGCAATCAAATACCTAATGAAATAAGAAAACCTATTAATATAAGGAAACTATATATATATATACTACATACTAAATAATATATTCTAACACTCCTCCTCAAGTTGGCGCATAGATATCGAACATGCCCAACTTGCTAATTAATCTGAAAAAGATTTTGTTGGAAACAGCCTTAGTAAGTACATCAGCTAACTGATCTTCTGAGTGTATATGAGGCACTGCAATTATGTTTTCCTCCAATTTTTCTTTAATGAAGAATCTATATACTTCCACATGCTTTGTTCTATCATGTTGAACAGGATTTTGAGCAATATCGCATGCTGCCTTGTTATCACAGTGTAACACCATAGGTTCTCTCGGCGGATAACCTATATCAGTCAATAGCAACTTCAGCCACAGTAGTTCTTGGACCCCCATGGCCATTCCTCGATATTCCGCTTCGGCGCTCGAACGAGAAACGACATTTTGTTTCTTACTTCGCCAGGTGACGAGATTCCCACCAACGAATGTGAAATATCCTGATGTGGACCGTCTGTCACCAATATTTCCGGCCCAATCGGCATCAGTATACCCTTCAACTTTCAAGAAATCACTGTTTTTTGTAAACAAAATCCCTTTTCCAGGAGCTGTCTTCAGATAATTAAGAATCTTCATCACAGCCTGCATATGCTTCTCTCCAGGATTGTGCATAAATTGACTAACTGTACTTAATGCATAAGAAATATCGGGCCTAGTATGTGCAAAGTACATTAGTCTTCCTACTAATCTCTGGTAACGCCCTTTATCAACAGGCACTTGATCAGCTTCAATTTCTAATTTCAATCCTTCTTCCATGGGAGTACTTGACGGCTGACAGGCAGACATTCCAGTTTCACTTAGTAGATCTAATGCATACTTTCTCTGAGAGAGAAATATGCCCTTTGACGATTTGGACACCTCAATCCCTAAAAAATATTTTAGCTCGCCAAGATCTTTCATCTCGAACTCTTGAGATAGACATTCCTTCAGTGCTTCTTGTTCACGTGGGTCATCTCCAGTGACAACTATGTCATCAACATAGACAATAAGTGCTGTGATTTTTCCATCATACCTCTTCAAGAATAACGTATGATCCGAATTACTCTGGTTATAACTGAACTTCCTTATTGATCTGGTGAATCTCCCGAACCAAGCTCTCGGAGACTGTTTTAAACCATAAAAAGACTTTCTCAATTTGCATACTTTGTTTCTGTGTTATGCCGGCACATTGTAACCTGGTGGGAACTCCATATATACCTCCTCTTCTAAGTCTCCGTGCAGGAATGCATTCTTTACATCAAATTGTTGCAATGGCCAATCCAGATTTTCCGCTAAGGAGAGCAAAACACGAACAGTGTTGATTTTTGCCACTGGTGCAAATGTTTCCAAATAATCGATCCTATGTGTCTGAGTGTAGCCTTTTGCTACAAGTCTTGCTTTGAATCTTTTGATGGTGCCGTCTGCCCTATGTTTCACCGTGTACACCCATTTGCAACCAACATGTTTCTTTCCTATTGGCAATTCAACTATTTCCCATGTACCATTCTTCTTTAGGGATTTCATCTCCTCATCCATTGCTGCTTTCCATTTTGGATCACCTAAGGCTTCCTTCACATTGTTAAGAATAGATACAGAGGATAATTGATTTGCAAATGATTTATTCGATTTCAGACAACTTATCGTAAGATACATAGTTGCTCATGGGATATTTTGCCTTACTAGTAAGATCAGGTTCATATATTGGTTTAGGCACACCTCTATTGATTCGATTAGGGAGTTGTTTTTTAGAGGTTCAGAAGAAGATACCTGAGGATCAGGAGGAAGAACTTGATATTCAGATTCAGATGTGTCTGAGGGAGACAATTGGTTATTTGTACCAGGCAATGACAAGCTTGAGGGCTGGGGTGAATTCAGTAGTGAACTCGGTGAGCTTGATTCTAGAGAATTTGGCGGTGAACTTGGTGGATTCGGTAGCTGTAAGGTTGATTGTGGTGATACCTCAAGTTGAATAATCTTATCCTCATCTTTACTAACAAAATCAAAAGCTTAAACTTCACTATGATTCTCCTCCTGAAGTTCAGCTTGATGGAAAAACATATCTTCTTCATGGAATACTACATCCATTGTCACATATACTTTTCGAGTGTGAGGATGATAACACTTATACCCTTTCTGAGATGATGAATAACCCACAAAAACACATTTGAGAGCACGAGACTCTAATTTATTTCGTTGTTCTTTTGGCAAATGAACAAATGCAACGCATCCAAATATACGAGGGGGCAAATTCGGTACCGGAGGAGCCAATACAGCTTTGTGGAATACATCAAGTGGTGTTTGAAAGTCAAGGACTGCTGATGGAACACGATTCATCAGATAAACGGCGGAGGCAAGTGCTTCGCCCCAATAAGATGTTGGAGCATTGGCCCCAATTAGTAACGCACATACGACATCTAGTAAGTGCCTGTTCTTTCGTTCTGCAACCCCGTTTTGCTGAGGTGTATAAGGACATGTTGTTTGATGAATAATTCCATGATGCTTGAAATACTCCTGTAATTCTGTACTCATGTATTCACCTCCATTATCACTTTGAAGCACCTGAATTGTGGCTTTGTACTGTGTACTGACTTGTTTATGGAATCTCTAAAATAAAGAACTTACTTCACTTTTAGATTTCATCGGGCATACCCATGTCATTCTTGTACAATCAACAATGAAAGTAATAAACCAACGAGCACCATTTAAAGACGGAGTAGGAGAAGGCCCCCATACATCTGAGTGAATCATCATGAAAGGAACTGAACATTTATTAAGTGATGGTGGAAATGATGTACGATGGCTCTTTGCAAGTTCACAAGTTTCGCAGCGAAAAGCAGATAATTCAACATTCCTAAAAGTTTTCGGAAATAACTTCTTTAAATAGCCAAAGGATGCATGACCTAATCGGCGATGCCACAGCAAAATCTCATCCTCGGCCTTTTTTTCTTGAGTCACAGCTGTTTGCAGGGCTTGAAATAATTGATTCGTGCTTTTCAATGCCAAATCCAAGTAGTACAAGTTCCCTTGCCTAACACCATAACCAATTGTCTTCCTTGTCTGAATATCTTTAAAGACACAATGAGAAGGCCAAAAAATAACAATACAATTTAAAACATTAGTAATCTGAGCAACAGACAATAAGTTATTTTTTAGCGAGGGGACTACGAGCACAGAATTTAAGTTAAGGGAATCTGATAAATAAACCGATCCTTCCCCAATGACAGGGACTGGATCACCATTAGCTGTGGAAATAAAATTTTTTGATGAGGGGTTAAGAGGGGTGACTTGTTTAGAATCGAATATCATATGATCTGTAGCACCAGAATCAATTATCCATGTATTATTCAAAACATATGTAGAATTGAATGCCTTACCAGGTGTCCTAGTGGTTATAAGCAATCCCGAATACCTTTTATTATTACTTTGATTTGAACGACGACTCCGAGAATGATCCCACCAGCTCGGATAACCAATTACTTCATAGCACCCCTTCTTTGAATGCCCGATTGTTCCGCATACTGAACAAGGTGTATCCTTCGAATGAGAATGATTCTGAAAAACGTGAGTTGTAAACATGAGGCAAATTAAAAAAAAACAGACTTCCTTCTTTTTCTTTTTCTTTTTCTTTTTCTTTTTCTTTTTCTTTTTCTTTTTTCTTTTTCTCTTTTTTTTGGATCAAAAAGAAAATCACATAGACTTCTGGGGTCAAACTGCAATTTACAGAAACTTATGGGGTCAAACTGTAAATTTTCGAAAAATCTGAGGTCAAACTGAAATTTACAGAAACTTCTGGGGTCAAACTGTAAATTTCAGAAACTTCTGGTTGACGACGTCAAAACTAACGGTAACGGCCGTTCACTATAACGATAACAGTTAACGGCGTTAATTAACGTCGTTAGATTTAACGGCTGACTTTAACTGCGCGTGGACGGCGCGTGAGACGGAGCGCCGAGTATGCAAGTGGCGCATGAGAGCGCGTTAAGGCTTCTTTTGGGATGAATTTTTTTCCAGTGTGGTCGTCTTTGAAAGACGATTCTGTGGATATAAGATTTGTAGGGTTTGGAGGTCACTAGGTTTAGATCTGGATAGTCGAAAATTCGAGATATTTTGGTAGCGCGTGACGGCACGTGGAGGCTCCAATTCAGATGATTCGAACGGAGAATTGATCTTCTGGTGAAGGGTAATGTATTGGTAAAGTTTGGTGATATTTGGAAATCGGTATTGGATGAACAAGACAATAGAAAATCGCGTAAATACAGATGAGGACGGTCGAGACGTGAGGATTATGTGGTGGTTTGTGGGTTTAATGGTGAGGATTAACCTTCCTCTGATACCATCTTGAGAGTAAAAGAAAGAGATTTATTATTAACTTAAAAATAATGATACAAGAGCGTCCTATTTATAGGATTATGGAAGCAATCAGATACCTAATGAAATAAGGAAACCTATTAATATAAGGAAACTAGATATATATATATATATATACTACATACTAAATAATATATTCTAACACAAAGAGGGTTTTTTTTCTGCACGGTTACGCCGAGCACAGAAAGTGTATCAATATCTTCCTTCTTCATCCCAGCAGGCAGTTCCCAATCAAAGGAGTAGAGCAAATTTGAAAGTATAAGTTCAACCGTTGTAGATCCCATTAATATCCCAGGGCAACTTCTTCGCCCTGCGCCAAACGGAATTAGTTTGAAATCTTGATCTTTGTAGTCAATAGTAGTACCCAAGAATCTCTCCGGAAAGAACTTCAAAGGGTCTTTCCAACATTCTGGATATATCCCTTCCGACTGCATAAGCATTAACATAAACCATTGTATTTGCCTTGATTTTGAACCCATTTATAACACAGTTTTGCATTGCTACTCGCGGTAATAGAAGAGGAACTGGTGGGTGCAATCTCAACACCTATTTCACCACAATCTTAAGATAAGGAATGTTTTGCAAATCGTCTTCATCTACTCTACCTTTCTCGCGGGTCAAATTTCTAACTTCTTCTTGTGCTTTATACATTACTGTTGGGTTTTTCATTAGCTCTGTCATGGCAAAAACCACCGTGGATGCACTTGTTTCTGTTCCACCAAGAAATATATCCTGCAATAGTAACAAAAAGATAGAGCATTTTAAGTACGATTTAATCAGACAGAGCAAAAGGCGCGAGTATTAGAGGGAAAAATGGTTTACCAAGAGCATAGATTTGATGTGACCAAAAGTGAAATCAATTGAAGATGATTGATGTTTTTTTAATTGTAGAAAGATGTCAATGACATCCTCTTGCGCGGAACATTTTCTTTCTGGATCAAGGTGCTCATCAATAAGTTCTTGGAAGAATAAATCCATTTCCTTGAAAGTTTTGTCTAACTGAGAGCGTAGTCCGCCAAGCTTATCAAGCCACCCCATCATTGGAAAATGATCAGAAAAGTAAAAGCTCATCAACGCGGCCTGGCATTCCATAGCAAGTCGATGGAATCTACTCCTAACATAACCTTCGACAAACTGCTTACTAAAAGCAACTCTACATATTATAATGCTTGTGAGAGACGTTATCACTTCATTCAAATTGGTGAGTTTAGATGAAGCTGCGAGTTCGGATACTCTTTTTATCATTTGATAAACTTCAACTTCTCGAATAGGGCGAAAAGATTGCACTCTTTTAGAACTAAACAATTGAAGAGTGACAATCTTTTTCATCTCCTTCCAATGATCATTATATGGTGATAAGGCTAGATCCAAGCCATTGTAAGAAAGTTTTTGCTGGCCAAACAAAGCTGGTCTACTACAGAATACGAGATCTTGAGTTTTCAGTACCTCTTTTGCCATTTTTGCGGATGAAACTACCAAGGTTGGCAAAGATCCGAGTCATAAAAGCATAAGAGGACCATATTCTTCAGAGAGTTTCCACAGTTGGTGTTGAAGGAACGATTTATCAAGTTGGTGCAAGTTTCCAATTAATGAAAGGAAGCCCTCGAGGACCTGGCGGCAGAAGGAGTCGACTTCCACCATATTTCCTTACACGAGAAAGAAGAAATAGTAAGAATGTAGGGAGAGCTAGAAGAAGAAGAAGTGTTATACCCATTGACTTGATAATGAGATGCTTCTGGTTTGATCTCAATCTAATAATTCTATTGCTTGATTCTTTAAATAGACCCAAAATTTTAGAATTTTTAATTTGTTAGAGTAATGGCATCCCAACTTTAATTTTCCATGCATGGGTGAGAAATTATTGAAGGTTAGTTGTCCAATTGCTTCATACAATATATTACAAATGTCGGGTACGTGATAATATTGCAAAAGCAATTATACTTATTGCAAGAGTAATGTACAATTTTAAAAACATATGGTACAACTTTTTAAAAGATACTATAATCTAATAAAGAGATAATTTATTTGGTAACAGCCTAAATATTTAGTCATTTTCATATTGAGCAGAGTCAAAATCAATTTGGGTGTTCAACTCTTATTACTATACAAATCATGCCCCTCCCATTAATATATGTGCACAAACTTCTCTATCATAAATCCAAACCAAATTTAAGAACAAAAACACTATTTGAAATGGATATTCCTATTGCCAAAACAATTATACATTTGCTAGAGTATAATATTGCATTGATCGAGAATTTGTACTGTATATTTTTAATATTGTACATTACTTTAATAATAACTATAATTGCTTTAGCAAAATACCACCATCATTTAGAATTAGGAGGAGAAAAAGTTTCAGGCATGTACATTTTGTAGTACTGTAAAGAACTAGGGTTTTTACTCTCCTTGATGACTAATTACCCATTTGGTTGTCCTGCAATTTATAAATCGAACAATTTAAAATTGTTTAATTCGTGAATTATCTAATTTAAGTGTTTGGTTGCAAAAATTAACGAATACATAAAGTCATCAACATAAGTTAACACCTAAGACATTAAATAAGAAAACATAAAAACTTATTTAAAATTGCATAACTTATAACTATTATACAAGTTTATGCAGAAAAAATGTGCCGCACAATTTTTTGTTAAAATGAAAAAACTTACAATTTGTTAATGGGTTATGTTAACGGGTGCCCTATATGCACATGTTAAGCACTTATACATAGAAATAATTAAATCCCGGCATGCATTAAATAAGTCACATATTCTCATGCAGCGTATTATTATTGCCATTCACATTATAATTAACATTTTTCCTTTGGATACATAACATTTTTCATTGTTAATTTACATAAAAGATAATTTATGCAAGCAAATGAACCTAAATAAATCCAATTTATAGGGTTGCGAGCTAGGGTTTTGAAAACTCATTGTTGAAGCCTTTGATTTGAAGGTGGATATTTCGTGATCCAAACTAGTCATAAAGAAACACCCTGTTGAAGAGAGGGGTTGGCCTAGTGGTAGGCAACCTTCACCCTTGTCTTAAGGTCAAAGGTTCGACTCATGGAGGTGGGTGGGGAGTTTTCTTTGTTTGTAGGATTAAGGGAGAGAGTACTTAGACCTCCCTTAATTTTATTTTATTTTTTAAAAAAAAACTGTTATTTCCTAACTACTCACAAAAACCAATTAATTTTGTTATCATTTTTCATCTTATTATCAAACGAATCCTTAATAATTTATTTATTCTCTCCAGCTAGGAAAAATGATGATTTGTTCATTTCATTATGTGTCTTGTTTTGCTAATAAATTCTTAATTTTTTTTTATTATACATTTAAAAAAAATTGATGAGGCCAAAGTATAAGTCGTAATTTTTAGGTATAATATCCAGCGATTTTCATTTTTTTTTTTGTAAAAAATAAAAAAAAAAAATCTCACATTATTAAAGGATGGGATGAACTGAGGATAGGATAGGATAGGATAGGATGAACTGAGTAAATTAACAAAGTGGGACGTCATTTAATGAAATCAATTATCTTTATTTCCGTATTAATTATTGGGCCCTGTGCATATTAATATGGGGCTGTAGTTTTAACACAAGGTTGTTCACATTAATACCATCTACCTGCTACATAACCACCAAGTGTACTTGGCTAAGTGGTTGTGATATTGGGATTAGCCGTGAGTTTGATTAAAAACTCTTTAAATCAAATCTTGCCGACTGTAAAAATCTGTACGAAAGCTAATCCTTGTTCAATGGCATACTTCTGCCTGGAGTACAGTTAATCAATATTATTAAGTTAATTCGTGTTGTCTATTAAGTTAATTTCTCGACTAGGACAAACTTGCAAAAAAAAAGGGGGCAATTTTTATAAATGTTATAATCCCTCCGTCCCAAATTACTGGTCTCTTTTGGGAAATCCAACTTATTAATGACCCAACATTATCATTGCACTTTTTGCTTAATTTACATTGGCTTTTCATTTTTGCCCTTTTCATTATTCAAAACTTTTACTTAAAAAGTGAAAATACAAAAAGTCAAAATAAGTATGTATTTATCTTTTATAGAAAGTGGACATTTATTTTGGGACATCCAAAAAAGGAAAGAGCGAACAGTAATTTAGGACAAATGAAGTATTTCTTAATAATTTAATGTTAAAATATCCCCTAAACTATTGAATATATCCACTTTAACTAACTAATTTTTTTGATAACCACTTTAATTAACTAATTGTAAATAATACATTGATGAAAGTATAGGGAAAGTAAGACAAGGTTAAAAGGAACAAAAAAGGCAGTTCTAGCAAAAAAAAAAAATTTGGCACGACTTCCTTCGCCAATTTTTGCAGTTGAAATATATATATTGGGTATCTCTCATGCACTACTCTCCTCTCCTTCAATTTTTTTTATTTAATAAACCTTAAGATAGATCTAGAATTATGTTTATTTTTGGATCTTGTATACTAGAAATTCCAGGTCTAGAATTAAGTTTCCACGCTGGATTTTATATATTGGAAATTTTAAATTAGTCGTTAAACTTTATATTTTGAGACATGAACAAAGGCATTTAAAAATTTTAAATGACAATTACATAATAATAATAATAATAATAATAATAATAATAATAATAATAATAATAATAATAATAATAATAATAATAATAATAATAATAATAATAATAGTGAATATCGCATCCATATTCTTATTTGGATCTAAAACAAAATTAATTAATATAATAATGTATGGTTAAACTAATTTTGTTTGATTCACTTGTTAACAAAAGATGTTTTATTATTGTACGGTTAAATTAATATATTTTTCTGGGGTTTATATTTTGATCGTTCGGATCAAACTATCTGCTAAGTAGTACAGTGTTATTAAAAATAAATTTTAATAAGCCCTTAAAGGAATTAGGTTATAAATTAATATCAAAGTAGATGTTGATTAATTAGGAATCTAAATTAAAAATAAAATGTAAAACTATAAATTAATTTTAATTGGTAGATATATTTCCCAATTTTTAAAAGGTAATATTGTTAAAAAAAATCCCATTAATTGCAAGAAATCATGAATAAAAACAAGTTAGAAAACAAAATGGCAAAAATGTTACTGTGGCAGAATTTAAACTATGGCAAACAATTCACCCTTTGCTTATCTTTCGTTATTAATAATCTCCTCAAATTACGTATTCTAGTATTACCTGCATATTATGAGCAATTAGTATATTAACCTATATTATTTGAAAAAATAGATTTCAGGAAAGCGAATGTACCAATTAAATGGGTTATGGTGACCTCTGTGGATGTAATAAAAAGTATCGGGCTCACCATAAATGTTTTAATATTATTTTATTTTATTTTATTCATTAATTAAATGCAAGTGTCATTATGACCCTCTTTAGAATAGGGTTAACGTAGTGCTACTCCCAATGCTATGGTGAGTTTAATATTTTTTATTGCATCTACTAATAAAATGCAAGAATTATTAGGACCCTCTTTAGAGAAGGGTCAACAAAATCTTACCGTAAGGAAGTGGCAAAAAAGAAAAAAAAAATAACTATAGGTTAGTGATAAAAAAAAATTTACTTTAGCTAGTTATTTACTAAAATAGTGGTAAAGAAACAATATGACATTTTTACCCTTTTTTGTTTTATTCATGCTTAGTATATTGGCCTTCATTAAGCTGTCTTATATATTTGAGGAATGACTTGTTTATAATATTTTTTTACCAGTGTTAATTACACGCAATAAAACTATAACATATGTAAACATATATAGGTACGTTCGTGTAAAATGTGGTACCAAATTGGATAAAATCAGTATCTAACTGGACAATATATTAGAAAAAAATGCTCCTGTAAATAAGTTTATAAATTTTTGTACTGGTGTTAATTGCATGTAGTAAAATTAGTACATATGTGAATATCTATAAGTACATTCGTGTACAATATGGTGCCCAATTAGACAATGTTGGTGCCCAATTGGAAAAAATATTAGACACATACAAAAAGGCTCCCATAAAATGGCTTGTGATTTTTTGATGATTTTGTTTTTGTAAGTTTAATATTTTAGGTTATTGTTTTAGAATGTCAACGTTAATGTGGGAATTGGGAATAAGGTAGAGCTTAACCTAAACAAATAGGTGAGTTTAATTTAGTTGCAGGGGTGGTGCATGGTCTTGTGGTCCTTACTTTATGATTTAAGTTTAACAAAACTGTCATATCCAATTGTTTAATTTATCCCAAAGGCGGAGCCAGGAAATTTGCTGAGGCCAACTATAGCACTAAAAAAAAGTTTAATTAAGAACCAAGGGGGTGTTACAAAACTAATACTGCCAATCTTTTTTTTTTCTTTCCAGAAATAGGGGGTGGGTTAGTTAGTGTTGTAAGGATAATTTAGCATGACAAATACCAAAGTTTCAAAAATAAAGTGGGGCAATTGGCTTCCCTTTGATGTACATGCATGTGTCCCTACTTGTGATTTTCACTTAACTGTGTTTTACAGTGATAGAGGATACATCAGATTAGCCGGGGGAAGAATTGGTGGAAAAGCCATATGTTCCCTAGTTGTAAAACTAGGTAATAGTCGGAAGCGTGAAGAGAACTGCTAAAACTACGAGAGCAAATGTTACTGCAACTTCAAGACTATCAGCACCTGCTGTTAGAACTACTAGAAAGAGAATTGAACCATCGCAGACCAAGTATTGTTGCAATCGAATCATAACTTTTAACTTCAAATTTTAGAGAGACAACGGTAAAGACAATTTTGAACTTATAGCTTTAGAGAGAAAAATAAGAGGTAGTTCTTGAAAAAACAAAAAATAAGGGTAAAAAAGGAAGGATTAATGAATTTTCTACCTATTTGATAAATCAGTAGCATTATTGTGTTCGTTTGATAAATATTTCAAAAAGTATTGCCCCGTCACTAGTTAAAATTATTTTTTTTGGTACAAAGGGTGGCAAATAAAGCCAAGCAAGGCAAAAAAAAAAAAAACACACTATCCTTCCTTAGCTCTAACATAACCTGCCTGAGGAAGAGCATTATACAAAATAGTTCCGAACTAAGAACACACTATGGCCTAGCGTAGCTATACCATCCACTGTGTAGTTATAATTACATGGTACAAATGTAACCGCGCGAGGAGCTCCAAATGCGCTGGTGTAAACCCTTGCATTCTAGAATTAAAGAAAGAAATAGGTGATCACTGCCCGAATACCCATTAACTAACCTCGCCGCTTTGGAAGAGTCGGAATCCATAATCTCTTTGATGTAGCAGCCATAGGCCCTTTTCGAGCACCTTCAACTCTGCAAATAGCGGAGAAGTAAAGCCACAGTAACCATTAAATCCCTAGACCCACGCACCTGTAGTATTGCGAAGAAGGCCCCATATGTTACTTTGCCATCTCTAATACCTCTTAAAATTCTATCACTACTCTATTTGTAATTTTTTATGTCATTTTGCACTCTGTTGGTAAATTCCTCTTATTTTTAGTTAAGTAGATTTTTCTAGTGAAAAGGTGTGAAGTGTGGGCCCACTTTCCGAAGAATACTGCCAATTCACACGTCAAATCTCAAGTATAACTTTGTAGATATACTATAACAATTATAACGAATTAACGAGTTACATATATTTTATTATATTTATCAATTAAATGTAAAGATACTCACACTATCGTCAATAAATTAATACTCTCAAATCTCCTTTTATCATTTTAAGGCTAAAAATTAAAAGTTAAAATCTAAAAGCTATTGGGCCAGCTGGATTGAAGAGCCCAACTACTTACTCCACGCACTGTTAGTCTTTTTTGTATGTCATTGCTGGAAACTAAACAAAGACATACATGAAATCAACAAATTATATGAGTGGAAAATAATCAAAGACCATATAATTGTTGGTAAAAAATACAAAGCGAATTTTAATCACAAAGAAATTGAACCAAACAAATAAATCTTATTGAATAAAAGAAATATTAACAAGTAACTTACCACTAAAGTTTCCAAGTTACATACAATTGATAAAAAGTATGCAAGTCCTTGGACAGAAAAACACCCCACTCGTGTGCTTGTAATTCTTCAGATGTGTTAAAGTGTTTGAAATCTGGCGAATTCTTTGTATTTCTCTCTATGTATAATTGTTCTTAACCCTTAATCTATTTCTCTCTTCCTCAAATTCCAATTTGGAATTCAATGCCTAAAATGCTTGTCAAATGATCCTATTTATAGGATCCAAGAAAGGGTGGTTAGGGGAAGTTGGGTAGGATTAAGATAAGCGGTTAAGGTTGGTTACAACCGCCGGTAGTTACAAATCTAATAAATTCCAACAATAAAAATAAATTCTAACAATACTAATTCTATAACATAAAAATAATTGTCACTCTTTAGTTAGTTTCATCCAATATTTCACTTCATGAGTCGAAAAAGTATGAATAATTTTGACAAGATGCACCTTGCAAAAATAAAATTGGATTATTCAGTGATCCATCTTTAATACTAATTGAAGCAACAGCAACATATTCCCATTAGCAACTAAATCCATTATCCCATATATATATTGTTTAGGTTCATAAAAATCTTATATATGTTAGGTTTAACAAACCTGTGTAATATATACCTGAACACTCTAAAATTGGATTGCCTTTTTGTCATGGAAAATATGCACATGTCTATAATTTCCATTATGTAGTTGGTCATGCTATTGAATTGGTGATTTGAAAACAAAAAAGTATGATAGTTACAACAACATTTTCATGATTCTTCCACAATAACTAAAATGCGATTAATACATTTAAATTTACGTTAAAGGCAACTTTTTTTTCCACATTATTCTGTATGCCTAGAATCACGGTAAAACAGTGGATACGTGCATACATTGAATGTAATGAGCTTGTTGTGATTTTGCATGGTTTTAAAATTTTGTCGTGTGGAAGAGAGATCTAGATTTGCTTAATATGTCCATCGCGGGTGTAATAATTTGACCCACGAGAATGCGAACTTTTGCTTTCTTAGGTCGGACTTTGAAAAGCTAATACTCCTTGTTCTTACATTGATTGTAACATTATGTATCTGTTAATACATGTAGCACTGGAGGGTAAAATTAGGGCTGGACTAGAAAGGCTCCAACCCAGGCCATTTTACTACGTATCACTTTGTTTGTATAGAAAAATCAGGACTTTAGTCCACCCACTTAATTTCCAGCCCAGCCCAGCCCACTACCACCACGTACTTATTCGCTTTTGACAGTAATTTCCCAATTTCCCCAGTAAATTGTGCGCTTCTCTCTCTCTCTCTCTCTCTCTCGATATTTTTCACTTTTTTGATCTCTTTCCATGAAATTGCATGTTCTCACTTCTTATATTAATTTTATTTTTATTTTTTGTCATATTCTAATTTTTGGAGATTTTATTAATTTGTCAGTGCTTATTCATTTTTCTCTTAATTCTAAAATATTGATTTACAATTATCTTAAATTAGCAATTAATTTTAATTTTTATCTAGATTATATTTTTTTATGAATTTCAGTGACTTTTTATGTTATGTACTTTAATTTTAGATGTTAATTACGCTCAGTATAATAAAATTTATTTAGAATAAAATTTTGTAACTAAGAGAAAAATTACTTCTAATATTTATCTTACAATATTGATTATGCAATTTTGCCTAAATTCAATCCATCTCATTAAAAAAATCCTAGATCCACCTCTAACAATGCTACTACTTGCTGCCTTTTGATAATCTTTTGAGAAAAAAATAAGTCGTAGAACAAACTCTAATTAGCACAAAAAACAATCATATGAGGGGAAACTCGCAATATCATAGATAATGAAAAGGATAAGAGAAAAAAGATATAATTAAAGGGTGCCTTTGAACTATGAAAAGAATCTTCTTATATTATTTTTGTTATATTAAATTTTAGGTCACATGTTCATATTGATTATTAGCCTTGTATTTTTATCGTTGATATCAAAAAGCACAAGAGAAAAAGATATAACTAATGGGTGCCCTTATACTTTTACTTGAATTTATTAAACTTAAAGTTCCCTGATACTCCTTTATAAAACTCCTAATCAATTTTTGAATGCATGTATTAAGTAATATTGAGGAATAAGATTTAGGTGTATACATGCAGTTTAATTAGTAATAAAAACAAATTTTTAACAAATTTTCATCATAAAATAACAGTAACTTTGGCGACAAGCATAATGATTTGTGAAAACACACATTTTTCTCACAAAGTTTACTACGTTCCCATGTTCTAATGTGTCATTTTAATAATAATTTATTTTTGTACTAAATAGATATTTAGTTGTTAACAATAAGTTACGAAGTGATAGAGAGGCTAAGTCAACCTAAATATAAGTAATATTATTTCTTAACTTCCTCCATTATATTAGTAAAAATCTAATAACATAAATTAGTATTAATAATTTTATAAAAGAAAACCAAACTCAAAGGGCGGATACTAACCTCCTATATATATCTATATTGTTCATTTAAATGTGTGGTGAAGTATTCAACCATATATATATATATATATATATATCATGCAAACTATCTTTAATTTGGGTGGCTGCTATATACACATTAGTATCTGTTAAGTTTTATTTTTTTCGTGTATATGTAATAAGTGAATCGGCATATACTTACTACATATGCGTTGAGTCAGTATTAGATATCAAAAAAAAAATATACTGACTAAGCGCATATGTAACTAGTATGTGTCTATATATATTCATTGGTCGCACATATATATATATATATATATGTACCGAATACGTTAAACCAAACAAATAGTGGTGTGCATTTAGTAATATCCTTTTTTGTATAGGTGGCTGTTTAGATAGATTAAAATATTGGTATTGATGATATCAACAAAGCAAAACATGGTTATTTTCACTTTTTGATAAATCTCACTTAGTCAAGTTTTGATAAAATATTGAAATACTTCTATATTTGTTAACAAATGTTAAAAAAAAAATTGTCAGTAAATAAAATAAAATTGACAATTATACAATTCTTCATTAACTTATTTTTTTAATGCAATGTGTTTGGTTATAGTCGGTCAATAGGATTTATTTTTGACAATTATAAAATGTTTGAACTATTAACTAGTTTAAATAAGGGAAGTGTCTGGCAAAATTACAAAAATACAGAGAACATCTCCGGCAAGTACAAAAAGGATAAAAAAAAATTAGGTTGACATTATAACAAAATATAGAGGGTCAAAACATAATTTACTATTTTTGTATACGTAGATATAAGTTAATTTATTTATTTATTTTATTTAAAACTCAAGTAGTGATATAAGTTTAGACTGTTCCAAAAGTTTTTTCCTTTTATTTGTATTTCATGATTATGCCACGTACACATACATCAATAAAAAGACACGTGCGTGTGAAACGTTTGATAAAAAAAAGTGAAAAATTAACTGATAAAAGATTATAAAATTTTGGTCCCTAATGTTAGTCGACATTAGAATTGAATATCACTAATCCCATCTAAGTAAACATTTTGGATATGAATTATATGAATTTCGGTTCTCAATATGAAAGATTACATATTGAAATAATTAAAGTTTTGTTGATTAATTATTAATTTTGGTTATTAATGGCTTTGTAGCATAGTGGTAAATGTTAGTGAACATCATGGTTGATAAAGGAACATGGTCCCCCCAAGCTTGACCCTAAAAGGGAGCAGCAAGTGCGACCGCCCTGGGCCCATTTTTCAGGAGGGCCCAAAATTTCTTTTTTTCATAAGTATTATATTATATTATTATAATTTATAACTTATTTAATATATTGAAAAGAAAAAAAATTGACCAAAGAAACACTTATCTTGAAGTCGAAAAAGAAAAAGACAGAGAGAAGAATTAACTAAATCTCAAAAGGGGGCTTTGGATAAAAAATTTCAAAACCAAACAAATAGTTCACTTGATAACTCAACTGAAGATTTAATCAATGAATCTGAGCAGCAAAATCATGTTGAAGAATTTGTTGGAATTGATAACTCAACTGAAGATTTTGTTTATATATTATAGTCTTTTATTCTAAATTTTTATATATTGAAGTTTGAATCAATACAATTTATTTCGCTGGAATGTTAAATTTTTAGTTAATTTGAACACGTTAGATCTTGGTTGAAAAATAAGAGTAAGTTCACCACTATGTTTAATTATATATAGGGGCCTAATTTTGCTTTTGCCCTAAGCCCTGAAAAATTCAAGACCGGCACTGGGTCCCCCTCAAACTTTGCTTTACATTCATGTACCTTCATATATCCTCCACACATTTTAATTTTAATGTATCTTTATATATGCTCCTCTAAAGATCGACGTTTGAATTTATTAGCATCTTTTAAGTATTTAGAGAAAAAAATTGCCCTCCCGTCAAAATTAATTTCTAATTCCGTCCCTAATTATAGCCGATATTTGTGAAAGTGCACCATGGAAAACACAACTATCATTTCTAAGAATTGCTTCAATACCCGCTAAGCATGTACCACGGTCGAAGGAGCCATCTGTATTCAACTCAAACTTAATTTGTAAATGAACATAAAAAGTATAGCCCACCACACTTTTCAGAATAGGCATGTTAGCGTAAAAATATAAAGTGGATCTTTTTAACAATTAGTCAAAGATTTTGTATTTTATGTGATTGGAATGACAAAATTGAAAGACACGTGGCAATATGTAAATCAAAAGTTGAAGTTAACAAGACAAGTGTTTATAGAGGAGGTGTCACCCTTGTAAGGAATAATCCTCCTCTGCTGAAATTAGCTCAGAGCTCTGTGATCTTTAAATAGATAAGCCGAATACAGAGCTGTGCCCTAGATACAAATAAGTAACTCCCATTCTAGTCTAACAAGCCAACTTTACATGTAAGAAAACACCACCCCCCCAACCATAGTTCCAATGTTACACTAAATAAGAGAGCTCTGATATCTCTTCCTCATTAATCCTATCGAGGAACCGGTGGGTAGATGGAGTATATTGTTGTTCTTGGAGGAAGCAATTCTATTTTTCTTTTGTCTCTCTAAAACTTAGGTTATTCTGTGAAGTAAATGCTTTCTATATATATGATGGAGAGGGGAACATGTAGGAGAACTTCTAGAATAGGTCTCGAGCCATCCCTCATCATCACAAACCTTGATCTTGCTTATCCTAGTATTCATGTTCATTTAATGCAGTCGATATGAATTTAATGAAGTTAAGGGAGGTTATGTGGTGTTGGCGCAGTTGATAGTAGTCGTCCTTGTTGTCTGTACTTAATCTAACACAATGGTTGCCCAGAGACCTCCAAAGCTCACTAGAAGAGCTCTGGTATTTGACCTCCAACATCCGGTATAGGAAAACAATGTTTAAGCCAAATGTGCATATTCTCTAGAGCTTCGGCCCCCATGTGGCACTCAAGCTAGAGCTCAAGAGCTCTCCTCGACACAATGAACTTGACTTCTGATGTAGGCAGCCATGTGCCCTTTTGTGACTAGCTGAGTAAATCAATTTATTAATTTATATTATCAATTACCTTTTATCCTTGCCATTTAGCTCAAAAGGACTGGTTGGGGAGGAAAAACTCCTTTTTGGAAGTCTAGGAAAGCAATGAGCTCTAACGAATTAGCTATTTGAAGTACGAATTTTGAAGAATGACCATGTCTGGTGATTTCGTTGATCTTAATGAGATGCGTTTGAATGTTTAAGTCACAGACCTCATTAATGCATTTTAACCATCGTCTCGAGCTTTTTACTTAAGCTGTCACCTTTTGAGAGATCTTATTTATCCGTTCTGTATTTCTTGGAGAATGTGAAATCATGCAATAATGACTCTTCTTAGTGGACAGTTACACCTTTGAGTGGATGGTTAGCTACTCCCACACACCTTATATAAACCTCTCAGCATTAGCAGAATTTTCACTTTAATTTTATTAAACCTAAGCACCTATATAGCTCAGAAACTCTAAATGACCTCCATTTTTCTGTTAATCTGGGCTACAGAGGACTCTTAGAAAACTCTTTCAAAAGATTTTCAAGTGTCCCGCTTAAGGGTCTTGTCAGGTCAGTAGTCCTACTTCACTATCATCCATATAAGTGGAACCGTCCCACCCAATAGGAATACAATATCATGTGCACAGAAAATTATTTCACATACTCACCTAGGCTCGTGAGAATACACTATCTTAACAAATAAGCAAGTCTAATCCTAGCAATTATGATAAAGCAAGTCTAATCCTAGCCAGTATGATAAATTGTCAAAACAATCAAAGAAATCATTGCTCATAGGCTTTCTAAAAGGATCCACACAAATCATTAGCATGCCACCAAAATCCCTAAAGGATCATTACCTTTCACACACATTTTGCTAAAATAGGATTGTCTACTCATCTGCGCGGTTTACACACATATTCGCTAAAGCATGGCGGTCTATCCCTCTAACTACGCACAAAAAGTGCGAAGTATTACACCCAAGTACAGGCGGTCAAGTTATTGTATACTTGGGGAAGTCCAAGGTCAACCTATAGAAAGAGTAAGGAATCTATTTCTTCTAGGTATCTCTCTCAGAGGGAAGAACCAAAAAGAAAAGAAAAGATGATAAAAACGGGGAATAAGGAAGGAAATGAAACTAAATTGAACTACTAACTAACTAAACTAAAACTAAAGGCAAATCTAGTCCTATGTTGCAAAAGTAAAGGGATCCATAAGCGCAAATTTTCTACCTAAAAAGTTTCTTAATTGTACTAAGGGAATATGCAAATAAACTAAAAATAAATAAATTAAATAAAATAGATCACTAATCAAATAAATTAGAATATTAAATGAACTATCAACGAGAAACAAAAGTTTGGGGTATCCGTAGTTAGGGGGTACAAAACTAGTCTAATTGGATAATTCGAATCTAAGTTTAAACAAGATTTTTCACTAAGATTCAGCTCCTAGACCTTCCAACCATCCAATTATAATGCTACTACAAGTATATGATAGCCCATGCGTGACAAATACTATATAGACTAACTTCGAGTAATATAATTCGACATTGAAGCTTTTGACTTTAAAAAAGTGTAATTTGAAACCTAGTATTGCTAGTACGTGACAAAAAACAATTCAAGTTGATTAAAATTTTTTAAAAATTAGTAACTTAACACTCTTATAAAGTTTTAATAGGTTTGAACGTGATTCAAAGCAAATCCGTTTTAAAAAGAATGCCGAAAGTTAAAACTAGCACTTTTTCGGTACTTACGTGAATAAATACCAAAACAGTGTCAAATCAACCAATTCACTTAAGAAACTAACCTGACTAATTAGAGAATAAATACCATCCTCAAATCATCCACGTTAGGGTTTTGGTGCAAAAAATTCGTGAATCGACGTTTTACGGTTCTTAATCAAATGGAATTTCTGAGTTAACTTATGGAAACATGTTTGTAACGCATGCAAAGATAAGAAAATACTCATACATTCAGTAGGTCATCTATAACAAATAAAAAAATCAGATTTAAACCTAAATTTGATTACAATCAACGGTTAATTACGCATCTTTCACTATGGACTCCTAACTAACGATTTAGCTAGACATAATCAAAACAAACATGCAAATAAGATTATAAATCATGAAAAACAGTAGAAAAATACCTGAAAATATATAAAATTAGATTTCAAAACTTTTCTCTTTGGAATTTCTCAATTCCGATTTAAAACGAAAATTTTACAACTAAAATAATAAACAAACTCAAAACCGACATAAACTGAAGAAATTTGATTAAAACCCAAAAAATTATGAAAAATCCGATTACTAATGACCAACAATGAATCACACATGAATAGCATGAAATAATGATAAACTATTTTAATATAAAGCGAGAATCAAGTATAAATAGATGAAAAACCGAAAAATCGATAAAATAGACCTATAAACCCTAGAACTTGCCCCTAAAATGAAAGTTTAAGGTTGATTCCAGAATATATATGATCTCAAACAACTAATCTACGAAGAGAAAAGCAAACAAACAATTAAAAGCAATTAAATTAAAATAAAACAGAAAACTAAGGTTTACCCGGCACGCGATTGAAACTTGAATTGAAACTAAATTGATTTATGAATTAACATAGCATACACTAATGTTCTAGTCTTCAAATATAATAAATTAACTAACCTAACAATTTTTTTGAAGTAAGAAAGAAGAAATCACTCAAAAGTTCGATCGTTATACAAGCGCAAAAGCTCCCAGAAAGTTACGGTGCTCTCTACCGCTCTGTTAATCGATTCTCAATTGTGTCGTTCCCTAAAATATGAGATATATGATATTTTATATATTTCACAAGTGTTTCTAGTCATGGGTTGGATGATCTTTGAAGAAACGGGCCGAAAATAGTTAAAAATTAAAAACGGGCCAAAAATTAGAGTGGGGATTGATCCTCACCATGTGGGGATCGATCCTCACATGGGGATCGATCCTAATGTATTCTTTTTCTTTTTTCTTTTGACTGCTTCTTCTTTATCTCATAACTTTTTACTCCGAATTCCGGTTGACGCACTGTTTTCGCCAACGCGTAGGTCATTTAAAGCACTACAACTTATATTTCTAGATTTTTTTTTCAAATTCCAAATGTAGAAAAACTTTGATCAGCTACAACTTTAGGCTTTTTACGATAGTTATCGATTTTTCTCAGAAACTTCAAGAATTGATTCGACTGGGCTTCTTTCTTCTTGGAATCACTGTTGGACACTTGCATTCACTTTATTCATGCTTGGGGACTTGCTTTTTTCTTCTTGTTAGTGCTTTAAGAGTAGTTTGCGGAGTTTTGCTGGCATCGGGCCTTAGAATGGATATTGACTTCTTTAAATTCGAGCCTTCTTTTTGCACTTTTCCACTTTCAATCTTCTTTCTTGTATCCAACATCAGTTGCTTAACCACTTTAGGTCTGCAAAATAGCTTGGTAACACAAAAACATAATGCAGTGCCTTTTTTTCATGCTTAAACTGAATTTACATGCAATTTTCGGTGTTAAACGGTAACTGGAAGCTAATTGAGCCTTGTTTAAAGGATTAGAAATGCAATTTCTAGGCTGAATCACCCTCTACGTGGTTTACACACACATTCTCTAAAGCATGGTGCTATATTCCTCTACGCGATTCTCACACATTTCGTTTTAGCAAGGCTGTCAATCCCTCTACGTGAACTTTTCACACATTTGCTAAAGTTGGGCAGTTTACCCCATTACCCAACCTACACTTACTAAAGCAAAGCAATCAACCCCTTTACGCGGCTCTCTTACATATTTGTTAAAGTAGGTGGTCTATCCTACTACACACCTTACACATTCTTATCTCAAGAAACACAGAAACTATACAATGCATTCCTCAACAGAAAAAAAACCTAATATAAGCACATCCCTACAAAACCCTGACAATAAATCCCCTGGAAGAGCTTGTCTTCCAAAGTCATTAGTTGCCTGATCTTCATCTATTCTGCCTAGTGCAAGTACACTTCAGCACATCCGCATAGCATCGTTTTCAAAACATCTCAAGGATTCATGCAAGGGCCACAAAATGACGAATTTCCATTATCGTCCTGGTCTCTTTGCTTCACAAAGAGCCTAGGCTGAGAGGGTTTATGAACATCCCATTTTACTGGCCTCGCAAGAATATATTTTTTGAAAATGCACCAGCATGCGTACCAAGTCTTAAACTCACTATGATGTTAAAAAAAGCCCAAAAGACTAAATCATGCATCAAAGAAGTCTACTAGGGAAATTGAGGTCTTTTGTGTGTGCAGCAATCACTCTTATGTTTACAGAGGCGTATCTCAGGAAAGTCATAATACAACTAACGGTAGTCAAGTAGTTAGACTGAAGCCTTCCCATATTCCAATCAACCATAAATTTGGCCATATGCTACATGACATATTAGCAAAATAACATATAAAAAAATTGACTTAATTGGACATTGGATCATCAAGGACCAATTACTTTATCTTGTTATCCTGATCGAAATGCTCCATCGTACCAATTAGAGCAGACAGAGGCCTTCCCGAACTCTGATCGACCTTCAATTTGGACAGAAGATATAATACATCTGGAGGAAATACATATTAAAAATTCAGAATGATCCAATGGTGACAACCTCATTAGTCGTAAGACAAGTTCCTTCTCCTATGCGACAAAAACCCTTCGTACTAATCAGAGCAAATGGAGACCTTACCAAACTTCGATCAACTTCAAATTTCAACAGAAGCTAGAAAACACCTAGAGGCAACACATAACTGAAAATCATCATGGTCCAATAATGGTAAGTATTTGCAATTGCACTTGTCGTGTGACAAGCTCTTTAAAGTCCATGTTACTGCTCTATTATTGCTCTCCAAGGATTTTACAGCTATATATAGACCCCCTCTCCATTCATATTTAACATAAAAAATCAATGAGATTTCATGGTACAGACCAAAAGACCCATCTTCTCTCCATCCGAGAAGGTTCGAGTATAATTTTCTCTCTACTTTCATTTATTTATGAGTCTTTATAATTCAGACTCTTATTTGTGTAATAACTATCACTTGATAGTTTTATACAACCTCTTTTCAAATCATATTTTGAAAACCAAAGGTGTATTACAAACCTTAATCATATTCTAAAAATAGCATTGTTATCTTCTTGTTATTTACAAAATCCCGGATTAATGGTGTTGTTATACGAAAGAATCAATAATCACTATATATCCCATCTAACTCATAGAATGTGGTGTACATGTGATGAATACTCGATAATGAAAGCATTATTACCATCTATACATGTTTAATCAATAGACTATAGTGTAAGACTAGTCAACTCACCTCATATTTCATCGAATATAAGATTTTACATCGAATTAGTTTTCGAAAAGCCCAAATCTTTGCAAAATCACTTATTTCATCATATTTACTATTATCAAAACATCTTTTTTTTCAAATCACAACACATTAATTTCCAAAATATCATTGGGCAAATTAGGAAACACATAGTCTTCATCCCACCCCCAAAATCTCATTTTCTAAAGCAAGTATGGAAAGCTGTAAAGTAATAACAATGGCACTCAATAAATGAATTATAAACACACATATATTCTACTTCAGAGACCAAAAAGGCGAATTGGATGCCTAACACTTTGCTAGTTCGTAACTTAATATCTAAACTTTTTCGAATCAACTAGTTTTGCATACATTGTGTATCAGATGATATTTAGTCCATAAATATATATCTTTTACATGAATCTTTTGTTTGTTTAGTAAAACAAATTAGAAACTCTAATTTTTTTAAAAATTGACAAAACTCATTCTTTCTTTCAACAAAACAGAATTGCCACCTACGAGGACTTGGAGTCAAGAATGCGGGTTTTCACAACAATAAAACTAGTACATATATGAATATCTATAGGCACATTAATGTACAATATGGTACCCAATTGGACAATGTTGGTACCTAATTAGGAAAAATATTAGACACAAAAGGGCTTTTATAAAATGGTTGATGCTTTTTTGATGATTTTTTTGTAAGTTTAATATTTTAGGTTATTGTTTTAAAATGTCAATGTTCTAAGAATTGGGGATAAGGTAAAGCTTAACCTAAACAAATAGGTGAGTTTAATTCTGTCGTAAGGATGGTGGTCTGGTGGTCCTTACTCTATGATTCAAGTTTAAGAAAATAGCCATATCCAGGGGCGTAGCTACAGTGTGGCGAGGGAGTGCGCGTGCACCCCCGGCGATTTTGGCATTTTTTTTTAAAAAAAAAAAAGTATAGGGACTTATGTGCATAAATTTAGAGTTAAGGGTGTGTAACTGTAATAAAACTTGGGAGGCTTTTGGGAATTAGTATATACCTAAAAGGCAAACAGAACCGTGAGAATCAATTAGCCTCACTGCCTCAATACCCCCTTTTTACTTCCGCCCATCTCCTTGCTCCGCTTGAGTGGATTTTCTCCTCTTTATTTTTTTTTGCTGCTCGCCGGCTCTCCACAACTGCTCACACACAGCTGTGTAGCTGAGACAAAGACCAACTGACCAAGGCACTCGGCAGTCGGCACTGCAGTCTGCAGATCGAGGTTCAGATCTATTTCCTTTTTTTTTCCTTTTACATTTAGTTTTAATTTTTAAATGTGCCAAACTTTATTAATATGCCAAACTTTTTAAATGTGCCAAACTTTCGAGAGGATATACATTTAGGCTAGGCTAATTTTATATTTTTCACAATTTGTTTTGTCTAGGCTAATTTTATATTTGATTTAGGTTTAATAAATAATTTAGGTTTAATAAATTATATTGTATATTAATTGTTTAATTGATTTAGTTAATTGTATATTAATTTAATTTTATATTATTAGATTATTTAGTTAATTGTATATTAATTTAATAAATGTTGAATTTATAGGGCGGAGTTTAGAATGAAGAAGTATTTTAGCAAAATAGGAACAAGTTCCTCCTCCAGTCCTCAAAATGTAGGTGCGAGTTCTACCATTCCAAGCATGAATTCCGCTATTCCGAATGTTGATTTCAATCCTATAAATGTTTCTTCTAATTTAGAGGTTCAATCTGATCCGGGGTTGAGAAAAAGTATACAATCTTATGATCCTAATGATAGAGAAAATGTAAGACGAGCATATTTACAAAAAGGCCCTTGTCAACCAAAAAGTCATGATTTTCCTTGGATTGGTGAAGGACGGGGTAAGCGTAGATTTGTTTCTTCGTGGTTTAATGATTATAGTGATTGGTTAGAATATAGTGTGGCAAAAGATGCAGCGTATTGTTTGTACTGTTTTCTTTTTAAAGATCCAAATGGAATGCAAGGAGGTTGTGATGCATTTATTGTTGAGGGCTTTAATAATTGGAGGAAGAAGAATTTGTTTGATAAACATGTTGGAGCCCACAATAGTGTGCATAATCGCTGCCGAAAGTCTTGTCAAGATCCTATGAACCAGAAGCAGCATATCGAAACTCTTTTGTCTAGTCATTCAGATCAATCTAGAATTGAGTATCGTACGCGTTTAACTGCCTCAATTGATTGTATTAGGTTCCTTTTAAAGCAAGGGTTAGCTTTTCGTGGGCATATCGAATCAGAGGAATCGGCAAATCGGGGTAACTTTCTTGAACTTCTTCAATTTCTTTCTGAACAAAAAGAGGGAGTTAAGAAAGTTGTCTTAAAGAATGCTCCAGAAAATCTTAAGTTGATTTTGCCAACAATTCAATATGATATTGTTAATTCTTTTGCAACGGAGATCACATATACAATCGTTAAAGAAATTGGAGATCAATTTTTTTCAATTCTAGTTGATGAGGCTCGTGATATGTCCGTAAAGGAGCAAATGGCCATTGTTCTACGTTATGTTGATGATAAGGGGTATGTCATGGAGAGATTTTTAGGTATAGTACATGTGAAAGATACCACCGCTTTGTCACTTAAAGTAGGTATTGAATCTCTTTTATCAAAGTATGGACTTAGTATATCAAGTTTACGTGGACAGGGATATGATGGAGCAAGTAATATGCGTGGAGAGTTTAATGGTCTAAAAAGTTTGATATTAATGGAAAATCCTTCTGCTTATTATGTACATTGTTTTGCTCATCAACTTCAATTAATACTTGTAGTTGCTGCGCGGGATCATCCAAAGATATGCACTTTTTTTGAAGTTGTTAGAATTTTGTCAAACATAGTTGGAGCTTCATGTAAGCGTAGAGATATTCTTTGAGAAAAACAGCTTGAAAAAGTGATTGCAGGTATTTGTAGTGGGGAAATTTTGACAGGCCATGGGTTG
This sequence comes from Lonicera japonica, assembly GCA_021464415.1. Lineage (NCBI taxonomy): Eukaryota > Viridiplantae > Streptophyta > Magnoliopsida > Dipsacales > Caprifoliaceae > Lonicera > Lonicera japonica. The sequence goes on along the minus strand of CM038468.1, from coordinate 13,258,000 downwards.
AATCAAGAATCAACATTAAAACGGGCCGGAGACACTCGTTGGGGATCTCACTATAGTACTCTAATAAGTTTAATTGATTTGTTTTCCTCAGTGATAGAAGTCCTTTTAACTGTTGGAAAGGATGGATCAGACACAAGCCAAAGGGCCCAAGCAATTATTACACTAAATAATATTCAGTGTTTTGAATTCGTATTTGTCTTACACTTGATGAAAATTGTGTTGGGAATTACAAATGAATTGTCTCAAGCTTTACAGAGGGATGACCAAGATATTGTTAATGCCATGCAGCTAGTAAAAGTAACAAAAAGCCGGCTACAAAAGATGAGAGATGATGGGTGGGATTCATTACTAAGTCTAGTGTCTGATTTTTGTGTTAAGGAGGATATACTTGTTCTAGACATGGGGGATACTTTTGTACATCAAGGAAGATCACGACGCAATTCTGAAAGGAACACAAATTTATATTACTATCGCGTTGAATTGTTTTACACCGTGATAGATACGTTACTTCTAGAGTTGAACAGTCGTTTTAATGAGGTGAATATGGAATTGTTATTGTGTATGTCTTCTCTTGATCCAAGCGACTCGTTCGCTGTATTTGATAAGAGAAAATTGATCCGATTTGCCGAATTTTATCCATCCGATTTTTCAAGAATTGAGTTAATTGCGCTTGAACATCAACTTGAGACTTACATTATTGATATGCGCTTTGACGATCGAATTAATGAAATTATTGGAGTTAGTGATCTTTGTAGAACAATGATTCGGTTGAAGAAGCATCGTGTCTATCCATTGGTCTTTTTGCTTATTAAGTTGGCTCTACTCTTACCCGTAGCAACTGCAACAGTTGAAAGAGTATTTTCGGCGATGAAGATAATCAAAAGTCAACTACGAAATCGGTTAGGAGATGATTTCTTGAATGATTGTTTGGTGGCTTATATCGAGAAAGATGTACTCGAGTCTATCGATAATGAAGTTGTCATTCAACGATTTCAAAATATGAAATCTCGGAGAGGATTGTTGTAGGTAATTTCTTTATTTTAATACTTTTGTTAATGTAAGAACTCCATATTTATATTATTATTATTTGGACTTTGAGTTTATTCAAATTGTGCACCCCCAGACTAAATTTCCTGGCTACGCCACTGGCCATATCCATTTGTTTAATTTACCTAAAGGGCAGAGCCAGGAAATTGGCTACGAGGAAAACTATAACACTAAAAAATAGTTTAATTAAGAAGAAGGGGGTGCAAAACTAGTACTAATTGGCCTCCCTTAGATGTACATGCATATGCCCCTATTTTTCCTACTTTCCATTGTATTCTGTTAGAAAACAATAAGGCTCCGTTTGATTGCAAAGTGGAAAAGGAAAATAAATTGAGTTAGTTTTGATGAAAAGATGAAAAATAAGTTGAGTGATAGAGGTGATGTCCTCTTGATTTTTAAGTTTTTCCGTGAAGAATTTTTCTTTGCTTGGTGGTGAGTAAAAATTTTCCACCAAAAGTATTGAAGGATGGATGATATATACTCATAAAATGAGTAACATCTCTCACCTTATTTTCTATCTTTTCACACAAACTAACTAAATTTATTTTTATTTTCTATCTTTGCAATCAAACGGAGCCTAAGTGTCGATGCAAGTGCTTAATTTTTTGATCTCTACTAGTTGCCTATACGTTGTGTTTTAATTGTGATTTTCATTTAGCTATGTTTACAATAATGGCGGACACATCAAATCAGCCGGGGAAGAAATGGTGGAAAAGAGCCATGTTCCCCAGTTGCAGAACTAGGTAGTGGTTGAGAGCGCGCGTGAAGGGAACAGCCAAAACTGCGAAGCCAATTGCTATGTAACTTTGAGACTATCAACCCTTACTATTAGGACCATTACAAATAGAATTGAACCATCATAAACCGATTAATTTTTAAACAGAATTATAACTTTTCACTTCATATTTTTAGAGAGAGAAAGAAGAGGTAAAGAAGCTTATGACTTTAGAAAAAGAAATAAGAGGTAGTTTTTGAAAAAATAAAAAGACAAAAAGGTAAAAGAGGAAGGATTAATGAAGTTTTTGTCTATTTAGTAAGTATATAGCCTTACTCTGATCGTTTGGTAAATATTTTGTGAAGTACTACTTTATCAATAATAAAATTTTGTCACCGCCCAATTAGGTTGGTAAATATTTTGAGAAGTATTGCTTTATCAATAATAAAATTTTGTCACTGCCCAATTAGTAATTTTCTATTCTTTCGTGTGAAGGAGTTATTTGGTCAAAACGTAGAAAATGTGGAGCGGGTTTCGAAAAAATAATCTCAATTCGCACCTCAAATCTCCTTATATCATTTTATAGTTAACAACTAAAAGCTTTTGGGCCAACTCACGTAAAGCCCAACAATTACTCCCTACAACTTAGTCAATTCCTAAAACAATTTTTCAAATTTTCCGTTTTTGTCTGTAATCACCAAATTATATGAGTGGACAATAGTCAAGTACATACTAATTCTATAATATAAAAATAATTATCACTTTAATTAATTTCATCCAATATTTTATTTCATGAGCCAAAAAAATACTAATAGTTTTGACAAGATATTCGGTGTTCCATTTTTAATACTAATTGAAGCAAGGTATGCAACTAAATCTATTATCCTATATATAATATATATTGTTTAGGTTCATTACAATCTTATGCTAGGTTTAACAAACTTGTGTGATATATAACTGAACACTCCAAAACTATATTGCCTTCTGTCATGGAAAATACACCCACCTATTGAATGATGATTTCAAAACCAAAATTATGATAGTTACAACAATGTTTTCATGATTCTTCCGCAATAATTGAAATACAATTAATACATTTAAATTTATGTTAAACGCAACTTTTTTTTCACCGCATTTTTTTATGCCTAGAGTCATGGTAAGATGGTGAATACATGCATACATTGAATTTAATAAGATTGCTATGATTTTGTGTGGTTTTAAAAATTATGTCTTATGGAAGAGAGATCTGGGTTTGCTTAATATGTCCATCACGAGTGTCATAATTTGAATCATGAGATTGCGAAGTTTGCTTTCTCAAGTCAAACTTCGGAAAATTAACCTCCATGTTCTTATATTGGTTGTGATATTCTGTATTTGTTAATACATATAACGCTTAACACTCAGGGACAAAATTAGGGTTGGTCCAAAAAAGTTCAAGCCCCGCCCATTTTGCTGAGTATTGTTGTGATAAATTTTAATACTTGCAAGTGCACGAATTAATTTATAGTATAGTGTATAAGCGAGGTCGATCCCACATAGACTCACACAATATGTTTAAAATTTATCTTGTTAATTTTTTACTAATTTCTAATCTAGCCAAGAATAATTGGTGAGAATCAAACAAATAAAATAAAGCAAATTAAATAAAGCAAAGCAAAGAAAGTAAATTAAAGCAATGGAACTAAACTAAATAATATTAAGCAACATAATAAAATTAATGAATTAATTGACTAGAGTTTCGGAATCATATATTTAATATCATCTTCCTAAATATTCATGCGCATAAACTCTACTCTTATCTCGCACTAATTTGGTCTCTCGACCCTATTAGATACGAAACATAAAATCATTCAAGTCCAATTAATTTATAAAATTCAATTGTAATTCTTCCACAGCCAAACTAATGTATAAAATCAAAATACTCACTATATCCGTCAAAACACACTCTATATTCGCTCTTAACAAATCATAAGGTGAATCTAATAAAAAAAGGCGAGAATCCAACTTTCTTTTTTATTAATTAAAATAGGCATCCAATAGAAAAAAATTGTATTTAACATTAAAGCATTAAACTGGTAGAGTCAATTAGCATAAATACGTGCAACATAATCAATTAAATATACTCATCATAACCCTAACACAAATTTACGCTAGTATAATAAAAATTAAATTACAAATAGAATTAAAAGAAAATTTACTTGACATTAATAAAAAAATAAAATTAAATCTTCGATATCTAAATCTTGAATAAAATAAAAAAGAATAAAAGAAAATTAAAGAAAAGACAGAAGAGGAATAGTGCTCGGCAGGGGCTTCCCCCAGAATTGCTACAATCTCCCATCTTTTTATAATTAATTGATGGCTTTATAGGGGAGTTATTTCTTGTGGGGTTTAATATATTTAATGGTCCTTAATTTCAATTTAGTTGGATTTGGGTCCTCCCTTCTACTTAAAAGGATGTTGGGCATCTTTGATTAGTATTTGTTAGAGCCGCTAAATGGGCTTGGGCTCATAGTTGAGGATATTTTGTTAAATTTTTGTCGTTTTATGTTGCTGAATTTTGCGTCGCAATTTTGGACCCTAAGACGGCTGAATTTGAAAAAACTTGAACTACAAAGTTGTAGTTCTTGAAATTCTCTTCAATTTAGGGTCAATAATCGCATTATTTGAAGTTCTGAGTAAAATGTTATGTGTCCAGAAGTATTGAATACTTTTAGGTGTCTTCACAAACTTCAAATTCTCTTTTTTTTCTATCTTCTTCAATTCTTTTCTAATACCTGAAAAGCATTAAAAATATAAATATTAATAACGTTTTATGCTCTCTAAATTATAAATTAATATAATAAATTATACCAATTTTTTGGTGCATCAAATATCTATTTGTTTGGAGAGAAAAATCAGAATTTTCGTCCATTCACTTAATTTCTAGCCTGCCCACTACCACCACTTGTTCCCTTTTAATAATAGTTTCCCAGTAAATTGTTCTCTCTCTTGATATTTACAAACTCTTCAGTGATATTTGGTAGAATTTGGAAGTACCTTGAAAAGTGAATTTGATTTTTGTTTAAGTTTTTTTTCAACTAACTAAAAAATCTCATAAAAATATTTCAAAAAATAGTCACAATAGATCTTATTTTATAGATCTCGACGAGTAGGTTTCAAAATATATATATATTTTTTTATCTAATTTTGATTTTTGAATATAAAGTTATGGTGTTTTAAAAGGTTTTTTAGAAAGAGAAAGTAAAGTGAAATAAATTTTGGGAAGTGTAAAAATAAAGTTGATTTAAAGTTGAGTTTTTAAAATTTTGAAAAATAAACACCCGCGAAATTGATTGCTCTCACATATTATAGTAATTTAATATATTTTTTGTAATGTTCTAATTTTTGGCGATTTTTATTAGTTTGTTATTACTCATTCATTTTTCTCTTAATTCTAAAATATTGATTTACAATTATCTTAAATTAGCGATTAATTTTAATTTTTATCTAGGTTATATCTTTTATTAATTTCATTGACCTTTTACGTTACGTACTTTATTTTTAAATGTTAACTAAGCAATGCTTAGTACAATAAAATTTATTTAGAATAAAAATTACATTTTTGAATAATTTTTTGTAACTAATAGAAAAAATACTTTCAATATTTAATTGGACGAGTCATAGGTCTTAAAATCTTGCTTATGAGATTTGTCTAAATTCAATCCCTCCCATAAAAAAATCTTAGATCCGCCTCTAATAAGGCTAGCTACAAGTTTTCGCCTTTTGAGCGACTCTTTAACAAAGAAAAAAGTAGAATAGACTCTGGTCATAGAAATCAAGAGTAATTCTACACGGACATAAAAACTGACATATCAATGTGTCAATCACTCATTAGTTGAAATAAAATGTGATATAATTTTTTAACCAATATATAAGAGACATATTAATATATTAGTTTTTTTATGTTCATATATATTACTCAAGAAATCAATCATATCCGTTGGAAAACTTGCAATATCATAGATAGTGAAAAGGACAAGAGAAAAAAGATATAATTAAAGGGTGCCTTTGAACTATGAGAAGAATCTACTAGTATTATTTTCGTTAAATTAAATTTTAAGTCACATGATCATATTGATTATTATTAGCCTTGTATTTTACCATAGATAGTCAAAAGGCACAAGAGAAAAATATATAATTTATCGGTGCACTTAAACTTTTACAAGAATCTAATTCTATTTTTTTCGTTAAATTAAATTTTGATCACATGTTCATATTAATTATAGCCTTGTATTTTATCTTATGTTTTTTCTCTCTTATGTTTCAAAAAAAATAAAAATTTAAACCAACATTCCTCATTAAATTAAAGTTCTATCAGATTCCTTACAAAACTCCTTATCAAGTTTTTCACTGCACAATTTTTTACACTATAGTGTATGATTATTTTAACCTTGGATTATGTGATATTGAGGAATAAGATTTAGGTGTTTACATGCAATTTTATTGATAAAAGGCACAGTACGTTTAGCTACGAGCATAACGATTTGATACAACACACATTTTTCACACAAAATTTATTCCTTTAGTAACTGAAATTTGTCTTTTGTTATTTTAGAAAATGTAGAATTTGCCACAAGATTTGCAGAAAAAAGGCATTGTGACTAAAGTCACCGAAGGTGCCCCTAAATGTGGAAAAAAAAATAGTGTTGCAAATAATTTTTGCTGGCTAGTGAAGAAATCTTTTGTCAATTAATGTAATTTGAAATGGAAAACATAATTTGAATGACAGTTTCTTTTTATACTGAATAGTTATTTAGTTGTAGTTTGTGTTTAATTTATATTGGATGAATTAATAAATTTTAAGTATAATATTTTGCATATTGATGTGCTTTCATTTAAGTCAAATTTTAAATGACTAAAAATATTCTATTCAATAGGCAATTTTTAATATGCTATTTTTTAGTATGCTTTTCTGAATCAAATTACTTTTTGTTAGAACTTTTTAGAGGAATAAACTAGTTGAGTGACTGATGAAATCATAAAAATATCAGATAAAACTTGTTAAAATATTAAAGGACAATACGAGAAACACATATACTCTATATATAACTTAGTGGATTTATGAGTTAAGATTTAAAGTAAATAAATGTCACTCTTTAGTTAGTTATTTTTAATACGACAGTGGTACAAAATTACTCCTTCTATCTTAATCATAACTCTGAAAGCCTTAATGTAAGAGATTGAAAACTATAGTAACAAACATAAGTTTGATGATTTATGCAAACTAGAGAGAATTTGCATAGCGATTGATCATGAAACCTAGTATAAGTACATTTTTATCCTTCAATAAATATATATAATTAATTTTATTCTTTAACATCCTCCAATATATCAATAAATATATAATAATATAAATTAAAAGTATTAATAATTTTATCAAACAGAGAGTTTAAACTATCCCTATATTGATGCAACGCTATTATTATAATACTTTAAAATAGAAAACATGAAAAGAAGACCAAACTCAAGGGGAGGATACTAACCTCGTTTATATATGTGTAATGTTCATTTAAATGCGGTGATATATTTGACCCTATGTGTGTGACCACAGTTCTCATGCAAACTATCCCTAATTAATTTGGGTGGTTGCTATACACATACTACTATTTGTTTCGTTTTACCTTTTCAGCACGTATGTAATAAGTGAATAGTCACAAATTTAATGTACATACTGTTAGCTAAAAACTGCGGAAATTAACAATTTAAACAAATATAAACAATTTAATAGAAGAGAAGACCGAGTCTCGTGTATCACACGATCTCCTTAAAACAATTACGCCGCCTCCCGCGGTGCTTTTGAGGTTTGTTACAGCGTTTGCCTCCCAGGATGAAACGGTAAAGAGTGTCTACCTTTAGCACTTTGGTGTCACTCACAAAACGAACTTAAATTGTGTATGAACTTGATCACCACCAAATACAAAACCTATTCTAGAGAGCAAGGTGACACCAAACGAACTTAAATTGTGTATGAACTTGATCACCACCAAATACAAAACCTATTCTAGAGAGCAAGAGAAAATAAAAACTGAAAAAACTCTAAGTGCAAAACATGACCCCGCGCGGTTGGCCATTTTCGCACACAAGCCAAATTCGATCCGTAATTTGCACCCCCCCTGCGCCCAGATGCGCGAAAGAGAGCCTTATATTTCTTAGAAGCTTATAAGCTAGTGAAAGGTTATCCTTTATAAACTCATAAAAGTTTTCCCAAAGTTCCAATGTGGGACTAACATTTCCCACTTTATTTTTCATCTCAAGTAGCTCATTTTGGATGACAATTTCTCATTCACCCCAAATCCGTTTTGAGCAAACAAATACACGATCTCGATGTACTCACGGAGAAGAACACGAATCTATAATTTTCTTTCACACCCGAGTGTGAAACCTCATTTAAAATTATCCTCAAAAAGGCATCAAAACCAATTTTTTCCAACATATACGTCGAGTATTGAGTATCAAAAAAAGTATATTGGCTCAGCGCATTATATATATTGCTAGTATCTGCTTATATATTCAATGGCTGTGTATGCGCCGAAGAGATAAAATCAAGTAAATAGTAATATGTATTTAGTAGCAACTTTTTTGTATAAGTGGCTTTTTAGATAGATTAACTGTTATATTTTCTTTTTGATAAACTCATTTAGACGAGTTTTGATAGAACGTTCAATACTCCCATTTTTGTTTAAAAAAAGCAACGAAATTTTTTTTTGACAATTATGACATTCTTCATTAACAAAATCTTTTAATGCAATGTGTTCGGTTATAGTCGGTCAATAGGAGATATTTTTTAACAATTATAAAATATTTTAATCATTAACTAGTATAAATAATGGTAGTTTTTGCGAAATTTACAAAAATCTGGCAAAATGGACAAACAATAGGTTGAAATCATAAGAAAATGTGGTGGGTAAAAATATAATTTAGTGTTTTTGTACGAGTATTGACATAAGTTTAGACTATTGCAAAAGTTTTTTATTTTCTTCATATTTATGATTATGCCCCAACATGCATGAATAAAAAGACACTTGGTTACGTTTAACAAAAAACTGAAAAATTAACTGATATAAAATAGAGATAATGGGTTATAGGGTCTCGCTCCGTAATGTTTTATGACTTTAAGGATGGACTCATGTTTAATAAAAGGAAGTAGTACTATTTTTATAATCTAGTTTTTACAATAATGGCAATTTTCAAAATATTAATTTATTTTAAGAAAAATGATAAATGTTGAAGGACAAATATATTCCTAATATAATGTTTGTTGGTTTTCACATATAGATTATATTATAATAACAAGAAGAGTAGGGTATAGATGAACTTACATTAGAAATAACACCGCCGCTGTCTGTAGTGCTGGTGGTGACTGGTAGGGGTTGTGATGGCAGTGAATTGGAAATTTGAAGTAAAATGTTAAGATATTAATTAATAATGTATTAGATGGTGGGGTGGCGGGTGGGGTGTTAATTATGGAGGGAGGGAATTTGATAAGCTTTTTAACCCAAATCTTCCACCACCTCTTTCCCCTTCTCATCTCTTTTATCATTCTCTCTTTCCTGCACCTTTTCTTATTCTTTTCTCTTTATATCTCATTTTTAATCTCTCTCTCTCTGTTTTTGTTTTTTATTTTTATGTTTTTTACATGATGCTAAAATTGTTTTATACTTTTAATTTAGTTATATGTGTTCACATGTATACTAAAAGCTTTTTAACACTTTCAGTTTAATTATCTATGTTCACATGAAGTGCAAAAAATTTTTTAGTACTTTTAGTTTAATTATATGTGTTCGCATGTGGTGCTAAAACATTTTTAGCACATTCAGATAATTGGTGCTAAAATTATTTTAACACCACACGTGAACACATAAAACTAAATTGAATGTACTAAAAAGGTTTTAACACCACATGTGTTGGACAATTGATGTTAAATTATTTTAGCATCATTTTAGTGTTGGACAATTGGTACTAAAACTCTTTTACCACCACAAGAAACAACATATAACTAAACTGAAAGTATTAAAAAGGTTTTAGTACCACGGGTGAACACAGATAACTAAATTGAATGTGCTCAAACCTATTAAGTATTATTCCAATGTTAGGCATTTAGTGCTAAAACTGATTTAGCATCATTATAGTGTTGGACAATTTGTGCTAAAACTATTTTTGCACAACATGTGAACATAGATAACTAAATTGAATGTGCTAAAACCTATTAAGCACTATTCCAGTGTTAGACATTTAGTACTAAAACTATTTTAATGCAATTCTAGTGTTGGACAATTGGTAGTAAAACTGTTTTTGCACCACATGTGAAGATAGATAACTAAACTGAATATACTAAAAAGGCTTTAGCACCACAAGTGAACACATATAATTAAATTTAAGGTGCTAAAACCTATTTAACACCATTCTAGTGTTGAACAATTGGTGGCAAAACTATTGTAGCACCATGCAATTAGTTATTATGTTCCGGACAATTTATGCTAAGTGTCTTTTGGAGACGTGGGGGTCAAGGTTCTTTGGATTTTGAAATGTTTGATCAGGATCGATCCTAAGTGTCTTTTGGAGACGTAAGATGTTATATTAGGATTATTGTGTTATTAGTTAAATAAGGAATATGTATTAGTGTCTTTTTTGTGCAATGTCCTTAATTTACACTGATAATTTATAATTATCCTTTACAATTATATTATTATTGGAATGGGCCCTTATGCCTAATTACCTCATATTTGGATCCCTAATGTTTGTTAACATTATAATTTGAATATCATTAATCCCAATTAAGTAGACATTTTGAATAATTATATGAATTTCGGCTCTCAAAATCAAAGATTGCGTAATGAAGTAATTAAACATTTGATGGTCTTTGTAGACACCACTTCCAAATCAGAAGTATAAGTACATTATCATCCGAATAAAATTCTGTTTTCAAAACCCGGATTGATAAAGACTTATCTAGGAATTAAAATCAACATATCCTGTCTTTTCTATAGACTGCGACGTGTCTGATAAAACTCTCCTCAAAGAGTTCTAGTTCCATATTAAATTAGTCCCGATACAAAATCTGAACTTTTACAAAAGTAATCACAACACGAGAAAACCGTCATTATCTGGGGAAATAATACGGAACACTCTTTCAAAATAAAAGGTTTTGTCATTTGTATTTACATCTTTCAATAATAAAAACATCGGATCTCGGAACACAAAGGTTTTTATCCCTTCCCCCGCTTTTCTCAGTAATTAGGGTTTTTCACTTGGAAAGTAGTAGACTGTCAGTAAAAGCATCCAAGTTTTTCAATATAAAATAAACGCATAAGACCACTAAAGATCGAAAGGGCGGAATGGGTGCTTAACACCTTCCCAAACCATAATATAGTTTCCGAACCCTATAGAATCTTGGTTTCGCAGACAAATGTGTAAAGAAAGGCTTATCTGTAGCCTTTCCTCTTACACAACTATTTTGTTCGTTTTCTCGTAAAACGTACTGGCGACTTTGAACGAACCCCCTTGTATCTAGAAATAGGATAAAAAGACACCCGATATGAATTATCAATACACTGATCGAAGCAAATGGAACGACGGGATCCGTTCCGACGTTCCGGACGCCCAACAACGAGAGCGAGACCCAGGGGTCTCATTTGCGGATTCTCACAGTGGCGACTCCGCTGGGGACATTAGAAAACTAGACTCTTGTATATGGACTTTTGTTTATTTGTTGAATATCTACTTTTACTACTTTCCCTACTTGTGTTAATTGATTAAGAAGAAACCTTTTTCTAAAAATAAAAGTTTTTAAAAATACGTAATAAAGATAATGATATTTATGAAACCAACCTTTTAAAACTTTACACGCACTTTCAAAAATCATGCATTGGTTCTACGAGTGTGAAATTACCCCAAACCCTCGGAAGTATTATAAGTGAGTAGGGAGTTGGCTTGCTTGGGCCAACATAAACCGAAAGCATTTACTTCCACTCTCCTTGGCCAAGTACGCCCCCGAGGTATATCGAGTGACGAGAACACTCACGTACCCGGGAAATATATCAAAAGACTCTTGCACGTACCCGCCCCTGGGGTATATCGCAAGGTCTTGCCAAATAGGAGGTGTGAGGATCCGCAAATGCGACCCCCCGGGTCTCGCCCCTGTTGGTGGTGGGGGTCATGGGACGTCGGAACTGATTCCGTCGTTCCATTTGCTGGAGCGTTTTCGTTGATTCATATCAAGTGTCCCTACGTTCTATTTCTAGATGCAAGGGGGTTTATTCAGAGTCGCCAGTACGTTTTTACGAGAAAACGGACAAAAAAGGTCATGTAAGAGGAAAGGCTATAGACAAGCCTTTCTTTACACGTTTGTCTGCGAAACCGGGATTCTTATAGGGTTCGGAAACTATATTACGGTTTGGGAAGGTGTTAAGCACCCATTCCGCCCTTTCGGTCTCTAGTGGTCTTATATGTTTATTCTATGTTGAAAAACTTGGATGCTTTTACCGACAGTCTACTACTTTCTTAATAAAAAAAAAACCCTAATTTGGGAAAACGGGGAAAGGGATGAAAACCTTTGTGTTCCGAGATCCGATGTTTTTATATTTAAAAGATGTAAATGACAAATGACAAAAACCTTTTATTTTTGAAAGAGTATTCCGTATTATTTCCTCAGATAATGACGGTTTTCTCGAGTTGTGATTATTTTGAAAAAGGTTCGGATCTTTATGTCGGGACTAATTCAATATGGAATTTGAACTATTTGAGGAGAGTTTATCAGACACGTCGCAGTCTATGAAAAAGACAGGATATGTGGATTTTAATTCCTAGATAAGTCTTTATCGGTCCGGGGTTTGAAAATAGGGTTTATCCGGACGATAATGTACTTACTCTTCTGGTTTTGAAAGTAATTTTATCAGGGTCTTTTGTTTTGAAAACGGTAGACTATTGATAACTTGACAATAAGTTTATTCAAATAAAACGTGGACAGAATAACAGAAGTAAAACAAGTACACAGATATCTAATCTTAAATACTAGAAGGGACTTTCTTTACCTTCCCGACGAGAATAATAATAAGAAAGAAAATATAATACGGCAGAGGGATCTCTGGCGATAGTAATCTTCTCTTTCTTCAGATATTTCCGAGAAATCGATTCCAGAAACGGAACACGTCGAGTGTTGAAATAGATTCGAGAATTCTTCAGAAATAAGATAATAGTAAAATAAATGCTTGATAAAAATCAGATCTAAAGCACCAAATTCTCGGATTCTAATTGCCGCCCTTGAACCCTTGGGGGTGTTGGCCTATTTATACTGCTCGGGAGAGATTGTCGCGCGACATTTCCTTAAAAAAGGAGAATGTCGCGCGACATTGTGATATGTCGCGCGACATACGGGAATGTCGCGCGACAAACGGCTGAAGTGATGGTTCTGACAGATTGATGTGTCAGAAAGTGGTTGGTCTGGTGCAGAGAGGGAATGTCGTGCGACATAGTGGAATTATCGCGCGACATATCAGGGATTGTCGCGCGACAATGTGATATGTCGTGCGACAATCTCTCTAAAAAACAAGTTTGTCGGGCGACAAACCCTCCTAGTGTAGTACCGGGTCCTCGGGTGGGTCCCGGACCCAAAATAGTAGTTTTCGGAGGTCGTTAGGGTTCTTGCGGGGGTCACGGATCGGGGTGTCTACAGACCCTCTCGACTCAAGCTCCTTGCTTGCAAGGAATTGAGGCGACTGGAAGAGACCTTGATCCATGGCTCCCGCAGGAACTCTAAGAAAGTGTATGCGTATAGAAGTACTTGTGAGTGCCTCCGGAGAGGGCTTGGCGATTGGTTTGCCTCCGCAGAAGGCTTGTGTTACCTCATTGCCTCTTTCGAGGACTTTCATTTGTTCCACTTTACGCCTCAGATGGGAGGACTACCGTATGCCTCTCTGGGAGGGCTTTGCCTCAGGTGGGAGGACTACCGTTCGTGCCTCTCTGGGAGGGCTTCGCCTCAGGTGGGAGGACTACCGTTCGTGCCTCTCTGGGAGGGCTTCGCCTCAGGTGGGAGGACTACCGTTCGTGCCTCTCTGGGAGGGCTTTTTAGATCTTCTCGCCTCATGTGGGAGGACTACCATTGTGCCTCTCTGGGAGGGCTTCGCCTCAGGTGGGAGGACTACCGTTCGTGCCTCTCTGGGAGGGCTTCGCCTCTGGTGGGAGGACTACCGTTCGTGCCTCTCTGGGAGGGCTTCGCCTTCAGGTGGGATGACTACCATTGCTACACCGTGCCTCTCTGGGAGGGCTTTTTGTGAGTACTTTTTGCCTCTGGCGAGGGCTTGTGTTTGTGTTTTGCCTCCGAAGAGGGCTTGTGTTGTGATAAAAAAAAGCACTTATTTTCTCTCTTAGACCGCTAGAGTGAGAGAGAGAAATCCTCGTGAGGGTGGTAAGAGCTCCTCAAGGTCTAATCTTATCCGGATATCCGTTTTCTTGTGCCTTTCTCGAACTTTACTCTCATGTTTTCCTCGAGCGAGGATACCTCTCTTGGAAGGCAGTTTTCGATTTTCTCTTGTTTCTCGCAGTGCGATGATTCGAGATTTTTTCCAAACCATCTCTCCTTTATCATGCTGAAAAGAAAATTTGTTTGAAAGTTCAACCTCTGATCTCTGTTCTTTTCTTAGTTTTCTCTTTTGGTGGGCCCACATCGTATTCTGTTTTTTCGATGCCCTTATTTCTTCCTCTTTTGGGAAAGACTTTTCCTGGCCTTCTCTGTTTTTGACCAGGAGTCTTTTTGTCCCTTTGTCGTGATCAGGAGCCTTACTCACTCAAAACGAAGCCCTGAGCCGGTTTTGGCCTAGCTGTCACTTTTGGTGTGGCTCTCCCTGTCACTCTGCATTTCTGTTTCTCTCGCTCGCTCTGGGCGCTCATACGGGTTCTTTCTCTTTTCTACTTTTTCAATTTTTTTTTATTCCCGTTTTATCGTGGCATTCTGCCTTTTCTCATTGCTGGTCTCGGTCCTTTCTGTGAGATCAGAGACTACTTTAATCATGGCATTCCGTTCTCGCGTTTTCCGGAGAGATGATTTGGAAGTTTTATTCTTTAAATTTCATCCTGAGTGTGCGGTTTTTAGCAGTTTTCGAAAACTGCTTCTCTGAAGTACCCCTGCAGGAGATAAAAAAATGAGAAAAAAAGGTCAAAAATTCAGGGGATGGGGGGATTGTCGCGCGACACTTCGGTACAGGGGTCTTTGTCGCGCGACAATGTGGCCATTTGTCGCGCGACAATCCTCTTCACTATATAATCCCTTGCTGAGCTCATTCCACCTCATTCTCTCCTCTCTCCTTCTCTCTCTAGCTCTCTTTCTCTCTCTTTTTTCTCTTTTTCCGAGCGCGGAAGCCCTGCCGCTTTTCCGATTTTTCCGACCTTTTCACATATTCTACCTATACCTGATGGACCCCGCACATCCTGATAGATTGGAGGGTGACCAGGAGGAGGTCACTTTTACAGACGCTCAGGGCGTTCTCCGCTGCAGCCCTCATCATGACGACTGGGCGGACTTGGATTGGTATGATGAGGATGGGATCAACCGCGGTCGGGCGGTGGTCTATAGAGACATTACCCGGGCTGCTCCGGTCCCGGATGTCCCATGGCTCTTGATGGAGCCTGTCTCTCACGAGATTCGCCGTCGATCTCTGGTATGTCTTCCTTTTGTGTATTTATCTGTTCCATTATTTTTGTTGTTTCCTGCATGTATTTTTAAACAATGTTAGTATGCATGCCTGCCCAGAAATGATGTCCGATTTAGTGAAACTCGTACTTTTTACCTGTGATACCCTTTAGAAAATTATGAAATGTACCCTTATAGTCCTATAACGCTCATAATTACCCCAAAGTACCCTCAGGTTTGGAAAATTACATAATTTACCCTTATAGCCCTATAACTCTCATAATTACACCAAGGTACCCTCAGGTTTTGGAAAATTACATAATTTACCCCTATAGCCCTATAACTCTCATAATTACACCAAAGTACCCTCAGGTTTTTGGAAAATTACATAATTTACCTTTATAGCCCTATAACTCTCATAATTACACCAAAGTACCCTCAGGTTTTGGAAAATTACATATTTTACCCTTATAGCCCTATAACTCTCATAATTACACCAAAGTACCCTCAGGTTTTGGAAATTACATAATTTACCCTTATAACCCCTATAACTCTCATAATTACACCAAAGTACCCTCAGGTTTTGGAAATTACATAATTTACCCTTATAATCCCTATAACTCTCATAATTACACCAAAGTACCCTCAGGTTTTGGAAATTACATAATTTACCCTTATAACTCCTATAACTCTCATAATTACACCAAAGTACCCTCAGGTTTTGGAAATTACATAATTTACCCTTATAACTCCTATAACTCTCATAATTACACCAAAGTACCCTCAGGTTTGGGAAATTACATAATTTACCCTTATAACCCCTATAACTCTCATAATTACACCAAAGTACCCTCAGGTTTTGGAAATTACATAATTTACCCTTATAACTCCTATAACTCTCATAATTACACCAAAGTACCCTCAGGTTTTGGAAATTACATAATTTACCCTTATAACTCCTATAACTCTCATAATTACATCAAAGTACCCTCAGGTTTTGGAAATTACATAATTTATCCTTATAACCCCTATAACTCTCATAATTACACCAAAGTACCCTCAGGTTTTGGAAATTACATAATTTACCCTTATAACCCCTATAACTCTCATAATTACACCAAAGTACCCTCAGGTTTTGGAAATTACATAATTTACCCTTATAACTCCTATAACTCTCATAATTACACCAAAGTACCCTCAGGTTTTGGAAATTACATAATTTACCCTTATAACTCCTATAACTCTCATAATTACACCAAAGTACCCTCAGGTTTTGGAAATTACATAATTTACCCTTATAACCCCTATAACTCTCATAATTACACCAAAGTACCCTCAGGTTTTGGAAATTACATAATTTACCCTTATAACCCCTATAACTCTCATAATTACACCAAAGTACCCTCAGGTTTTGGAAATTACATAATTTACCCTTATAACCCCATACTCGTTCTTTTGTCTACAGTGGGTTGGCCGCGGTTGGGGTTCCCCCAACACTATATCTTTGGAGTGGCGACGGGCACCGGCCCCTGTCCAGGAGTTGATTCTCGCGACTCCTTTTGTCTCCCTCTTCGACGCCCTCCCGGAGCGGGTTTCTAGGGCGGCAGTTTTGGTGTCGGCATTGGCTTGCCACTGGTGGGATACTACTCATACTTTTCACTGGAGCTGGGGTGAGATGACGATGACACCCCTTGATCTTTTTGCTCTGACCGGGATTCCTTCAGGGGGGGTCCCTATTCAGATCGACGTTCCCCTGCGTCTGACAGCCGAGGGCATTGTTAGTTCATTAGGATGGTTCCCGGAGCAGCGGAGTTCTGGTGACACGATTCCTCGGGGCGTCTTGGTTACGCGTTTAGCCACAGAGAGGGCTCGGCTAGTCGCTTCAGGGGTTCCTATGACCCGTCAGGAGGCGCTTCAGTATGCCCGCATCCTCCTTCTACTGACACTTCATGATCTGTTCGAGGCTCGTGGTGGGGACACGGCTCATCTTTGGTGGTTGCCCTATCTTCGGGACTTCAGCCTCATGTTTGACTACGACTGGGGAGGCTTCATTCTTGCAGTCCTTTACGATGCCATGGACCAGGTCTCTCGTCATTTAGCCCTGAACCTCAAGGGCTTTTCTTTGCTGTGGGAGGTACATTTTTTAGTCTTTCTGTCTTTGCTTCAGTTCTTTGCTCATTACTTGTTGATCATTGCTGATTTCTTCTATCTTTCCTTTTCAGAGCTGGTTTGTAGCTTATACCCGTCTGGGTCGCGCCCAGGTGGATCTCCTCGTTGAGAACGAGGACCAGTTCCCTTTTCTCCGCCGATTCATCGCGGGGAACTATAGGGCTCCCTATGTATACCGGACTCGGGAGACCGGAGCTGCTGCTGTTCATGATCTGCGGGAGGAGCAGGTAAAATATTTTTAGTTTTCTTGCTTTTCAATAGTCAGATAGAGTAGAATATATAAAATACTGAAATAAAATCTTATTCTATTTTCAAATTGAGTGGGCCCCTTGGGGTGATCTGGGTCATCATTATGGGTATGGCCGTGCTCTGACCGCCTCGAGGACCAGGCGGCTTATCCGGGATGAGTACGGCCTTCTCTTCTACTTGGGCGAGAGGGTCATCCGTCAGCATACGCCGTCCCAATGGCCTCGTGTCCCTTTGTTCCCTCCTGTTCTGATGAGGCGGACGGGTGAGATTGATCAGGTGATGGTGCAGGCTTTAGTTGACGGACTCGGTTTCCAGACGTTCGTCGAGGAGGGAGACTACGCTGTTTTTGCTGCCCGTTACCTGATGAGGGAGCCGAAGGGGACTCGGGGACGGGTCTTCTACGAGAGATACCAGACTTTGGGAGGTGATCCCCATTACATACGGGGACAGACTCATTTAGCTAGGGCAGTCCCGGGTCATTTGCCACCTGTCCCTGATCAGAGGGACAACATTCCGGATTCTGAGGATGAGGATCCTGAGGGAGAGAGGGATGTT